>VXBI01009120.1:306266-356994 GCA_013397375.1 Toxostoma redivivum
GGGGGGGCGCGCGGCGCCGGGCCCCCCCCCCGCCACTTCCGGCGCGGCCATGGCGCGCGGGGCACGGCGGGAAGCTGCTGGCGGGAGGACTCCGGCTTTTCCCATCCCCCCCGGTCCCGGTCCCCGTTTAACCTGAGAAACACCCAAATAACCACAGAAATAATAAAATGTCCGGCTTTTGAAAGGTTTTATTGGGAACTCCGCGGTGTAGAGGGAAATGAGGCCGCTAGTGAGGAGGGACGGCCCGGGAAGCGCTGAGCGGCCGCGGCCCCGCTCCCCCCCGCCCCACACCAGCAGGAGGGAGGTTGGGATGGCGGATTTTGTTTATTTTCCTTTGTTGTCTGTGGGGATGGTGTCCCACCAGCCAGGTAGTTCACCTGCGAGCGCCTGAAACGCGGAGGAAAGGAACTGCAGCAGGTTCTCCCACAAGAGCAGGGCTTTGACATTGTCTTTAGGTTTGCTAACAGCCATGGGGCTTGAGGACGCCACAGACCGCGTTTCCTTTCCAGTGGAGCGCCCACAGCCTTGGCGTATTCCTTTCGGGGAACACGGAGACAAAACCCAGCGCCTCTGTGCTTGCACCTGCCCAGCCCACCACGCTCCAGCTTCCGAGTGTTTCAACGCATGGACGGAGAATTCCCAACAGGAACGGCAAGGATGGATACAGGCAGGGCCGCTCCCACGCAGCTCTGCGCCATCCCACCCCTCCAGCAGCACCAGGAAAAGCACAGGGAAAGCGGCTGCACTCCCTCACGTTTGATTTCCAGGGCAAATAAAGGGAAAAGCAGGCATACAGGGACAAAACCACATCCGTGGAATGTCAGCAGGAGCAGTGAGGTAGCCGAAGTGACCCCGCTGCCAGCTGGAAACAGCATCCCGTGTTACAGCCCTGCCAGCGATCTGCCTTTTTTTATTCGATCCCTTCATAACTTCCATCCCCTGGGAGCGTGGCAGGAGGCTTGGAGGACACTTGCCTGGCGAAAAATACCACAGAAGGAATTCCTATACAGGAGTAAATTTAATAAAACCACCACCAATTGTTTACTTTAACATAGCTCTTGTTACAGAAATCATAAAAATGGACTCAGTAGCTAAACTCATTAGTTCTTTCCCCTTTTAATTGAAAAATACTCTGCTGATTTCAGCTTCTACTGCACTAGATAGTGTTAAATAGTTGCCAGGACAGGACGCCCAGTGATTGAGCCCAAAACAAACACAAAGACAATTCCATCAGCTTTCCTTTTCAATGTTACGACTCGTTATAATGAAGTGAAAATTAAAACAGCAAGAAAGGGTCCATTTGACAGATGAAAGGAGAGGGAGAGGAGATCCACAGACAAAATCTCGCAGGAAGTCTTTGGAGAAGTGGTGCAAAACACCCCTCCTTGTCCTACCTCGGGATCCAAAACAAACCTCTGAACACACACCACACACACACATACACACACACACACACACACGCACGCCTCCTCTGGGATCAGAGCACGTGTCCTGCGTGCACGAGTGGGAACAGAGAGCTGGATTTGGGCAGGTAACAATCTGGGGGCAAAAATAAACCAAGAAAAAGGCAAAGCATCCTGAACCAGAGCTCCAGGAGCTGCAAGGGGCCGCGTCCGTCGCCAGCAATGGATACACACACAGACCTGGGGGAGGCCCTGGCAGAAAGGAACTGCAGGAAGAGGAGAAACCAAACAACTCTGGAGAAAGCCTTCCAAAAAGAAAAGAAATAAAATATATATATATAGATATATTCACTACACCAGCACACGCTTCCCCCACCCCAGCCCAGGGAAAAAAACCAAACAAAAGAATCAAACTGAAAGAAAATGCACAGCAAATAGACATAATCTTGAAGATTTTTAAAGAATAAATATTTTTTTGTAATTAAACATTATGCAAACACGTGCCACGCTTGCTCTTTGTCCATGCATATGCGCTATATACAACTTTGAAAAATACTGTGTTGTCCTCTTTTTGTTTTAAAAGTCATATACAAAGGTTGGGGTTTTTTTTTTCCTTGCTGTGTACCCCCCTCCTTCCCTCCCCAAAAATCATCTTTACAATGAGCCAATCCACATTCATCCACGTACTTGGGTGGCAGAGAGGAGGAGGGGGGTGGGAGAGCCACCCCCCTTACTGAAGTCCATCAAAATGGCTGGTTTGGACATGAAAAGCAGTGTCAAGAAACTGGTTTAAGTTTCATCTGTACTACACACAGGAAAAGAAAGAGAAAAGAAAAAGGAGTCGGCTTGGAGGATGAAGCTACGTTACAAGTTAAAGTTGGAGGGTTTCTTAGTGCGTCTGTCACACTCTTGGCCGCCTAGAATACTGTTGTACAATGGTTTATCTACCTTTTTTTTTTATTACAATATAATTTACTTAATTTTTCTGTTAACAAAACAGAATCCCGGTACTACAGACCAGCGGTGTAAGAGGCGGAGCAGCGCCCTGGGTGGGTTTTATTGGAATTGCATGAGCACTCTAGGATGGGAAAGGGTTCAGAGTTCATTGCTGCAGGGCCGGGCTCAGTCCTCGATGTACTCCCACAGGTCCTTCTCGTAGCCTTCATGCACGTGCTGCAACAAAACCCTCCTCCGGCTCTCGCAGTATCTGCAGGGGACAGGGACAGCATGGAAAAGGCACGTCAGGAATCATGCAGCATCCCTGGCACCGAGTTATCCAAACCTACAGCACGCCTCATTTCTGAAAGAGGTGATCCCCCGAGAAGGGAATTTGTATTTACAGCCCATTAACAGCACTAATTAAGACTTTGGTTGCTCCAGTCACTCAGCTCCAGGTCCCTGGCTGGAAAACCAGTGTGCAAATTCAGAGTTTTTCAGGCAAAAGTATCCCCAGAGCCTCTACAGCTGAGAAACCTTCAGGAATAACTGGAAGAGGAGGAAGCAGCAGCTGTAGTTTGAAAAAGCCTGAGCACAGTTTGGCAGTGACACATAGAATGGGACATGCTCTCCTTAAATGTGGGCTAGTGCCTGCTCTAAGCCCCATCAGGACAATAGAAAGGCATGTGTTAGCTGGGAAAAACTAGCTGGAAGTGTTCAAGGCCAGCTGGTCTAGTGGAAAGTGTCCCTGCTCATGGCAAGAGGTGGAACAAGATTTACTTCAACATGCCTTCCAACCCAAACCAGTCCATGATGAAAACCTCAGGAGTACTGACAGTTCTATTTCCCAGTGGAGATGGAAGCACTCCAAAGGGTTCCTGGTCTGGCTGGAGAGCAGGTTTCACCTCACATCCCAACATGTGGCTCTCAGAGTGACACTACACCCTTGGAATATTCCCAGCTATGCTGACTGAAAACTGCTGCAACATAAAACTGATCCCAGAGTCCAGTCCAGTCCTCCCAGGATCACTGATCCTGAGGAGAAGGGACATCACAGAACACAGCAAAGGATACCATGGTCATTTTGGGTGTGCTAGAAGACAAAAAGCACAGAAACATTGAACAAATGCAGGTTCCAAGAGCAATCTCTAAATAAGCATCTGAGAGGCTCTGGCTGCTGTGAATCTGGCTTGCTTGGCAGTGGTCAGGCATCCCTCAGGAGAAATCTCCTAGTGGGAAGCTATCCCTGACCACAACATATACCAACACCTGGCAGGAATTCCTTACCTACTGCTCAGGACCTTATCAGAATGACTAATTTATCCACTGGAGCAGCTGTGGCTCCCCTACTGCTGTCAGCTGGCCCAAGAGAAACCCTGGTACACACAAAGTCCCACTGATTTTCAGGAGCATGTGATGGCAAACACGTGGGCTCTACTTTTCAAACGTTAGTTATTTTTCTGCTGGTTGGGTGTGGGGGGCTTAATCCTGTTTTCTAGATATGTCTTTGCAAGCAAAGAGATCCAAACAGCCGAAACCAAACCAGCCTGGAGGGCAGTTCCTGCAGCTTCCCAGAGCTCTTTAAACCCACCTTGATGACATCCTGCTCCCAGTCTTGCATCAAAGGGCACCATGCAGGACATGATTAAGACATGACTGAACTGGTTAATTAGGGACCTGCATGGGCTTGACAGATGCATTCTTTCTTCCCAGAAATGTGAAGGCAGGTTTGGGATACTGTTTCCAAGCAATTCAGGCTATATTAGGTTTTAATTTCATTCCTACAAAAGCATCCAGGTTCAGAGGACTGACGTAAACAAGCAGCTTCATCTGAAATACCAAATTAATGGTGGCCTTAAAGGGTAAATTACAAAATGTCTTCAAAAAGAAGGTCAGGAAAGTCTTGCCCAGCCCCAGCTGTGCTGTCAAAGCTGGGCAGGATGAGCCACCAAATCTTAACAGCTCCTGCCACACCCCGAAGTCCATTGAGTCCAACAGCTCACCCTACTTTGGATATTTTCTTCATCCTAAGCCAGGCATAACAAATTCAGTGATTTTGGCAAAATGCCTCAGAAATCCAAGCCCTAATCCTGTGACTCATCCGTATTTTCAGCTTTGTACTTTTCCACTGTGCAGAAATTATTCCCCTGGGACTGAATAAAGCACTGGCATCTGTGTCACCTGGACCCCAGTCCCCTGCTCCCCTTCCCAGCTGGGCAGGCTGCTCTCTACCTCTTCATCAGGGACAGCTTTCCTACACCCATGTTTTGCACAAATGGACTCAGCAGACAATTAAAAGAGCCAATTGCTCTCTGCTGGCAGCTCATCCTAGGCCAAAGCTGGCAGCTTGGAACAACAAAGTCTCTCCTTGTTCTTTGGCCCTCACTCTGCAGATCCCATCCTGGTGCTGGCCATTCCCACATGCTCCTTCTGTGCAGAACAGCAGTGTAACTGAGAGCCATTGCTTCTGGACACAGGATTTTTTTCCATTCCGGGGTTGCATCTTCCAGCTCCTGCTCTGCAGAGCAGATGGAAGACAGAGCTGGGAGCCTCTCCCTGCAGGCTGTCACCTCCCCTGAGAGCTGGTCCCAGGAGGGACACAAAAACATACTGCCAGCATCTGTGTGTGGGCTTTTCTGGGAGGATTGGAGGCTGGCGTAGGACAGCGCTGCCGCTCTCAGACATCCAGGGACTGGCTGATCACAATGGGAGGCACAAAGCCAAGAGCAAGCCCAAGGATGTGGCTCTGGAGAAACTGTATCTTGGCAACTTCTCAGATTACTACCTGACCCACGAGCATGGCAACACTCGCAGCTTTGAGAGAAAGGAGTATTCCAACACAAACCTGTACTTATCCTGTACTTTCTGCTTTATGTCTTGCAGCGAATCTTGGGATATATCTCGCTCCAGGTACCCAGAAAGCACCTCTGTAGCATTCTCTAAGTCTGCTTGGTTATTCTGTAAAGACAAAAGAAGAAAAGTGGTTGGGGGGGGGTAAAGGGAGAGATTTTTATTTCAGCACAATTGGAATCAGTACCAAAATAAAAAAGGATTAGATATCATGGAATCCCAGACTGATTTTGAGTAGGAAGAGACATTGAAACTCATCCAGTTCCACCCATTGCCATGGGCCACCTTCCACTAGACCAGGTTGCTCCAAGCCCCATCCAACACGGCCTCAAACACTTCCAGGCTTGGGGCAGCCATAGCTCTGAGATTCTGTGACTCGTCCAGCAGACAATCCTACACAATGCCCAGAGAGCCTCCAACTTCTGTACAACAGAATATTAAACCAGACTAAACTTGGGTAGAAGTGGGGACTAGAGGCCTCCAAGCATTAAACCTTATTTCCTTAGTTTTGCAATCTGAATTCCCGATAACCCCATTTTCTCCTACCTCAAAGATAATGGACTGATTATTCTTTTTGAGGTAGAAGGCAAAGACGTAAGTGTACATGAGTGTGGCACGACACTGGCAGAGGACGTCGACTGCTTTCTTCAGGAACTGCACCTCAATCCACGACATGTTGTGCTGCTGCATCTCCTCCATCTTCTGCTTCACCTGAGCGTAGAGCTTGTGCTCGAAGCGCAGGCTCTGCATGTGGTTCATGTAGCGGTTGCAGTAGAACAGGTACCTCTGCAGGGCTGCTCGGGATCGCTGTGTTAATTCCCATTAGGGAGAAAGAAAAGAAATAGTTAAAACAAAGTAATGGCTGCAAGAGAAGTAATCCATTCACAAGGCTCTTCCTGATCCAGAGAACGAGCTTCCTTTCCAAAGGAGGCTCCTCTCCCTTGACGTTGGGCAGACGGCTCCACAAGGCCCTGGGAAGCATCCTGGGCACTTCCCAGCACAGCTCTGACATCCTCACTCCCAACCTTGGAAGCAATTACAATCATACTGCTCAAGCCTCATCACTTTTGTATTTCAGCCTCTTGACTCGAGGTACAGCCCTCAAATGCTTCCAGTGTCATGACGAAAGTGAGAAGATGATGTTTTGTTCGTTTTTTTTTTCTAACAAGGAATTCTAATTACTGTGCTCATGCTAAGAGGGCAATCTCAGGTTGATTATAGAGCAGAGAAAAGTCACCATGTGCTAAATAGTACAAGAGAACCAAGATGACTCAATACACAGATATTAATCTTATTTTCGTCACACTGACAGACCAGATGTAAAAAAATAACACCACAGGCATAGTTCAACTTGTGTGCTGTGGATGTACAAAAGTAGCACATACCAGGCAAAGCCATCCCTATTGTAAAAGTCAAAAGACTTAACTGTCCTTTAGGATTTGTGCCCGAATCCGTGAATTCCTTCAGAGCAGACGTGTAGGTTTACAGAAAACACACCACAGGGTCGGTGATCTCCCTCATCACCAAAGGTTATGGACTCACCTCCTGTGCATCCCTTGCTGCCTTTGCATCATCCTCATTGTAGCGATTACAGTTGTACCTGTAACAGGGACACCGATTCCACAGATTTCAGTCCAAATCCGTGCCGTTTGCACCACGACCTCCTCGCCTTCCAGTAAGGCACACTCCCGAACTCACCAGGCAGATCCGTGGGGCTCCCAGGGGCCCAGACACACCCAGCAGAACTCCGCCTTGCAGTTCTGGTTCCGACAGACCATGTGGTTGCAGCCCCCGTCCTTCTCGATGGTGACATGGCATTTCGGGCATTCCTGTCCACAGGACAGAGAGCACCGTTAGCAGGGCAAGCACGGAACCCCAACAGCCTGGGGAACTTGGAAGGGTTCCCACGGCAGTCAGACAGAGCACGTCAAGTGAAATACATGATTTAATTCTTCCCTTTGGACATCGAGATCCTCTTCAGTCAGGCCTTAAAATACTTCAAAACCCGGAGCAGTTAGATAGAAAAAACTTAAGGAATAACTTATTTTATCTATGCTGCTCTCACAGAGGGACACTGGGCGAGTCACTTCACGACCTTCCCCAAAATCCCAGCAGAGGGGTGGTCTCTAAGAGCCTGGGAAGCATGTGGCTTTCCTCACCACCAAGTGTCTGGTCCACTCTGGGACTGAGGCCAAGCCGGAATCACGCTGTTACCAATCCAACCTGCAGCTGAAACATGCCATCCAGAAAGGAGCTCAAAACATGCAGCAAGACTCTACTGTGCTTCAAAGAAGCTGCTGTCAGCTAAAAAGACACTTCTCTTCCTGAGGTGTTTCCATGTTTCCCATCAGGTCCCTTTTTTCCCTTCATGTGACACCTCACTGAAGACTTTTCCATAAAAGCTCACATGGGGTTTCCCTTTCAGGAGTAAGGCTTTTGACAAATAGAAGTATCTCAAAGGGCAGCTCTGCACAGGGAAATATCTGGGGAATGTAACACCAAAATCATGGTCTCCATGATCTTAGGAATTAACAAATCAACAAAGCAGCAAATACAGAGAAGAAAACTGCATAAATAAAACCAAAACAATTTTAGGCTGAATCAGCAACTTGTCCAGCTCATCCCACAACCATACCAGTCTTCATGAAGCCTCTGCATGAGCCAGTTTTTATATATAATACAATAACAACCATATCCAAACCAGTGATATACACACCTGTAAAATCAGCTGCAGCTTTTGGGTCAGAAGCACGTGAAATCCCCTCCCCAGTCTGGAGCATGCCTTTGCTAGCCAAAGCAAGCAGTTCTTACCCTGGCATTCAGATAAACTCTCAAAGGAAGAAACCAACATGCACAATCACCCCATAACTTCCACTTGCACATAGGACACAATCCAGCATGTTCTTGTACACCCACTCTGAGTGTCCCAACTATTACTGCATTTTGTATGAGTTTGCCAGTTTGTATTGTCACGGATAGGAGAATTTGCACATCAAACCAATGGGAGCAATCAGCAACCAAGCACATAAGAGGAATTTTCCAGATCTGCCTTCTTCTCAGTCACCTGTGTTTGTCCTTCAGACTCAGCAACTGTTCTGCAAACAGAGTAAGTGAAGCACAGTAGCTCCTGTGTTGGTCCCCTCAAGGGCACAACATCAAGATGCTCCCTAGGACTGTCCACAGGATAGATATGCAGCTAGGGAAGCTTGGTCCCTGTTAGGCAGTGCAGTTCCGTGAACTTGAGAGTCAAAAACGGTCCCTCCTTCAAGCAGAGCACTCAGTGCAGCATCTATTTCCCTTTTCCAGGCAGCACTCCTCCCTTTTCCAATCCAGCACGAACAAGTCAAGACTCAAATTTAGGTTTATGCCAGCAGTGTCCTGCCCAACTGTGCAGATCCCTACTCAGTCTGCTCATCAGCCAGGGTGGCTCTAATTGCAGACAGTGGCCCTATCCTTGTCACACCACGATGACCCTGGGGCACACAGGCAGAGTGGTTTTTCAGAGGAGGTTGTGGAGCTGTGCAGTTCTTCCAGACACATCTCCTCCCATCAGGTGCCAACATCACTCGTGGGAGATGCAGCTGATCCATGCAGCTGTGGTGATCACTCCTGCTGAGCAAAATCCTACAGCTGCAAGAGAGGGAGAACAGTTCCCAGGTGACCTGCCAAGCTGGAGGAGTGCCACAGGCACATCCACAGCACTGGGATGTGGGGCCATCTCACCCCCAGTGAGGCTCCATCAGGAGCGAGTTCTGCCCTCCTGTCTTTAAGGTGGGACAAAGCTTTCCAGTGTGTCCACAGTGCTCAAGGCTTTGAGCTCTGGAATGCAAACTAGGACAAAAAGACCCTTCCAGTGCCTGAAGGGGCTCCAGGAGAGCCTGGACAGGGACTCTGGACAAGGGGGAATGGCTTCCCACTGCCAGACACCAGAGTTAGATGGGATATTAGGAAGAAATTCCTGGCTGTGAGGTAGGAGAGGCCCTGGCACAGGATGCCCAGAGCAGCTGTGGCTGCCCCCAGATCCCTGGAAGTGTCCAAAGCCAGGTTGGACGGGGCTTGGATCACCCTGGGATAGTGCAAAGGGTCCCTGCCCATGCCAGGGGTGGAACTTGATTTAAAGTCCTTCCAACCCAAACCATTCCATGATTCTATGATCTCATTACAGTCCTTTACTCACAAGGAATGCCATCCTTTCCAAGCCTTAATGCTCCTGTCTAGCAAAGCACAAGGAAGAGGTGACGCAGTACCTGTGCAGATCCCTAAAGCTGTGTAGAAGTGTAAAGTTGAATATTATTAAAAACTAAAGCCATAAATAGCACATACTAAAGAAATGCTGGACATCAACAGAAAAAGAAGTAGTAATACTCAAGTCACCAACACAACAAGTGGGAGAGATTTATAGATTAATGAGGATAGGAAGATCTCCCTGAGAATTATGGCTATGCAACAACCCAACAGGCAGCAAATGAAGTTACTAACCCTGCAGATTATTGTGCACATTATCAGTCACAGCACAACGCTGAAGTGACCTCATTAACATTGTTCCACTCCAAACAATTCTGTAGTAGGCTTGGAAACAAAAGCCTGGGCAAACCTGGCAAAGGAGAACAATCCTGATTTTGTTGTAAAAGTCCATGCATACATAAAGCACCATAAACCTCAGCTGCTCTTTTATGACCAGAAAGCTAAATAGAAACATGTTTCTTATTTCAGGGCAAATGAAAGAGATTAGTGCTTTCCAGACTCCCAGAGGAACTGGTGGACATCAGCCTCCCACACCCACATTCACAGCAACATCGTCACCCCTAGCCCATCCTACAAAAAGAATCCTCAAAAACCATGGGGATTTCTTAATGAATTTCAACAAAACCCAAAAACTTAAATATGGCTAGTACAAAACAGTACACCGTTCTAACACCCAGAATCACAGAGCAAAACTTTTTAAAACAGATTTTAAACATCAGTTCATCTGAGAAGGAGAGACAGCACTTGGGCACCTTTAGAAAAACATAGATCACAGCTCCAGCAGAGTGGGAAATTAAGGAGCACAGTTTGGTGTTAGTGCCCAAGAGGATTCCGTGTCCTGCCAGAATTTCCATGCATTAGAACAAATGTAGGATCTCCAGAAAGTACAGAGGGAGCACTTGTCCAGCCATTAAAAAGTGACCTGAAAAGGGAGAGATGTGGGCTCATGTCATTTTATCTCGTGCAGGAGACAAAAATGTTTTTTTTTGGAGAAGAAAATGTGCCTGGTTTATCCACCAGCTCTGGTTTATCCTTCAAGCTCTGTCTGGCCTGGAAGGGAATGATGGGGATGTGCCAGGAGCCAAAGCAGTAAGGTTGGGGCATTTTTTTAGTATCAGATTAACAACTTTCATTAACACCAATTTAAGTTCCACAATAAAAAGCAGTGCCTTGTGTGAAGGCCGGCACCAATACCAGCTTTGTTCTTTTCCCTTTGGTATTCCAAGAGGCAGAGATTAACATCCCTGACACTCAGGCTCCAAACAGGTTTCCATTCCTCCTTTTAGACGACTTTTAGATAGTCTTGATATACCTTAAAAGCCCAAAATAAATGCACAAATCCAAGTTTTCTCTATTTTTCATTCCTTTGAATGTCCACTTAACCAAATTAATGCATCTCTGTGGTTTCTTTATTCCCAAATACCTGAAACCTGCCTAGTTTAACTCAAGAGAGTAGCTACTGAAGAACCAAGTTTGTCAAAAAAACTGAAAAAGGAAGAAATATGCAAATCCTTGGACCATTCAACCCAGTTCCTGAAGAAGACTGATAACTGGCAGCTTGATAAAGAACTTGTATTGCCTTATCTCAACTTTAAATTAATCTAGTTAAGCTGAACTCATGTGAAAGTAGCTTATTTTAAGAAAAAAGCCATCTACTCCAGTACACTCTGCTGTAAGGGCTGTATCTTTTATAGAAGTAAAAGGAATTTAGGTCTCCAAAGTGCAAGTAAATGAATGCAAAAGAATAAAAAAATCATTATCAGAAACCACAGAACTCACTACTCAAATCTCCTCATTTTTCATTCAGACCACTCTACATAATTTGTCAAAAAATGCATCACATCATTCCAGTTTGGGAACAGAACCCAATTCAGCTGGGTTTCACTTTTCTATTCTCTCACACAATTGCCTAATTTTCCTTTCCAACTCCATCTCTCAGGACAAGCCGGAACAAATGTATCTCACATTCTCCCGTTGCAAGGGATTATCCAGATTTCAAGCCCACATTCCAGAGGACTGGTATTTTGCTTTTACACCTTCATCTTGGTATGAGAGGAAGTCTCCTTCCCTGAGAGGAGTTCACATGGGACAGGACTCAAGCCTGGCTGGCTCCAGAAAGCGCATTCCAAAAGCCAGAAACAGCAATGGAGCCCGTAGTCACAACTGAATTCCTTGGAGAGCTGTTCCCACTGATAATGGGGATTTTTGCATCTGATGGTACCTGATTCCTTTCTAGGTTCTTCAAAATGAAATTCAACACAGAATTCAGGCTGTGAAGCCAACAGTGCAGGCACAAGTTGTACCTTGCCAAACATGACTGCCCTGCTTTCCTGTTAGGAACAGTACAGAGAGAAAGGAAGGATGGATCCATGCTCTAACCACACAATTCCCATCCCAGTCTATCACTACAGCCCCACCCTCAGACAGCACTTGGGTTTCTCCATGCCTCTGGTCAGGGATCAGCAGAGAACTGAGACAGAAGGGAGATGGCTGCAGCCCCACAATCCCAGCCTGACCTGGCTCTCTGGAGGCTGCAAAGCTCCCAGGGCACACATCCCAGCAGCCAAAGCTGGAGATTCCCACCTTCCCCAAGGCAGAGATCAGCATGGGGGTGGGTTACTCTTCCTGCCAACTTTCCCCTCAATTGACTCCAGCATCAGTTCAGAGAGAAGAATGCCATATTGTCCTTCAGCTAATTCAATGGATATGGATGCCATAAGACTCCAGGACAGTTGGCTTGCTCAAATGTCTGGAGTAATTACCCTGATGGCAATTCTTCTCCCTGCTGCAGCCTGGGCTACTAAGTATTCCCATATAGGAATGTCTGGGACAGTATTAGAGGAAGCAGCTTAGACAGTGATGTCCAGGACAGCTCTGCTGCTCACACCAGACTAGAGGTACCAGCGAAGAAGCAGGGCTGGTGCCAGGTGCCACCCTCCAGATGTGTGTTCCCCACCCCCAAAAATCTTCTTATTCAGGTACAAGATGGGGAACCCCAAGATCAGCCTCCTGAGGGCTTTAACAGGCAAAACAGGGCTGTGGCTGTTCCAGTGTCCCAAATATGTGAGACCAAGGCTAGCAGTGCTTACACTCTGCCTTTTCCAAGCTATGGCTGCTCTTCCTCAGGTTTAATAGGAGCAGTCCCTGAAGACCTCCAAACAAACCTGGTTCAGTCCCCAAGCCAAAGTTCCAAGTGGAACATCAAGTCCCTCTGATGACACAGTGAGCTCCAAGCAGGGCCCACACAGCCCCAGTCCAGCCCGGTCTGAGCTGCACAGCAGGGGTTTCTCTGCCACCATAACACAACATTCCAGCCCGATGAAAACCAGGCAGTCAGCCCCGGAAGGAAGGCAGCGAGGCTGCTGCAAACAATGCCATTAACCAGTTACACAACAGAGCTAAGAAAACAAAGCAGCCATTTCCTCACTCCCTCCCCACCTTCCTCCTTCAGCTCGGAGCCCCAGGCCTGCTCCTCACCAGCCATGGGATCTGTCATGGTGGCAAGGACACAAAAGCAGCAATCTTGGTTTCAATTTGTCCCAAAATGATCAAATGCTAAAGTTTCAGGCAAAGTTGGGCTAAGTAGAATGAAGACTTTTACATAATGAAATCCCAGACAGCTGTTCTGCCAGTCTCCACCTGGAATGCTGCCCAGTGGAAATGAAGGCTCCTCCGGAGGCCAAACCCAGGGATTTGAAGGAAGATATAAACAATCCCAGCCAAACTGAGCCACGGGTGGTGGTAACATGTTCCACACATGAAATGGGCCATGGATTTGCTTAGGGAAGCTACCAGTGCCAGACAGGAGCCCAAAGACTTAAATCTTGAGCTTCCTTTGGGTCTCCAATTAACTGTGTCTTCCAAGCACTTTCCTTCACTGAACTTGGAAAAACTCACCTGATTCCAGGCATTAACACCTGCTCGCTCGTTAAACAAGAGCACTTCAGTGTACTGTAGATTTTAAAGCTTGCTCTTAACATGGAACAGAAAAACCAATCCTAGTGCAAGGAATTAGATTGATGTCCTTTTCACATGACAAATCTGTATAAAATCTCTATATAAAATATGAGTAAACCTCTCACCTTTGTGTTGGCTGCAATCCAATTGGAGGTTTCACTGTCATCATCACACTTCTTAATCCATTTCTTCAACCACTGTCAGAAAAATGATGGAAGAGCATTAAATCTAGCTGGAGGAACTGCAGATGCTCCCAAGACACCTGCTCACATTAAGGAAAGGTACACCCAGCCACATGGGAACAGGGGAGTGTTGGTGCTGGAAAAGTATGCAAACAGCCACTAATTTAGTGGCAGACAGCTCCTGCAGCTCCATCCTGATCCAGCAAGGACAAGCACCTGGCACAAACACTCCTGCAACAAGTTTGCAGCTCTTAACCTTAATCAACACAAACTTCATGTTGGACTCTTAAATAATAAGGACATTTTGGCTTTGGGGTGACTAATTGTGGTCTTCCAGTACCCGAAAGGAGCCTGCAAGAAAGATGGAGAGAGACTGTTTACAAGGGCCTCGAGGGACAGGACAGAAGAAATGGCTTCCCACTCCAAGAGGGCAGGGTTAGACAGGATATTGGTAAAGAACTGATCCCTGTGAGGGTGGGGAGGCCTTGGCACAGGTTGCCCAGAGAAGCTGTGGCTGCCCTATCCCTGGAAATATTCAAGGATGGGGCTTGAAGCAACCTGGGGTAGTGGAAGGTATCCCAGCCCACGGCAGGCTGTAGGACTAGATAATCATTAAGGTCCCTTCCAGCCTAACTCAGCAAAACCAAGTTAAGTTTCTCCAGTACAATGGATAACACCTGACAAAGCACCAAACACCTACAGGAATGCTCCTTGTCCAAAAAGCACCTTCACTCCTCTGCAGGGGGTCACAGGTCTAACAAGCTCCTCTTCCAGACAATTCATACCTGGATGAGGCACTGTTCCCTCACAAGGTCCAACAGCAGCCAGTAAAGGCAGACAATAGGATTTCACTGCTGGTTCTCACCCTGTGATTTCAACAGGTGAGCTACCCTGCTCCCTGACAGGAACAACAGTTGGGCTCAGAGATCCCTGCAGGTCCCTTCCAGCTCAGGATCATCTATGATTTTATGAACTGCCATAAAATCTTGGGCTTCATTGCTAAGTCTTGCACATAAATTTATTTTAAACCTTTTCAAAACACAGATTTGGACAAGAACTTTGACGTGCTCACCTTGCATTTAACAGGATCATGCCAGTTTTCACCGCAGTTAAAGCTGTAAGAGAAAGAAAGGGAAAGTAAGCAAACAGGGCAGATGATTGTACTTGGAATTAAACAGTGTAAATTTTCTTCTGGGTTGTTCAAAGCCAGTCCCAAGGAAACTCAACACACACTCCCCTTCAATCCTGAAACCTCTCAAGGGCCACTTCATAATAGATCAAGGGGGAGTGGCTTCCCACTGCCAGAGGAGAGAGTTAGATGGGATTATTAGGGAGAAATTCTTTACTGTGAGAGTTGTGAAACACTGAAACTGGTTTCTAGAGAAACCACTCCATCCCTGGAAGTGTTCAAGGCCAGGCTGGACAGGGCTTGGAGCAGCCTGGGATAGTGGAAGGTGTCCACGGCAGGGGGTGGAACTCAATCACCTTTAAGGTCCCAGTCTGGGACTCCAGGAAGGCACACTAACACACTTCCAGGGCAGTGAGTACAAGGCACAATCAGCATCTTTTCCTTGCTGGCTCTTACCAGAACTGACGCCCACATTTGCAGCGCACGGGTTTAGCATCCGGGTATTGGACTTTAACGACGTGGTGGCAGTCGGGGGCAGGACACCACTTTAACAGTCGATTACACTGCCAAACAAAGCACACATCCCACATCACACAGGAACATGTGCTCAAAGACAGCCCCTGCCCTGCACTCCTTTGTCATGGCTGCAAACAGCTAAGATATCAAAACAAACCCACTGCACCCATCACTTCTGGCAAGGACTGAAAGCTTTATCCCATCTTCCGCCCTGGGCTCTACAGGACAGCTGAACCCACACAACTGGGAAATGGGACAGTGCAATCATCTTGCAAAGCACCTTTCTCCAAGTTTATTTTGAGGTTATAAAACTCTTAGTATTTTGCTAAAGCCCTTTTGCTGTTTTACTTCAACTGGCAAAATGTTCAAGGCATGTTCTTGTTTACAGCATTTCCTGGTTTTCAATGTGAAATATCTCAGGTAACATTCAGGAGTCATAAATATTATATAACTATTATATAACTATTCTAACTACGTAATTCTGCTTCTCAGAACCCAGATATTAAGCAAGAGCTCTTACATTCTCTTCAGGTCTTTTGTCCTGAAGTTTTTTTAGTATTTTCCTACAACTATCCCCATAAGGCAAAGAACCATAAAACAACCCCTGCATTCACACTTGACTACAGACTATGCAAAAAACCTGCTCTGCAGTTCTAAACAAGCCTCCAGCCTCTGGCTGGGTATATGTGTGAGACAAAAACCTACATGCCATTAAAAAAATTCAAATAAAAACTCACCTCTACAAAACTATTGGTTATTAAATGCTGGTACTTTAATTTCACCTTGGAATCTGTGATCAGACGCCTGTGGGAAGGTAAGAAACAGAAAAATTGTACCAGAAATCTTGTTTTTTCCATATACTGCCAGTAAGTTAAGACAAATAAGTTTAATTCATCCTTCTACACTTGAGGGTACTTTTTGTACTTACCTGTTCTTTATTTATTTGTTAGATCATTTATTATTATGAAAACTACATTCATTCTATTCAATATATAAATGTCTTAGCAACAGAAAACTCATGCAGTTCAAAAGAACTGAACCTCTTGGTGAGAGGATTTTTATTTAAAAAACACTTTCCTGAAGAGCCCAAGAAACAAAACAAGTAATTTAATCACTTCATTTACATAAAACATGCACATTTTGTGGCAAATCCCTTTAAAAAGCCCCAGAACAACCCTTGTGTGGCTAATAACTTTGGGAAGCCTCATGTTAGCTGGGTTTCAGTGGAATGCTACAGCTTCAGCTTAAAAATTAGGGGTGTTTTAATCTATTTACCATAAAAACAAAGTTAATTTGAATTCAACATCACTAGGGGTGTACACAACATGGACTTTAAATTAATTCCAGTCTGCTTGGAACTAGGAGAGCAGAGGAAAACTGACTGATGGGAACCCTTGACAAGCATGGTGACCACTTTTCTCCTGGGCACACCATCCCAGCTGGCATTTGCAGCCTGCTCAGCCTAAATACATCCAAAGTAACTTAATTATGGATTGCTGAGTACTTCTAAAAACTTCTTTTAGCTGTGACTGAAGTATCTTCCCAATATATCTAAATATAAAACTGCACTAACACACCCTTTGTGGTATTCCTGGTTTAAATCCTACTGTGCAATACAGCTTTATATAGGCCATACCATGGGTAAATATTGGAATTAATGGATTTCCTTTCCAGCTGCAGCCAAAACTAAGTGTACTCCTGGATGTTACCCTTACAATACTCCCTGAGGAGTGTGTGCCCATGGGATGTGCACAAATCCCAGCCCTGGGCCGCTGGGAGCTCCTCACCCAAGCACATGCTGGTTATTACATAAATCACAGCACGTGGCAGCTCAATTCCCAGGGCTAAAATAAAACAAATCAGCTGACAAAGCATCTCTCCTGCAATTCTGGAGTCAAACTTACTGAAGAATGAGAACACAATTTGAATTTAGTATGAGTTATCAATCTCTTTATTTTTTTTTTTTAACCCCATACCTGGGCTTCAAGACATACTAAATATCACTTTGAAAATGCATTGCATTATAACAATATATCAGGTACTGGAATTTAAATTAATAGTCATGCCATGACTAACCAGAGCACATAAACCACTGGTTTTTCACCTATCAACAAGCTTTGATTGCCCCAATCAACATCACCAGGTCAAGATCTTCAAGAATTGTGCCTTGAATATTATTGTATTTTGGCAAATCATAAATGAAACTAGACAAATTAAGAGGTGAAACTCATGCCCAGAACCCATAAACTGTATTAATTTCAGGTTTGTATCACTTGGAAACTGAGAGCTGGAGACTTTGTAAGCAGGAAAGGACTTATAAAGTAATAATTAAGGACACAGAAGTAGGTGCAGGTTCCAATTCCATTTACAAAAATGTAAATTATTTTTGCCATATATATTGACATATCCTAAGATTGCCACAGTTGTCCAACTTGGCTTTTAAAGGAAAGAGTTTTTCAAAAAAATGCACCTTAATCCCCACAGAAATTGAGGTAAGATCAGGGAAAGGTGGATTTTTACCTCTAGAAACAGTTTCTAGTTTTACTCAGGCAAATGAGACTTGTTTGCTTTAGCACCCAGCTGCCACTGCCCTATCCCAGGCCTCATCCCTGCCCCCTCCAGCCAAGTGCAATCCCACACCACTGCCCTCTTTTTCTTCCATCCTTTCCTTGCTGCTGCTGCCACTGCAGCCTCCGATGGTTTCAGCTACTCAATTTCACAGGCACTGTTTCAACAGCTCATTCCAGCAGTTGTAATCAAGAAAAGTCAAAAAAGTCCTGCCGAGAGCGTTTGACTCCACAAATTGAAGTTCAGCTTCTGGTAAACAAAAATCTCCATCAAGTTACTCAGTATATGCCAACTTCAGCTCAGTTTCCACCCACTGGGCTCTACAAACCACCCCTCAACAGGGCAGGAAAGCATTTCAGCTACTTCCACTTCCATCTAGCCTACACTCCATGAGTAACCAAGAGCCAAAATTGGGAAAATCACTACTCTGAAAGCAACTGATAATAAAAAACACCAAATTAATATCAATGAGTGAGTCAGGCTTTAGGAAGGAAAGAATAAGGTAACAGAATAAGCCTCTACTGAGATGCTTTTTAGCAAAAAGAATTAAAATGAATGAAGTTCAGAATTACGAAGGATATTAATCATGCAACAACCTCCTCCAGTATAAGAAGGAAGCTCACAGAGTTCACTGCTCCACAATGAACTAACAGTCATTCTACAGCTGGATAACTTAATAACTCCAAGGACACAGCCTGACATATCAGCTTAATCAAATCTTGTGTTTGAGTGTCAACTGCCTCCTATCTGAGGGCAAAAAACACATCCTGCATCAGCCTTAGGACTCCTGCCCTCTGACTCACCTATTAACTACAGCTATAGGGCTTGGGGAACCGGTGGGTTGACCTGGGTAGAAGTCCTAAATTCCTACCCACATCAAAGGAAACAAAATGCACAAAGCAGTAAAACAGGGTTTGGAAACCCTGGTGTCACACTGACCAAACTGGTCAGGGAGTCTTTCCTCCCAGTGCCATCATATGGGGTTTTCACACCTAAACAGGAAGTTAAGAGACATTCTGGTATCAAGATACATAGCTCAAGACAGGCTTCTCTGCCACCTGCAAGTCTCTGTGCAGTTTGTTATAAGCATTTGAATAGATCTGAATAGCACGTGAGTAACACAATGGAAAGAGAGAGCAAAGCCAAGAGCATTACTTACATAACTGTATTGTCATCCACTAAGATATCACAGCCATGGGCAGGGCATGAAATGGTCTGTAAAACACAAAAAGGTCACAGAAGAACAGTGGTTACCCTGGTTTTGCATCACAAGGAATTCCAAGGCAACAGACTTCACTACAATCCACAGTCAAAGGAGTGCCTTGCCTCTCTCACCGCATCCCAGGTGTGCCACTGGCTCCTCCTTCCCCAGCCCAGATACCTGCATCAACTTCACAGAATTCTCTCCAGATTCACCTTAGCAGAGCCTGCAGCCCCAAAACTTTGGGTTTTTATTTTGTTCTTTTGGGGTTTTAGCAGAAAGACTCTCTCCTGTCTCTCTAATACACAGAATTTCCAGAAATAAGCCATGAGGTGAGTTGAAATTTTACCTGTCCCATGCCTTCCTCCATTATTTTGGTAGTTAAATATTCACTCCAGCACTGCATACAGAACTTGTGTCCACACTCTAGGCCAGTGAAGTACTGCAATGACAAAGAATACAAGACATGGCCTCATTTTATCACATGTATTCACTCCAAAATTTCATTCTTTTTGGTGGTGTGCAGCTCATCCATCCCATCCCTCATTCTCCACACCAAACTTTGAACACTGCTATTCATTTTATATCATCACCCCTATAAAACATTGTCAAGGCAGCCTTTATCACTCTTCCAAAGCCAGACTTTAATCCCCAACCCCAGCAGCAAGGAAAGGTGTGGCCCATGTTTCCATCCTGCCCATTTAAATTTATCTTGGTTTTAGGAGTGTATATGGAGCACAGCATGGCCCTCTCCCATTTTACTCTGGAAATCAGTCAAATAAATGCAACACCAAACAGGTCACAGTGATAAGGATACAGTCTTCATTCCTCCTATTTTTCCCCCTTGCCACATGTGCGTGCTGCCCAGAAGTCCTACACCTCCTCAGGGAAGTTCCTCCTGAAGCCCAGATGCTCATGAGATGAGGACACTCAAGATCCTAATTGGCAGGTGTAAATTGCTAAATAAAATTCAATAATGATCTTCTGTCACAGACAGCAAGAACAACTCCATCCTTGTCTGCATCATCTGCACAGAGCTGTCAAGATATTATCTGGGCCTGAGTGGTTACACAAGGGGTGGAGAAGCAAACACTGCTGAGGAAAGACTGGAATTAAAGTACTTTTCTCTGGTCAGCCTGAAGTTATTTTATACTCAGAGTCAGCACCAAGGAAAACTGTATTTAAAACACTTCATTTGTACCACTATAGAGGTAGTATTTGCTGGCTCAGCTTCTCAAACCAACTTCTCAGCTAGTAAGATAAAACCAGAACTCTACCCTCAGATACCAAACTATGAAACTCCACAGAGGAAAGAACCCGGAATCCTCTGTGGAACAACCCGAAACAACAGCAGGATGGTGGTAACTGAGGAAAGAAGAATCCACTTGAGGCAAATGTTCTTTCCAAACCACCTTCTCAGCCATGACAGATATATTCTGTCCATCCCACAGAGGTGTAGCAGCTGTGTTGTGCCATCTCTGGATCCTCTGGCACTGCCCAGGGAAGATGCCTGTCAGCACCCCTTTCCCAGGGGCTGGCAGGCTGTGATTACACTGCTCTGACACTCCTGCCACCAGCACAGGCTGCAACCTGTGAGCACCAGCGTGGGTGAATCTGACCTGAGCATCGGACTTGGTTCCAGGTAAAAACAGAGACATCCACCCCAAAGAAACCAACGAAGAGATCAGAGAGGAGGCTGACACCCATATGGTGCCAGGTACACTGGCTGCAAGAGTGCAAAAATACACCTTTCACTTTCTGAACCCTTACTGAGCCAGCTAACAAGGTATCTGATGCTCCACAGATGCTGCTGTGGGACAGTGACATCTCCTGGAGATGCAGTTAGAGTAAAAACACTTTATTGTCTGTAACTTTTGGGATGCCACAGCATGAAACCAGCTCAAAGGCAGCATTGGCTTTTCCATGAATTCTGGCTTCTTCACAAGTGATGGGAAGAAAGCACAGACAAGGGAATCATCCCTCACTGACCCCAAATATTCCTGCAGCAGGCACACATGAGGAAATCACCACAGAACACATCTTCATGTAAGACCTGTTTTTATTTCAGGCAGGGAAATGCTTTGCTAAATGCCCACAGAAAGCCAGCCACAACCATGCTTCCTCCCAGGCTGCAAGGAATGCAGAGAATCTCTCAGCTCTTTTCTTTACTTTGAGGGAGTTCCCAATTATTTTTGGCTCAGCTGACAGCAGATGTCAAGGGAACAAGTAAAAAGGCTAACATAAAACCACCAAGGACCAGGGGAACAGTAACTCCTGAGGCAGCTCATTAGCCCAGGGGACAGCTCTGCTGTGATTACATCAGTGCTCAACAGTCTGGACAAAGCAGGATGTTCCCAAAAACACCCCCAGCCCACTCTCCTAAGAGTGAGGGGCAAGAGAGGAGGAAGGCAAAGCCACGACCCTCCCAATTCCTGTCTTACCAATAAAAGTGTCACCCAAAATAACTGCTGGGAACTGGCAGTGCTTGACAGGGACACAGAGCAGGTGAAACATCTCCCTTAAGTCCTCAAATTTGCAGGGTGAGAGCTTCAAATGCCTTGTTTGGCAAGTGCTTCCCAAAACCTCTAACCACAGTTCTTTGGAGAGCTTTGGAGTCTACAGAGACTTTGTAGACGGGGGATAGGGAATTTCAAGACTAACATTTCCTGCAACAACTGTACACTGTAAAACTTCTTAACACCTCCAAACTCTCAGCTTTCCATAGGCTGAATGGGGCTCTCAGTGAAAATCCTCCAGCTGTGGAAAAATTAGCTGATCATTGCAAGAGGATTTTCAAAGCTGAGATTTTAGGTTGGGCACTGAACTTAAAAATAATCCTAGAATCATTGACTAAAACAGCTTCAAAACAGATTTCAATCACCTTAGACACAGACACTACAGCCTTCTACAGAAGAAATTATAAATACTAGTTTTCCTCTAGGCTCCAACTATTTTGTAGGACAAAGAAACAGAGACCCGTCTGATGGTTTAACACCAGCAACAGAGACAGCCCTGCTCACCTGCAACATCTCTCTGCTCCAGCTAAAAATCTGCTCTTCTAACAACTGGGCCACTGCTATTTGAACTACAAAATCAAGAAGTGTTATTGTGTTTTGTGCTGTTCTTTCCAGTTTCAAAACTACAGACAATGCTGGGGTGTGATTTTGGGGGTCGTGCTGTGCAGGGCCAGGAGCTGGACTTGATGATCCTTGTGGGCCTGTTCCATGATTCTATGATTCTGCTTCCCAAGTTGCACAGTACCCCCAGCCAGAGGACAGGCCCGTCACTTGTGAGCTGTACTCCCACCCAGCACAGCAACTACATTAAAAAGGAGAGAACATTATATTAGAATATATTGACTTTCTTTTTCAAGGCACCTCATCATACAAAGCAGGAATTTGCCTTTCCAGCTACTCTTCAAGAAGGAAGTCAGGGCACACAAAGCTGAAGAGGAGACACATGAAACCTTGTGGTTCCTGGCTCAAGAGCAACAAGGACCTTAATGCTGAGAATGGGAGGCCTGAAGCTGGGCTTTGCTCAGCTCTGCCCACTCCAGGGAAGAAGATCCAGAGCAAGGGAAAGGCCACAACCAGGGAACTTCACCCCAGGCTACTCCTGAACCCCAAAGCTCACCATGGCTCCTTGCTGAAAACACAACCAGAGCAAGAGCAAAGCCTTTTGTCAGGGCAGCTTTGCCTGGAGAGGCCCAACATGTTTTAGGGTGTTTTGGAGGTGCAGCTCCTCTACAAAGAGCAGGTTCCTATAAAAGGAAAAATTCCTTATTACCAGCACTCTGCCTTTTGACAAACTCTCCTATTTGAGCTTTTCCATTCCCCTCCTTTTCTCCCAGATCTCCCAACATTATGTCCTGCCCCTGGGAGCCCCAGCAGAGCCTGGACTTCTTAGCAGTGTATGGGAATGCTTCGGTTTGGTCAGCAGCAACAAAAAAAAGTAGCACTGTCACCCAGGACATTGATGCACAGCCCCAGCAAGCACTGGGTAGCACACCCTCATGTCTGACCAAGAGGGCATTGTCCAAACATGATAAAGATCCAAAGATATCCACATTTTACTTCTACTACTTTTATTCTAGACTTCCTAGTTTGACTATTTTGTAGCATTACCTACTGCTTTTTAAAGCTGTTTCCTACCTTGTATTTCTATTTAAGCCAATCTCTTTGCCCATCATGCTTTTCACAGATTTTTAATATCACATATCTTTTATCTGTACATCTCGGTTGGTATCTAACCTTTGCAAACATCACCTGCTTGCTTTTTCCTGAACTTCACTGCATCGCTGCCCAAGCCCCAGCACCCTCAGAGGTGTTCTCCAGGAAAATCTGAAGTTTCAGGTCAGAAATGTGGGGAGCTGCTGGTCAGGTAGCACCGAGGCCACTGGGGTACTCACCGAGTTTGGGTAGTTCAGATAGCAGATCTGACAGGACATGTCCTGGGCTGATGACCTGGTGTTCATCTGGCGCGTTCGCGACTTTTTACTTGGATTAATTACATGACACTCTGCAAAGAGCTTCTCCAAGTTGCCATCAAAGTACCTGCACAACACAGAAGGTATGAAAATGTAACCACCTTCTACATCATTTTTCCATGCTATGTGACAGCTAAGATGCTTTTTATATTTCAAAACTCACATATCCACTACTTCCAACAAACTCTTCTCTAACACAACACAGAGGTGGATATTAGACAACTACATAATTTCAGAGACTCTCACTTGAATTGCACACTCCTGAAATTCATGCACCTTCAACTCTTCAGCTGCATTTCAAGTAATTTGTGATTCTCCCCAGTGATTGCTTTGCATTAGAATTCCAGGACAGGAAACTAGAGCAAGAACACCTGAGTTCACAGGAAGGAAGGAACACCTTCTTAAAGCACAGGTTTGATGCCTTCAAGCTCAATTCTGTTCAACTGAACTATTTTTCCTAATATTCTGATCATTAGTCATTTTCTCATCAGTCAACATGAGGTAATTTAAAAAATACAGTTCCAGGTTTACAATGCTTCTGAAGATTGGGTATCTATTGGAAAGGAGGATGCAAAATTGCTTGGGGGGAGAGAAAAAAGATCACTTCCTTTCTATCTCCTATTTTTTTAAGGAAAAGAATACTGGTTTGTTTTAAAGGCTTATAAAAAGCTCTTCCTTGGAGAGGAGGACCAAACTGGAGAGAATCATTATCAGAAAGTTCAGCCTCTTCCCAGAATCCTTCACACACCTTTCTCCAGCCTGCAGCAGGCTGAAAAGAACTAATTAAACCAGACAATTAACCAGCCCCATCACCTGCACAGATCCCCCAGCCAAACCCAGGAAATCATTCCCCTGCTCCCTTACAGCTCTACCTACTAACAAGGCTTGATTTATAATTGAAAAAAATATCAATTTTCCTGTTGTTTCATATGTTTCTCAGTGCTGCCCATGTATTTTAGATCTTAAATTTCAAGACACTGAATCTGGAAGGAAGTGGTGAATTCTGGCATCACAGCATCCATGAGGCTTTGCCACTATTCTTCAGTGTTAGCTCAGGATTTTACTCAAGCAGGTTCCTTGCTCAGAGGATTATATTTAGAAAGTTGTATGTTATATTTAAATCTAAATATATATAAAATTACATATTTAGAAAATTTTAGCAAGTGAATTCAGTGCAGTCCTATTATAGGCAGTATTTGTTTATTAAGAATCATGGATAAATATTAAGTCCACAAGAAATTTTCCAGCCTTCCAATTGCTCTTAGCAGGAGCAGCACAGGACATGCTCTGAGGAGAGCAGACACATAGCTGGGTGTGAAGTTTGCAAGGAAAATAGTTTTATATACAAATGCTATGATGGAACTTGAACCCTGATACTCATGACCAGCTAAGTGCTTATGGAAATACCAGAGGTTTTTGTAGTGGTGAGCTGGTTTTAAGGGTGAATATCCATGCCAGGAACTTGACTTTTTTCACCTGGAATTACCTATCCCCTTTAACTATCTATGGATAGTATTCCTGCTTCTCCATCCTGTTTTCTTTTCATGCCTTTTCTTTCTGAATAAGTAATTTCCACATTTATTTTTATCCATGTCTCTCAGACTCCTACTCATGCTGCCACTGGGCCATAAGAACTCCAGAAAATGCAGAGGAAAACATGGATCTCTGAAAACACGCAGTTCCAATGGATACTCCAAAGTCCAACAGCTCTCTAACTGCTCCACCACTCCTTACACAAACATGCCAAGGGCTCAGGCAGAAGACCCTTGCAGTTCCTTCAATGGTTAGGAACACCCAACTCCAACTACCATCCCTTTTTCACTTGCTCCAGCGTCACCACAGACCATGCATGTAGGCAGATCTCCCTTTGCCCCCCCATGTTCTTGAGTCAAAGAATTCCCAGCAACAGTTCTAACACCCTTCCCTTCCACAGCCAGTGAGCTCCTTGTGACATTCACTCACATCCCTGGCCAGCAAACCTTCTCCACTAGCAATTTGCATTTCCATTCATCTTCCTTACATCTAAGGAAGCCAAAACACTTACAATCCCAGTCCTGTTCTGACCCTGATCTCATATAATTTCACTTAGATTTCTCCTGCATATCTCACCTAATGCATTGCAAAAGATGGCTACATTGCTCCAGATCTCCTCCATGTCAGCATCCCTCCTCACTTCCTTCACAACTCCAAGAATTCTCATTTTTTCCTGAAATACTCTCTATTAAAGGATTGGTTCTTGGTACCTCCATCCTTATTTTCATAATAGGGAGGAACACAGCATCTTTAACAGCTCTTTAAATCCCCTGCCCTCCTTTCCCTTCACAATGCAGATATTGAGTAATTTCAGCACTTCTGGCACATGAGAATTTCCTCTATTAATTCTTCAAAGTTCAGTTGCTTCATCACAAAGTTGGGGTTTTTTTCTGCTATTTTAAAATGAATAGACAAACCAGAGCTTGTCCATTATTTTCAACTGTTTCTACTTATCAAGACCAAAACTACAACAATGCCAAGTCTTTTTGGCAGAGGGATCAAGATGTCAGCCCCTTTTATCTCCCCAAAATTCCCTCCTGCTGTTTGTAACTGCCTAATCGCCATTTTCCAGACATGATCAAATCCTACCCATGGGAGTATCAAAGATAAAAAGCCTTTTCACTGAAAAAAAATTGCTTCTAGTACACACTTTGGTGTATTCACTTTCATGGAAGAGCATTTGTGAGTGTCAGGGCATCAATATACTCTCAGTAAAAGAGATCTCCACATCAAAACTCTTGCCATGCACCATTTTTCACCTGTTCAGCCTCTGCTGAAGAGTGTAAAGTATTTATTTGTTCCAAGGAAAGCAGGCAGCCAGGTTCTGGAGAAGAGGCAATCTGGGCATTCCTGACATCTCTCCTCCGCTCAGAGGGAACAGGGACATGTGGCCACCCAGATAAGCAGCTACAAGGGACTGCTGTATCTCTGGCTGTGCCTCCAGGGATTAAATCAGGCCTCAGGGACATGCTGAGACACTCTTCTCTGAACAAAGTGACCAGGGAAAGCACATAAAGCAGAAGAGCTGCATTTTAACCTCTTCATCACACAGACGTTCCTAAATCCCCTCAGGAGAGGACACCATCAGTCACAGTAAAATTGGAAGCTAATCAACATAAGGTTCAAGCTAAAGCATTTTCTTCACTTGTTTCTGAGGTGATGTGGTCATTCTGCACCTGATGCTCTTCTGTCCCTATGAATCAAGCTTGCAAGACCCAGGAAAATAATATTTGACATCTTTATTCTCCTAAACACATGCAGCATATCAAGAGGCTGAACTAATACTTCCTCCACTCACCACTTCCATTCTACAAACACATCTACCCCAAACCCCCAGTTTTGCTTTTGCATACAAACTATTAGTGTTTCACCAGCGGGACGTGGCAGTTTTTCAATTGTGGCTGTTACTGCTTTACTGCAAGTGGAATAAATATCTGTAGCACATCTGCCTTCTGAACACCACTGTGTAATTACTCCACGACAAAGCTGGCACAGACATTAACAACCTGCTCACTAAAAACAGGCATAACAAGGCTAAAAAAAGTGGGAAAACAGAGAACTGTTCATGTCACAAGCTCAGACCTCCCCACTTATCAAAAAAAGAGAAGCTACTTAGTTAAAGTGCTTTCCTCCAGGCCAGGTCTGATAAGGCTGCTGGGAGGTCGAGCTGACTCACCATGAGCTAAGGGAAAACAGGCACTGATTAGGAACTGCAAATATACACCACCAAACAACAGGAACTTTCAAGCAAAATTGACTATTTTGGGTTTTTTTTCTCCTTAATCCTCACCTATCACCACAGCAATGACCAAACCCTCTTGAACACCAAGAGCCTGCTCTCAGCCTTCTACCCAGCTTCCTACTCCTGTTTTAACACAACTCAGAACTCCAGAAGATTGCATGGAAGTTATTTGGTGCAAAAGTGACAGAAGGCAGCACCAGGCACTTGAGAGATCATGTTCTGGTGGTTTTCTAATACAACAGGACATCAATAAGCACCAAAATTGGGACCAATGTGTACCAGGTCCACCTGAGCAAGTCATGTATTCCATCACTCACTGGGGTAATCCTCCTGAGTTAAGTATTTCAATGGATATGTTTACCTGTGGATTTGTAAATGTAGTGTATACTTAAATTGTAAAAGCCTTAACAATAATACCTCACATTGACCTGGCTGGCACCCCCCTTGAGGAAAAAACCAAAAATAAAACCACAGCCCAATTTTTATTTTTACATCGATGGCAGCCCTAAGCAAGCTTTCAACAAGGGACAAAACCTACTGTACAAAGGGATGGCCTTTCAGAGCACTTGTGTAGAGGTATCTCACAGCCAAGGAGAGTGAACTTTACCCCAACTTAGAGAACCAGCCCAAGAAATTCAAATACCAAGTAACAGACATGTTGCGGAGCAGAAATTAAATTAGAATTCTTAACAACTGTAGTCAGAGTTAAACAGTGGATATATTTGTATCACAAAACTTTCAGACTTCCAACATTTACTAAAAGATGCCAATCTCAGGAAAATAAGGACTAGAAAGCTGTAAAAACTACAAACACATCAGAAAAAAAATCTAGGGTAAACAAAACATAAGAGATACCTGAGCACCATCACTAACCAAAAATATTACAAAGGGGACTAAAGATGTCCTAAATCCATTAGCCAAAGATAGCAGAAATATTGTACTTCAAAATAATTACTAACAGTGTGAAAACCTTTGCTCCTCTTTCCCTGGGTGACAGAGTGCCAAACTACAGGGGCTCAGCAAAAGGACATTTATCAATTCACAGGAGTACCAACAACTTCTCCTGGTTTACCAAGCACATCTCATCTTCCCACACACGATCATCAGGCAAAGGAAATGGGAATTAAGAGAAAAGTCAAACTAATGATCCTACCAGACCCTCCACACCCATTGGTCGCTTCACAGCAGGTAAGGCCAGCAGACACCATAACCAGCAAGTCCCTGTACAGCTTTTACTGCTCCTTTTGGTCCAGATTAATTCTCCTCTCAGTTTCTAAAGTAAATTAAATTCTCCAGCTCCTTCAACTATCTTCAACACCAACACTGGCATTGGAATAAATCAAATGCAGTTGGATTTGGTCTCCACTGTATAACAACAAACTGAAAAGTACCTTTGCCAAACAACATTCCAAGAGCTAGGAATCAAAGATGGGAAATAACCATAAAACACTCTGCTCTGAGGGGGAGGGAGAGGCAAAATTCAAGTCCTTATTTACACACACTGAAGAAAATCTGGTGCTGTGGAGATGAAGACAAGGCAGGACTATTATCAGTCAGGAACAATTTAGCCTTGGCCAGAGCAGCAAATAAACATGTCAGGAATGCACATGCCAGCATGACAGGCAAGAGCAGCTAAACCCAAACCCAACACAGTTGCTAGATAACAAGAACCTGTTCCTGCTTGCTTTTTTCCAAAGCCTGTCCAAAGCCTGTACATGTTCAAACTGGAAATCCCTCTTTGCAACGGGCAACTTAACTTCCACAACTTCTAACTGGGCATCAATAATATTAAAACAAGGATTCATGAGTCACCCTTAGCTGGGAAAGGGGGAACATTTAGACCTTATACAAAAGATTCTCCTGCCACACACTGTGCATTCATCTATCATCAATTAATCCAGAAGCAAACAATTTTTCCAGCTCTGTGGCACAAGATGGTTGCATGCTAAGGTGGCTGCTTACCTCTCCATCAGCTTCTCCTTATCCCAGTTGAAATGGCTAAGCAGTATCCGAGTGATAGTCGCTGGATTCTGGAGAAAGAAGAGAAAAACAATCAATAATTGAGTAACCAATTAAGAGCCAGAGAACACCAGGCAGAACTTTGAATAGGCAAAGGGAAAATCAGGGTGTCTGATATCATCATCTGTTCAGACAATACATGTTTACTGGCATGGACTGGGAAATAGCTGGACTTGACAGATAGACAAATTTAAAAGGGGAAAAAAAACCCCAACTCTATAAATCCAAGCATCTATATAAAATCAGAATTTGGCTGAAGATTTAATGACCAGATTAATTGCATCTATCACAGTGCCAGCATCTCCACATCCAGCATATGCCCACACAATGCAATTCCAGGATGTCTGCAGAATGCAGGAAGGGTGGATTCCCACCTAACATACCCATTTTTGCCACAATCTCCACACTACTTGTAGAGCAAGAATAATCCAGCCCTGACCTTTAAAACACTTGGGCTGAAAACTGTCCCAGAACACAACTGACTGCCAGTGTAAGAAGACAAAGTCCTTAGAAGACCCTGAAGCACCATGAAATCCAGAAAAAACTCATAGACAGCTAAGGAAAGAAATACAGCCTAGAAAGGTCAGAAAGAAGGTGCAACACAAGAGCTGATTTGCACTTGTATACAAGTTTTTATTCCGACTAAATGTGAATCATCAGCCAAGAGTTTGATGATATGAGAAATACACCAGACCATATGGCTTCTGTAACACCCCAGAACCACGTTTTAGCTCCCCAAATCCACTCTTGGGCTCAGTTTTAGGACCATTCACATGCAAAGGAGACAAGAGTAGGGCCCTGAGAGCAGCTGCGTGTACTTTGCCATTTGACACCAAAATGGAAGTTTGCCTCAGGGCCAACGTTCAATGGCTCTGAAGCTGTTGAAAAGTAGGACATAAACCAGCAATGTGATTTCCTGAGCCCTGGAGCTACAGCTACAACCTGACGCTGCCAAGAGCCAGTGCTGTCACCCACAGCAGCGATCCCACCCCACCCCTGCATGTCCTGCTCTCACCAGTCCATACCACTACAGCCATTTTATACTGCAAATAATGGCTCAGAAACTGATCTTCTCTTTTCCTTTAGGTTGTTTTTTCCATGGAATCAGCTCTCCAATCTATCTGATTGCCTGATCATGCAAACAGCTGCATTAGCACAAGGGAAAAGCAGGATAGCCTCTTTCACCACCAACACAACCTCCACTGAAATAAAGCCCTCAGGTGACAGTGTAATAAGCACAAAAAAAATCAGTCTTGTGTTTTATACTATAAAAAGTGACACTCCTCCCTTCTACAGTGTGTTCTGACTCTTATTAATGCCAGCATAGAAAGATTTGACCAGATCCCTGATGCAGTCCTGCAGAACCCCATAAACAGCTGGGACAGCAGATCTACACAGTATGGGGCAGGAGATATCAGAAATTGCTTAACGCTGCAAGGTGACACTGTGGTTCTGGTCCATATCTGAACCAGTCTCCCAGGTGACAAGGATCCAAGCTCTTCCCTGCAGCAACACAAGGTGCCTGGCTGACAACCGCATGTCACTGGCTCTCCTCATCCCTCCCTGCAGAGGGGAGCAAGCAGCTCAACTCTTTCAAGTCAGTCCTGCCATCAAGAAGCTCTATGGGAATTTAAGGGTCTCCTTCACCAAAAGGCTCCTCCAGCAGCCCCTTTTTGGGTTTAGTTCCTGATCTTTCCAGGTTATTTTGTATTTGTGTCTCCTCAACATCACTCTGTACAACACAGCAGAACCTAAAGGAGTTCTTAAAAGCTCACTTAAAGACAATTCCAGGAGCGACTTAATCAAGGATTAAAATATACCTTAGTAAATAAGCCAATCTTATCTCTAGGTTATCTTGGTTACAATACCAGCCCCTGTAATTCTATAGTTACAAATTTCAGACAGCAAAGCACACAGCCCTTCAACATAAGGAGTCTTCACTCAGCCCAGAGATCTACCAGATGTACAGAGAAACATACTTTCCTCCATTTCTCAAGCAAAGGCATTGAGAGCTTTAATTAAAATCAGCCCGAAGTCTTGTCCTACCTTCTACCACAGCAACCCACTTGGCCACTTATTAAGGCTTCTGGGAATACTTATTAAGCACTTAATAGGCTAAGAGGCAGCTGAGGTAGTGGTCTCTGGTTGAATTTAAAAAGACAGGTTTCCCCTGCACTGAAGGAAAAGTTACAGTACATGGATAAGAAACCTGAATGGTCTGCAGTGATTATTAAGTAGAACAAGGCTGATCCAGCAAATACCACTCCTCAAAGGACATGTGGCTGGAAAGGACATGAGGGTTTCATCTGTGGCTTCTCCATTTTCCCAACACACAGGCACTGCAGCTTTCCAAAAGTTTCCCTAGGTCAAAGCCCGCAGGTACCCCAGCACTGCAAGGTCAGGGTACAAAACTGGACATTATTTAGGATTATACTGTTGACTCTGTGTACTATCACCCTCTCCTGGCTTGCTGGGCTCTAGCTTCCTTCAGCACTGTTGGTTGAACATCTAAAAAAGAAACGCCAGCAGCATGACAAGCTCCCACCAGAAATAGCTGGGCTGCCTGCTTTCACTGCCTGCCACATCCCAGATGTAGCATTCAAACCTCCTCTGGCTGTTTCCCAGACACAGAAGGAAAGAATTAATACAGCCCTGCCCTTGCTCATCCCTGGACAGGGATACATACAATCTGGGCTGGAGGTGCACACAGAGCACGGAAGAGTGGGAGGGAGGCAGCCAAGGGGCAAATCAGAGTTAAATACAAATGCCAGAAGTTCTGGCATGAAGGACTGTTCCAGTCTAAGACCAGGCACACCATCATGGAACAGCTGTTCCATGGGAACAGCTCACATGCAAACATTTCCCTCACAGTTATTCCAGAGCAATGCTGGAGGAGTCAACCACAGCATCCAGCCCAGTGAGAGATGTGTCCTGTACCTCAGGCACACAGGGTTAAAACAGCACCAAAATAACATATTCCAACACAGTTCTACTCCAGCCTTCCACCAACCTTCAGCCATCACTCTGGACACTCATACTGTAAAAAATAATAGAATGTCCAAATACTGGGTTACACAGCACTGGGAAGCCACGGGCTCTGTTCTGCCTCCTCGTTTGGCACACAGGATTATTTCCTACGACTGAAAGATACCATGCAGATTAATTATGAACAGGCTCCGCCGCTGCTCACACGGGATTACTCCTAAGGCTGCAAGAGCACCCTCCTACTATTTTCTGTTTATAAAGACAAATTTTCCTACAGAAAGCAGCCAGGGATGGACAGAGAGCAAGGGAACAGCCAAAATGTTCTCCCTCAAACACGGTCTGATGAAAGCTGAAACAGCAGATCTCTCTTACAGCAGCCTCCTATTAAATTTTACATGTCAGAGCTGAGGCGGATTGCCTGGAGCCGAGGGCAGCAAGCCTGTTGATATCCAGTAAGGACCAAACCCGAGGAAAGCAGCCATTTTGTTAAAATTCTCCAAGCACTTCAAAAGATTCCCTAACAAAACATTCCAAATAAAGCTCTGCCCAGAGAGAAACACCCTTAGTCCTTCAGCAGGGATTTTTTTTTTTTTGATGGAGCTAACAAAGCAACCAAGTCCCACATATGCTTCAAACAAATTCCACTCCACCACAGCTTTTCACTGGAGGTATTTACATTTATTGTCCTTATCTATGTTGCCATGCTCCAGCACACAAATGCAAGCAGGAGATACAGCAATAGGAAGCCCTACAAAGGTCTGGACTTCACCAAAGAAGCATTATTAATTCAAATAAAACTCCCTAATTTAATAGAATTTAATTCAACTGGAAGCTTCATCAGTGATAAGAGTTAGAATTCCTTTTGCTGTCAAAATAAAAAAGTATGAAACGGAAGGAAGAATCAGGATGCACTTAAATGCATAAATGAATTATAAATTAAATATTATTAGAACATTAGCTTGAATCAGAATTTCCAAGCAGCACAATATGCTGACAGTTGGGAGCACTTGATCCATTCATGTTTCCATCCATCAAGACGAGCTGCATGGTTAATTCTTGATGTTATTACAAAGAAAAGCACATTTTACAGTTCAGCTTCTCCTCACATGCTGGGAGTCAGCTCCTGGTTCAGCTTCAGCATTTACTACAAATAAAAACCATTTAAGAAGAACTTAAGCTCAGTTCTCCAGCAAAATCCTTTCTCACCTCCTGGAGACATGATATTGATAAATTGTTTTGTTTCTTTCCATGTCATGGTTGGTTTTGTTTTCTACCCCTGGTATCTTCTGTATTCCAACAGTTTATATGCCAACTGCAGCACCTCCATCCCAATAAAAGAGGCTTTTACAGCAGTAAGGAACTGATGCCACTTGCAGTTGGGTTTTCTACACAATTGTTTTGTACCTGTGAATCCAAGCAGATGCTATAGAAACCCCGGCTTTGTCCAAGCCTCAGAACTGTGTACAGGGTTCAAACCTCAGCAATGCCCACTGCTGTATTCCATGGGGACACAAGACTGGGTTTACATTTCCCACCAGAAGGAAACTGATGGTTTCACATCAGCTGACCAGACGGAGGGTTTGCTTGGTGAAGGAGCAAAGAGCCATCACAAGCTAATGCTGGTCTGAAGCCAAGCACACAAACATCTGCTCCAGTGAAGTGGCACCTGGGGACAGCCTCACACCATCACTGTAAATATTTAACCAGCCAAACCCCCAATGTTTGCAATAGTAGAACACCAGGTGTAAATTCCCGCTGCCCATCATCTCCAAGGTTTGTCACATGCACACTGTGCCATGGAGAAGCACTGATAAATAACCCAGAGGTCACGTTTAATGGCAGTGAGGAGAGGAGGAGACACCCCACCATGACAGACTGTGACTAATACCATGCACCAAAGAGCTGCTTCATCACATAATAACCAAGGGGCATCAGCCCAAAATTCTGCAATAACCTGATGCCTGCTCCACTTAGACCCTCTGCTCCTCACCTGCACCTCTCCCAGCCCCAAACTGATAAGTTCAGATATAAAGATACAGCTAGAATGTGCCTTAAATCAGCTTCTAACCTGCTAAAACACATCACAATACAACTGTCAGCAAAAGGTTTGCACTGTTCTGCAAATGCATTGAGTGACCTTCATTTGTGGAGATCCATCCACACCCATTCTTCCAGAAGACAATTACATTAAATCTTACAGGCACAAAACCTCGTTTTTAGCAGCTTAATAAAATTCCCAGGAAGCCAGCACAGAAGATGAGATCCAAGTGTTGAGTACTTCCAGGACATGATCTCAAACTTGCTAGTTTTTAACTACTGCCAACCAAGCACTCCGAGAAGCTGCTGGAAAACTTCAGTGTAATCTAATAATCTCTGGTTCAATTACAGCCAGAACATGAGAGGGCTGCTGTGAGGACAGCAGCTAAAGGGCTCAATCTGCCAACCGTGCTCTCTCTCCCCCTCCATCCCCTGGGGTTTGGGAGAGAACCACACCATGGGACGTTTCTGCCATTGGCCATTCAGGGTTTACAGGGACAGCACAACATGCTGGTGGATCTCAGATACTTCTCATCTTCCCCTCAGAGATAATAACATCAGTACTGCTCATTCTCTGTACCCCACTGAGGGGATTGCCTTTGCATCTTACATACTACTGAAGCCGTATCAGAAGACTTGAGTTAGAAAGCCAAACCACCTGAAAATGTACCAGTTTCCTGCCATTTCAACACAACTCTACAAGAAGCCAGGCTATTCTCTGTGACTGTTGACATATACTGTCCTCAATTTGGCATTTGTCATGTCACTATAACTTCCCATTAACACCTATAGAGCCTTCAGTTCTGACACCCAACATCTCTTCAGCTCCCTACATTTTTCTTCATCTCGTTAACTTCCCTTCACACATCATCTCCTAATTCTGAAAATTAAGTTTACAGAGTTACTGAATTAGCACCATTATGTGATGGCACCAAATGGTAGCTTGATCTGATGATCTCAGTTTGTAGTGACTTACCTGCACTTTACTGACTGTTTCCAGCTCTGATGAACATAAGTTCTTCTAGCAGGGGAAGATAATAAAAAGCAACTTCAGCGAAAACTATTACTTCAGTTAATTGGTTCAAGAGACAGAAATGAAGCAGTCAGCTGCTTTACATTTTCTCAGAGCCTTTTGGAAAGCTTTCAGGTTAATGATTAGGAGCTGCCATGAAGAGCCATTGTCTAACAGAGCTTTTAAAACCAGAAAAAATACTAAAGCAACAATCTCAGGATAAATTAGCAAATTTGGAAATGCAAAAACTGAATTCACGCTGCAATACTTCTAAATAAAAAAAGATGGCATGAATTCACCCTGCTGTTCTCAGATGACTGCAGAAGCTCTACCACCAACTCAACACAAATTAAAAATGACCAGGGAAGGCCTCTTCCAGCATTTCAGCTATGCTCACTTCCACAGCAGGAGAGCTGGGGTTTGATGACAGGACAACAGAGAGATGTTAACCCTTATTTTATACATTCAATCTGAGGAGAACTTCGATTTCTACTTCCTTTTGCTATAGTTTTGGAGTATAAAGTCCATCCTTTAAAGAGGAAGGACCCACAGGTCCTGGGCTGATGTTTTACTGCCCATAATAGCAGTGTCACCCAAAGGATTTCTCTCTTCCTGGCACCTCCCAGCACAAGAAATCCCAACATATGAACAAAAGCTCAGCAAAGCTGGGTGGGCAACATGAGCCCCAGCTCTGGCTTCTGGAGTCTCTGTTGAGCAACTGCAGCTGCCACGCTGAGCACATGGGTGCCAGAGTACACTGCGCAACGGCTTTATTCAATTCTATGCCTCCCACTCAAGGATTTGCAAAGACTTGCTTTAAAAGAGTAGGAGAAAGTGATGGCATCATTTCCATATAATTCTTCCAGTTTACTATTTCAGCAGCTCCGTAATATCTCCCCATCCGCTGTGGAGGAAGCAAACAGCCCCCAGCGCTGCAGTCAGGCTGGGTACAAGGTGAGAGCAAAATCCCCCAAGTTTTGGCTACCATGGATGTAAAGGGCCTGTGTGTTCATCCAGGTAAACTCCAAGTGCCTGGCAATCACCCCCTCAAGTCAAACCTTCAGTCAACATCCAGTGCCACAGAGTTGCTCTGACAGGATTAGAGTCCATGAAACAGAAATGGATATTCAGGAAATCAATAATGGACCTCTGTGTCCCCATCACAAACGATGCCACGGTCACCTTCCCTGCCTGTCAATAGAACACCACTGCCACAAGCAGTGTCCACAAAGCACATCTGAGCCCGCTTCCCTCTTGACACCACCACTGCTCTTCCAGCCCTCCAGGTTCCATTTTTCCTCTTCTATCCAACATGACCCCAATCTTATTGAAATTCTCACTCCACTGCATTTAGTTTGGACCCACCACATAGTTACTGCACTGATCTTATATATGGATCACAAATGTGTCCAGCACTATCAGATAAAAAAAAAAACTTGGGTCTTCTTCAGATCACAAGCATTCCTAAGGTAGAAAGAAGATCATTAGATACTTTCAGTTCCACACAGTCTCTAAAAGACTACACAGGGACAGTTTCAGTTCTTCTCTCAGACCCAGATAACAACTCACTAATGCCTGGCTTGAATAAAATACACTATGTTGCTTCAAGAGGAAAGCAAAAGCACATTTTGCCATAGAAAGAAACCATACTGGATGAAGGCAGTGACTGACAATAAGTACCAGAACACCATGGGTTGGCCCAAGAGCATAGGTCAGAAATCTCTCCCCCTGCACAAGATTCCAGAGAGGCTGAGGAAGCCTCCAGACACCCAGAAACGGCTTAGCTCTATTTTTGCCTATGAGACGAAGTGACAGCAACTTGGATTACGATTTTAATCTGAAACAGGACAGTAACTGGGCAAGACCAGACCAGTTCAGAAAATATTTATTCAGCAGCAACACAAGCTCACACAAGCACTGGCTCCTGGACTTGCTACCAGAGTCAGTGATGGGAGCACGAGTGACCAGACACAGGAACTGACCGGGGAAAGGGGGTTGCTGGTTTATTTTAAGACACACTGGATCACCATGTTGCCAGACAGCTGTACTGGCACAACCTGGACAACAGGGACTTGCTTCCAAGAAATCTGTTAGTCTCAGTCTGCCAAGAGCCATGTGTCAGGCATGTTAAAGCTGGGTCTTCCCATATCAACAGACCCCCTAATCTTCTTGTCCCAAACACTGTAAAGCATATTGGGGTATACTTTGACGACTACAGCCAAAGGTCCCACTTTTTGCCTCCATTATTCCACCAGCTATAAAGAGGAGGCCCTCACCCTCTTCACCCCAGGGTCTGAGAGCTGTATTCACCTGGCCTACCAAACAGCAGATCTTGATACTAAACTGTGGGATTACTGCCAATATCTACTACCAAGCGTTCTGAACGTAATCACGAGCCTGACAGAAATACACTTTCTTTTTTAAAGTCTTTTATTAGTCAATGCTGGAAAGACTGGACATGGCATATGTCAGGCCAGCTACCCATCAAGCTGATAAAAGGAAACAACCCAAAGCACGTTTCTCATGTGCTGTCTTCAGTGACTCAACTCCTGAATGAACCGTGCATTTCTGGACAAAGTACAGGTCTGCTGATGTGAGCTCCAAAAACTGTCCTGTTTGCAGGCAGGAATGGATGTTAAAGGAATAAAGCTGAAAGATGAACTGTACATCTCCTTTCTTCCTTTAAATCATTTTGTACAAGTTTTCTGGAGTCTCAAAAAAACCTTTCCCTGCTCTTTTGCCTCACTCCAATATGTATTGGTACATTGACTGGGCTCTTTCACAATGTGCACTGCCAGGGCCTGGCACAGAGCCAGAGGCACCCAAAGGGCTGTACCTACATCCCAGGATTTATAAATCTGTAGGAGACTGGCACTGTTCCTTTACACAAGGGAGGAAAACTGCTGGCTCTGCTGGCTCCTGCTTCCAGCAGCTCATGCAGCATAAGAAGCAGGTACCTCAGCTCTGGCCAGTGAATGATTTCCCAGTTAACAGTACCTGGCCCTTCATGGATTTTACACACCTTTAGGACAACAGAATTTTGCTTTTGCTGCTTTAAGCACATTCGGAGGCACCATCCAGACCAGGGCAGTGACAGGAGGCAGGTATGAGCAGATCAGTGGAGAAAGCATCAGAAGCAACTTGAAGAAATAATGATGGCATACTTGAAATGTTTAGAAGAAATCAGACAAATTCTATGAGGATGAAGGTATTTTTCTAATACTCAGCATCACAGTTATACTGGGAAGGGTAAATTCCCAGTAACTTGTGGATTTCTTCCACAGCAGGTCTGTCTATAGGCACAAACATGTGCCATGAAAACAACTAATTGATTTTCTGGGTTAAGTTTTATAAGTTCTCAGCAAAAGGCTCTCAAATTGTCCTTCCAGATGATGAGTTAAGGGCGTCCCCTCTTTAGACAGTATGCAAGCAGAGGATCAGACTCCAGGGATGTTCAGCAGCAATGTATCTCTCAAACACTGCTGGGCTTGTCTCAGGTTTTGGGTGATCTGCTTTTGTTACTGGGCACTGCTGGAGAACAAATCACAGGGTGCTTGGGCACAAAAATGCCTGAGTTGTTTAATAGAGAAGACATAACCCAGTCAAACTCTGTATCACCTCAAAACAACCACTGTTGATTCCTGAAAAAAAAAAAAAAAATCACAGGATAACCTGACTGTGAACAGAGCTTTATTCCCAGAAATTAAGAGTCCTCAGACTCACAGGTATTTGGGGGAAATAACTCACTGTGCAAAAATCTCACAGTAACATGCCTGTGCAGCCTATTCTAACTCCTGACTTCCAGTTCAGAACATTATAATTAACATTTTCCAAAAAATATACAGACAGGAAAAAGAAAATGGTAAGGGATGATAACTTCTTCCATGAGCACAATGAGATGGCACCCTCAAAGTCCTGCAAGTTAAAGATCTACCATGGTAAGTAAACAAAAGCCATTCCAGTGAATAACTTCTCTCATTGCAATGGCCAGGTTACTTCAAAAATATTTGGATACATAGTCTCTGGTGGCATGCAAGTGTTAACCCCTCCAGCGACAGCATGACTGATAGAAAAATGTTAAGGATTTTCTTTTTATTCTCCAAAAATGCTCATGTAAATTGCCCCTGGCTAAAAATTCTTGTGCTAAGCCCATTTTTCTATCTTCTCTTTCTCCTCCAAGCCCTAGTGAGGTGAGCACTCCGTACTTTTCTTCAGTTCTCTGTCCCTCGTTGAGTCTGATTTTGTCCTTTCTTCAAAGGAATACCCACTTTTATCATCCATTCCCTGTTCATTGGGGCAAAGAGGAAGTTTTCCCATCACCATGAATCATCACCACACTTCATTTAGGAAAGAAAAAAAATACATTCCTTAGGGTGATTTCATTTCCCCATCACAGACAAAATATGTTTTAAACACCAATGTCACCCTGACAAACAATCCGTTGTGGTGATGCCTATGCCTTAGTCTACAACTCTCAATCAAGAAAAAAAAATAATTTAGCCACCTTAAGAAACTCTTTAGGCCCAGGAAACCACTGCCAATGCAGCAGTGGCTAGGGGATGTAATCTTTGGCAGCATCTTGACACTGGCAGCAGCCCCAGCGCAGATGTGGTTGTGGCTTATACCACTTCCCTGCAAAAAGCAGCTTTACCTGCAAAAGCACTTTGTTCTGCTGGCACAACCTGCATCTGCACTTGGAAAACCTGCCAGCATCCTTTTCCCAACAAGCCTCTTCTAGCTCAGATCATTTTTTAATGATGACTTCGCAGTTTATTTACCATACTCTCCTCATTTATTCTTACTTAGCTTTACAGCCAACAAAATACAGCCCTGGCAACACGTTATTTTATAAGCCGGGATTTCCACTACAAGAAGTAATTTTGCCTGTTTACACCCCAAAACATTTTCCTCCAAGGGTTCTGCAGAAGCCACCTTTGAAGAAAGGATACTCTGAAGGCATGAGGAGTTTAGCAATCACTTGTTAGCTCTTGCTCCCAACAAGATATACCTCCAAGTCTAACTGCAGTCTCTAATTGCTGCTGCTATTTTTTAATCAGTTACCTGAGCTCCCTTGAGTTAAGAGAAAATAGTCTGGTGGGATCTGATACAGAAATAGCAGAACACAAGTCATACAGCAGCGGGGGAGAATGGGAAACCTCGTGTCTTCACCATTTTCTCATTTAAGGACTTTGAAGACTTGCTTCTACACAGACTTGCACTCATTTAATCAGCAGTGTTTCTACAGTCGTGGAGTCCAACCAGCAAGTAGGCACAGATTCCCTACCTCTATTCCCTTTTGGTAGGGAATGGGAAACAAACCTGGACATGAAATTTGTATTTGATGGACTACACAATAGCTGAAAAGGATATCCCTTGTTCCTCTCCTATTAAAATACTACCATCATCAAGACACTGGGCTTCTGCAAGAGGAGAAAACCCACCTAATCAACCCTGCCTTGTAACTGCTGTGAGGGCAGCAAGAGGAATAATTACACTAATGACTGGTGAATAATTGAGTACACTGAACAGGCTGGCACCCAGCCTCCTCCAAACCCCAGTGCTGCCTGCAGAAACACCCTGGCAAAGGACAGCAGGGAATTACACCACGGCACACGAGTGACACAGATCCCAAATACTCTCCCTCCAGAGAGTTTCAGTATCCATCATCCCTAAAGAAAGCTCCAAGTTTTTGCACTGTTCCCCTCCTAGAAATTATCATCCCAGCCAGGAATGGTTTTGTGCACATTTTCAACCGTCAATTTCAGCTCTATTAACAATACAAATACGGACATTTCAAGCATGTCATATTACCAAGTAAAATAGAGACTGGTTATCTAATGCATATCTAAATGGTGTATAAATCAAAGAGTATCACCTCAATTTGCTCAGATGGCCTTTCAGTCATTGCAGAAGTATTACAAACTGTCCAAATAAAGACATCCGACACATTATTTCATCAGATTTTCATAGTGTACAAAAATTGTTAATTTTTTAATTGAATTGTTATTTTATAGTTTTTTTCCTCTATGCACACTAGGTGAGATTTTACTCCAAGGACTTTCCACTTTACACTGTTGCTCTCAGAAGAAAAATTATGCTGCTGACTGAGAGCTAAAATGTTGCTCTTCCTCCTTTTTTATTAAAAAGCTACTGTTCAGTCTAGCTTTAATACATTGTTTAATAAAGGTCTGTCACTTCCAAGCTCCTGCTCTGGAATCCAGCCTCAAGACATGGCTTTTTCACACTCTTCTTTCCACACCATTCCTTTCACTCCCTATTTGCCAGATCCTAGATGACCAGGATAAAGATAACTACGAGTTAACTCAGGACTAAGTTTTTCTTCCCACACAGTAAAGCTTGTTGCAAGGGAGACTGTTTATTCATGTGAGTCCTCCTGGTTTCCTCTAATCCCTCTCCACATTTCTATCTGCCAGACAAAGGAATGCTGATTGCATTTGTGTTTTGTTGCACAAGAACACACCAAGCCCATAGTTGCCAGCTGCAGAGGGCATCAAAATGTTGAAAAACTCTCCAGAGCTCTTTCCAAAGTTAAATATGCACTTCTAACTAGATGTGCACACAAAGCAGGCCACAGAAATGTTGAGGTGTGGACTAACATCCATTTGTTTTGCTGATGGAGTTGAACAATTCAAATACCATCACTTCTGGCACCTGGATCAAAGCAGCTCTCATGGGGTCAGAGGGCTGAGCAAGAAGAGCAGAGAGAAGACACTTTTAACTGGACAGTTGCCTGATCCCCTGCATTCTACAGCTCTGCAAACAGCTGTATCCAGACAGTCAGGGAATGGGAACTGTCCAAGACCAATATCCATGTAACCACAGCTCTGTTGTGGGTGCACATGTCTCCACATCCCAAAAAGCACTACCGGAGATGAGTGTCAGACACTCCAACACTAGAATAGTTTGAGTGTGTTGGTGTTTCAAGCCAACCAAGCCCTTTCCAAGTGCCCCAACTCAGAAAACCAAAGGCAAACCACAAAGAAGTGACCCGGAGTGAAGCACTGCACTGTCACTACCACACCAGGTCCACACACACATCAAAGCAAGTACAGGATGGTAAAAACAGCCATGTCCTGTTGTCATTTTTACACAAGGGTGTTGTTCAAATACCTGCTCCTTCCTCTGTGGCTCTCAAAGTGTTCTGCTGAAGAAAACAGCAAAAAAAACATCCTTTGCAGGGCAGCACCAAACACGTTCCTTCGGAGGCTGACTCAGTCACAAACACCATGGAAGCAGGAACCTTCAGAACCACTCCAAATTTTCATTTCTTTACCTTGGAAGAAAATCTCTTCAGGCTGTCTCCTTATTAAGAATTGCAAATATTAGTTTAAAAAGAAAATCTTTGAACTAACACTCGAAGAAGTCAGTTATTTTGGCATTTGACTACTTTCAGGTAGAAATACACAGATTCTTCTGGTTCCACTAAGTTTTTTTACTGTGTGTTCTCAACTTTGAGAGGACTTTAACTGTGTCCAAGTAGAACCCTTTGGAGCAGGAACACCTACTCTATCCTGATGATCTGCTGGGAAACAGAGTTTAGAGTATGCATCCCTCATCTGGTGAAATTACTGCAACAATCACAGATCCTTTTTCTGAAGGGTTGCAAAGGCAATAAGCAAATATCCAAGCTTTTAATTTCAAACATTAGGATTATCTCCCTCCAATTCCCAAATTCCTCAAATCACAAAGCAATGAAAGCTTCATCTGTTGTGAACTGAAATGCACATGAAAAGGCCTATTTGTGGTGTCACAGTTCATGGAGAGTCCCTGCCCCCAGACCAGGAGGAAGCCTTTCACACCTCTATGTTTGAGACACATGTACTCTCCCACAAAACCTAATTTTGAAGCAGATTGCCAAGACATGATCCTTGTACTGCTTGTCCCTGGAAATAAGAGGTGTTACATGGTGCTCTATCACATAAGTTTTTAACCAAGGGAAATACAAAACCAGGAATGTTTTCGAAAGATTGGAAAGACGGACTTTAATGTGCCAGCATCAGTAAGTGGGCACCAGCAGAAACCACCTGGAGAAGACTAAGAAGCCCATTTTTAGGTAGGTTGTATGCTCAGTTACTACCAGATTACAGCCAAGAGCCACCTCCTCACAGGGCTCTCAGATACTGCCCTGTCCTCAGCAGCTCTACTTGGCTCCTCTCCCAAATACATCTGTAGAGGACCACAACCTTTTACCATCATACAGATGTGCCACAGCCTGGCAACAAGGACAGGCACTGTAACACAGCCATGGAGAAGCTGTGCTCTCCTCTCCAATTGTCTGGGCTCCATGCTTCTCCAAAGGGAGGACACCAAGGGGGGACACATATCCCTTCAAAGTCAATTCTTTGTTTCTCCCTTTTTACTAGACAGTGGCAATGCCTACCAACTTTGTGCTCCATCAGCTCCCAAAAGTTGCCCAAAACTCAAGACAAGACTGCTGGCAATGCCAAAATGCACCACAACCACCCAAGACACTTTTACAAGGGCTTACTCACTTCTTCCAAATGACTTTGATGCTGTCAAAAGCTATCTACATCAAGCTTTGGATCTGAAATGATTCCAAACATGTGGAAACAGTTCTCAGCCTCTAAAAACAAGGAAAAGACTCAATGCCGACGGTTCTGTTTGGGTGTTGTGCAAGAGGTTCAAACCCTCGCCACAGAGCTGACTACCAGAGATAACGACCCGGAATTGCTACACCACCTAAACAAGGGATTGCTCCTGCAAGAGCCTCTGCACTTACATGTGCCTTCCAAATTCAGGAAAGGAACAGACTTGTGAAGTATAAACTCAGTTACACCCGAAACAACTACTGAGGGAAGCCTTGGATGGCAGTTTTCAAAGCATTTATTTAAACAGTGTTTCATCACAGCTGAAGATCAAAAGCTTAAGAGCAAGGCAAGGAATTCTACACAGGGCAAGCTCAGGGTTTCCAACACCTCCAAACCAAACACCCAGGATGGTGAAAATACTTAAATACTATCAACATTTCCATTATCAAATTACTAATTTTTCTCCAGCTGACTACCTCGTCCCCTCAGAGACTCCTGCACCAACGTCCCACACAAAGCCAGCAGCCCTCTCCCAAACCTCAGGCATCTGTATTCCAGGCTGTGCTCAAATGCACCATTTGGCATTACTGAGCAGCTACGAACCCTCCCAAGGTGTTTTACAATAAATGAGGCTGCAATTTCCTTGCAGTTGCTGCAGCTACTAAATGACTTGATGAAATTCAGCATTATGCACTTGTATGTACCCAACAGCCTCCAAACATCCTTTGTGGCTGTCAGGGATCCAGAGTAGCCAGCAACAAAGAGAAAACATTTACAATACTCGGACCCCGATAATTACAGAAGTACCAGAAATCTGGAGGACCCTGAACAGGTGAGTTCAGGACTGTGCTATGAAGAGAAGATCTCCAGCCTTCACAGTTACTGACAAATTCCAGATTCTTTTCCCAGTTAACCAGCTTTCCTAAGCAGAGGATTGAGTTGCTACCTTTTCCAGAAAAAAAAGGCTCCTACAAAGAAATTCTGGATGAAAACGTTGACGAGCTGTTAAAACAAGCACAATGTAGAGATCAACCATCACTTTATTATCACACCTGACACCAACAGCAGAATCACATTCTTGTTTGTTTCACTAATGGAGTAAAGGAGAAAAGAAACTAGTTTAGAAATAGAAAACTGAAAACCATTCAACAGGTGCCAAAGACACAGGACTGCCCTACATTTCCAAAGGGCATTGGAGCTTTGGGGTTTATTTGCTATTAGGATCTTGAACTCGTGCAAGGTTAAAACTAAGGAGTCAGAGCCTGGGACAAGTATAAAAGGGGAATCCACGTTTTTGTTTTTAATGATGCTTTAACACCCAGAAATAGCTCTTGTTTTGTATCAACTGCAGTCTTAACTCTGACTTCATGGCACAGCTTCCAACTTATAGCAATAATTTAAATTAAACCCACAGGGAACAGCAACAACTGTATTTGCTATTTAGTTTTAGCTTTCCAGAAACAAACATTTAAAAGTAGCTGCTTTCAGTTTCACTTTGAAACATCCCAAAACATACCAGTCCCCATCTGCACCCCAAGACCCCTGAGAAAAAGGCTGCCTTGTTGTGATTTTGTAAAAACTACATTGAGACAAAATCAACCAGCATCGAATGTTTTCACATGTGGCCAACCATGAGATTTGCATTTGGACTAACAGAAAAATAAAGCACAAAGCAAATGGGTCACATTTAAGTATAAAGTTGAAATTCTTCTGGAGACCTAACAAGACTTCTACTTGGTAATGCTGAAATTTAAAGTAATATTTTTTTAAAAATCTGTTCTACTCAGAATTACATGTCTTGGCAGTCAGAAACAGACACCATGTCATTTCCAAAAGTTTTGGAGTGATTGCTTATACAAGATTCCAGGAATGCTTTGTCACAATGAAGTTTATTCCATTCCTTGGAAATATTAAATGCATTCCTACTATAATGAAACACCTTATAAACACCACGTGACAGAAACACGGGGTTTAACAAAGCATTTCCTTCCAGCATCATAATATTTAGGCCCCTGACATGAATTTTATTATCAAATAAGTAACCACACAAAGAGGTTTGCTAATGCACCTCACGCTGCGAGAGGACCCGGATGAAAGCAGCACCAGCCTTGAATGTTTCCACCCACAGACTCCCACCTAATGCTTGTTAGGCAGCTCTAAGCATTTCAAATTTCCAAGATGTCATCTCTAGCATTAACTACAGTTTTAAGCACTACCCTGTGCAACAAGCAGCAATTCCTGTTGCTCATTGGCAAGTCATCCCTGTTTTGGGCAATACCTTTAGAATGTACTGCCCACAGTATGCTGAATTACACCAGTATTGGGAAGATTTCCTAAGTTCTGTCTGGAAATCAGGAAGTTTTGTCCAAGCAAGTGAAGCCGCTGTTTAACAAGACCCCTCCTGTAACAATGGGTTTGCACTTGTTGTGACAGATCTCTATTTAACCAGGGTGTGTAACTCCAGGAGCCTCTGGGAAAAGCCGTTCCTCAACAAATATGGGGTTTTAACTTAAGAGTGGTCTGGGGTTTAGGCTTATTGTAATGGCAAAGCTTCCACCAGCAAGGACCTAACGTTGCTTCCAAAGAAGTCATCCAGCTCCATTATGTACATGGGAAGCCTGTACTTGCTGCAAATACTCTCATGTTACACCTGACCTGGCCCACTCTAAAAAAAATCTAATTTTAAGCCTTTTATCAAAAGTAAAGGTATTTTTGAGCTAGACTAAGTTTTGCTGGACTCAAGAATGCCACGTCCTTCCAGAGAAAGCTCAGGTTTGAAGCTCAGCTTGCTCACAGTCACATAGCAAGCCAGGACACAACACCCAGACACATCCAGGATCCTGATCCCTGCTGTGGGTTGGGGAAAGAAAATAAGAGGCTCAGCTCCTTTTTCTGCCACCTCCAAGCTTCATCACAGTATTTTTAATACCTCACCATTACAAAAGTCCAGGAAGAATAAATATGGTCAATGACATCACAACAATGTCATTGGAATGCTCCAGAAAAAGGCAGGCAAAAAGGGGAAATTAATCCCACCTGGAAATACTGGAATTGCACAAGGTTGCAATAAAGCAAGGAGAGAGCACTGGGCCAAGCCAGGCTACAGAGACACATCATGTGCTCTACTCAGAGCAGAAATAAATATGCCATTCAAAACATTTTTCAAGTTTATTTTCAGAAAAAAAAAATCTAGAGCAAAAATGGAAACAGCAATCTGATATAATTTTTTTTAAGTGGCAGTGGATTATTTGGACAAAAGTTCAAAGAGGAAGAATATGGGGAAGACATTCAGCTGTGGGAAAATGCCTTTGGGAGGACGAAGCCTTTTGTTTCACAGCACTTCTATGTCTAGGTTTTTACAGACCCTTGCTAACTTATTCTGCCAGCAGCTGGAAAACCACCAGAAATCCGCTTGTTGACTCAGACAACTAAAATTCCAAATACCATGGCAAATGACTCTCTGCTCCATCTAATCACAGGGAGAGGATGGGAGGAATACTCTTGAGGCTTACAAGTCTCAGCCAACCAACAGCACAAGGTAATGTGGTTATTCATACCCCTATTTTTGCATTTGGAGAGCAAGGGGAATTCTTGTCGTGCGACACACAGAGACAAATCAGATTATGAGCATAAGTGCCAAATACTGTACAAAACACACCATCAAAACACCTGAAATCCTGCTTATGCTCAGACAAGAAAGAGCAAGTGTAAAATATTCTGAATATTTGAGACATTCTGAAACTTGCCTGGTTCACTGCAGGTTCAGTACTGTTAGGGAGGCTAAGTGATAGCAGAGTTTGGCACTGAGCAGATATGTCCAAAAGCCCATTCCATGCTACGGCGTGAATCACAGGCTCTGTGAGCAGCAACTCAGCCACAAGTTAGCTCCTACTTCTGCAAAGTCTCCATCAGATCAAATTCCTGCCCTGAAAAGTTCATGTTTTTTCTCACACAGCTTGTATTTGGAAATGACCAAACGGATGGGAGAAAAAATTTAATTTAGCCACTTCAACTATAGCCCTGTCAGCTAATAACTGCTCAAATGGAGTGTTTCAATATAGAGTTATACCTGCCATAGCTCAGACACCTCCTTGCAAATACTCTATGGCTCCCTGTTCCATTTTCCTTTTGCTGCAGCTGCAAAACAAAAGCCCATTTATACCTCACGCTTGATCATCAAAAAAATCACTCATTAGAGAGCACAAGACCTACAGCTGAAATTCTCAGGCTGTACATTACATCTCCCTTGAACAAGTAAGTTCAAAGCACTCAAAGATGTAACCACAACCATCACTATTTGCTACCAAGAACCCATGGCAGACACACAGGGACCAAAGCCATCCAGTACTTGACTGGAACAAGTGAATCACAGCTCAGCAACCGAGGATCCGCAGCAGCATCCCGAGCCAATGTGACTCCAGAAAAGGTTTACTGAACCAGAAAAGCAGCAGCAGCAATCCTGGTTGGACGCCAAACACAAGGAAATAAACAGAACAAAGCCCTGGAAGATTTCACCACCAGCCACAGGAGTGAGGATGAGCAAATCCTGAAGCATCAGCCAAAGTAGGGCCACTTACCTCAGAACAGCCTAGAAACCTGATGGCTTCCTGCTGGTATTTAACAGCCATTCACAGCAACTGAGTGTTTTCCTACCCTCTTCTGATGCATTCCAGGGTCTAAGTTGCTTTTGGGTCCCAAGTTTACCCATAATATTCTAAACAGACAGACTTTCTGCACCCTGCTCTGCTAAACCTGGAGAAACTACTGCAAACCCCAGGCAGCAAGTGGAGCAGGAGGGCAGCCAGGGGAAGGTCTGGGGGGATGGTTCTGCAGAGTCCAGCACAGGGCCAGGCCTCCCGCTGCCAGCCCAGGGACGGGGCAGGACAAGGGGCTCGTCACCTCAACCCTTTTCTCTCCACTAGCTCTGCAACTCACAGGTCGAGCACACAACTCAAACAGCTTCAGGGCAGTGTAAGAGGGGGGCAAATCCACTCAGACCAGCAATAATAAATTAGTTCACTAAAAACATGCAGGTGAGTCTGGAAAATGCAGGGACACACAACTCCTCACAAGCAGTAACTTTTCCACTTGTCCTATGCAAAGATCAGGAATGTCAGAATCTGTTCAATACAAAGAGAATGGGCCATGACTTTTGCAATCTCAATCACTAAACACAGACTCACTATTTGAAAGAGTAAAAAGCTGAAGTTCCCAACTGTTTGCATGCCTACCCGCCAATTGTCTTCCTCCCTACATCAGGATCAATAACTGGGAGCAAAGAAACAACCCTGTTTAACCATGAGATCTTCTTTAACTGCAGGGTAATCAGCTAATCCGGGCAGACTCCTTTATTCAGCTTTACATGGGCAATGCTATCATTAAAGTTATAAACTTTAATTTGACTCAAGGAATGCCATTTACTAATTTAGCACGCAAATATTTTTACAGTTGTTTGCATCAAGCTCCATATAAACTACAGGGGATTTATAGCACATAAAGCAAGATTTTTTTAAAGCTGCTGTTACAGCCACTGCAGAGGACAGGACAGCTGGAGGAAAAACATTCACTGAGGCATCTCGTATTTAAAGATATTTACCAACACACACAACCAGTGAAATAACTGCTTTCTGGATCTCTCAATATTTAATCTGGGCACTGGATCCCTCACTATTTAATATCCACAGATTTCTTACGCTATTCTCGTTGGCATACTGGAAAAGGGTAGCACTTCCTAGTGACTCTGAGTTATGGTAAGTAAATGGGAACTAAAGAAAACCTATCACCTGAAGTGAACTGCATCGGAAACGTGATGGTGAGCTGAAGCCAAACCCTGCCACGAACATTTACAAAGGGACGCTAAATTGCTCCAGTGGCTTGATTTTTTTCCCCAAAAACTTAGGAGCCAAGAGATAAGACTTAGATACTTTGATCTAAAAAAGGTAAATGCTTTTTCAAACTCTATTTCAGTTTTAAAGAGACACGCTTTAAAACTAAGGGTAGAAAAAGTTACGGTTGTGAAGGGATTTCTCGTACCCCTCCTGGTCTGTGCTGAAAATAAACACAAGGTTCAACCACTGTGTTTGGGGGTGGGGGGGCAGGAAAGGGAGACGGCAACAAAACCAGAGCGGTGCCTCTCCTGGAATTCCAGGGCTTGCCATGGATTCCGCAGGTTACCGAAGGAGCTACACCCCGCCAAACACCATGAGGATGGAGGGGAATAAAGAAAAAAACACAAATTACGGCCCCCAGCTCACAACCACACAAAGAAAGAGGAGCCCTTTCAGTGCCAAAGGCCTCGTTCCCGACGCTTCCACAGCAGGAAGCGAGATCCTGGCCGGGCCCGAGGGGCCTCCCGGGAGCACGGGGTGACGAGGAGCCCTTTCCACCCCTAGGGTGTACCGACAGGAGTCGTCCCCCCGCCCCTCCAGCGTCGGAGGACACCTAGCTGAGCCCCCTCCAGCCCCAGGGGGTACTGAGGAACCCCCTCTAGCCCCGGGAGTATCGACAAGTGTGTGTGAGACCCTGGCCCGCGGACAGGCTGGGTCCGGTGCCCCTCAGGAGGCCGCTGGCCCCTCCGGCCACCCCCCGCGCCCTTTCCCCCGTGTGTCCCCCTCAGTCCCAGTGCCGGGGGGCCGCACCTGGATGACCTCGTTGACCTCGCGGATGCACTCCACCATGTGCTGCAGGATCTGCTCGGCCGTCAGCACCTCGTAGCGATAATCCTCCTCCTGCTCGCGGCCGCCGCGCTCCGTCACCGCGCGCCCCGCGCGTCACCGCCACCCGCCCGCGCCTGCGCGCCCGCCGCCATCTCACCCCGCCCGCCGCCGCCGCCATCTTGGGTGCGCGACACGCCCCCC
>VXBI01009120.1:357062-376719 GCA_013397375.1 Toxostoma redivivum
CGGGGCCCAGCCCGCCCGTCTCGCTGCCCAACAGCCCGTCGCGCTCCCCGCCGACGCGCAGCCCGGGCTCCACCAGCTCCACTTCGCCCAGGTCCAGATTATCGTCGGGCTCGTCTTCCTCCTCGTCCTCCTCGTCCTCCTCCGCGCCGCTGTCCTCGCTGCACTCCTCGTCCNAATCACCGTACCGCTGGGGTGGAAAACACCTCTGAGACCATCGAGTCCAGCCTGAGACTCAACACCATCCTCTTAACCAGACCAGAGCACTGAGTGCCGCGTACAGTCTTTCCTTGGACGCCACCACGCATGGGGACTCCACCATCTCCCCATCCAATGCCTGACGACCCTTTTCATGAAGAAATTCTTCCTGATGTCCAACCTGAGCCTCCTCTGGCACAGCTTGAGGACGTCTCTTCTCATCCTGTCCCTTGTCTCCTGAAAGCAGAGCCCGACCTCCCCAGCTGCCCCCTCCTGTCAGGGAGTTGTGCGGAGCCAGAAGGTTCCTCCTGAGCCTCCTTTTCTCCAGGCTCCCTCAGTTGCTCCTGGTGCTACACAATATTAAGTGGTTGGAATGGACCTTAAAGTCATCTCATGACACCCCCTGCCATGGACAGGGACACCTTCCACTAGCCCAGGTTGCTTCAAGCCCTGTCCAGCCTGGCCTTGGAGACTCCCAGGGATGGAGGGGCAGCCACAGCTGCTCTGGGCACCCTGTGCCAGGGCCTCACCACCCTCACAGGGAGGAATTTCTTCCCAGTATTTAACTTAAATTTTCCCTTCTTCAGTTTGTACCCATTACTCTGCCCTATCCCTACAGTTCCTGATGAAGCTGGGGGCGTGGGGGAGCAGAAGGTTTGAGGGGCTTACCAGCTTTTCCTTCTGCCCACCTGGAGATGGCACATGAAGTGGAGCTGGGGCATGGAGCCCTCCTGAAGTGTGCTGTGGGCCAAGAGTGGAGAAGACTCCCAGTGCCACCATTAAATTGTGTGGTGTGGAGTCTGTGACAAGCAACTTCTGAGGACAAAGTTGATGTGAGGGGAATGTGAAGGAAAGGTATAGGAAAATAGGCTGCACTTCCTCAAAATCAGAATAAAATTGCACTGAGACCTTCCAGGAAGAAATTCCTAATCATTCCATGGGATAAACATGAGCTCACTGTCCCTAGGGGGACTCTAGGTGGCATCTCCATGCTCTAGTGCTGCCTTCTGGTACATGAAGATGGTATTGCCTGTTTTCACTGGTGCCAGGCTTGATTCCCTTTACTCTCTGTTAATTTGGCATTTTGAGGGGGGAAGAACACACAAGTGGTTTCATCTCCAGACCAGGGATAGACTTTTTTACCTCCTGGAGTTGACAAGTGCCCTGGGCAGTTCAGGAATGCCGTTCCCAGGTGGTCTCATCCCTGCCAGAGCCTCTCACCTGAACACTGAGCTGCCAGCAAAGGGCAGGATGAACACTGAGGTTCTGCAGGGGCTGAGTACCTTTTGTCTCAGCTTTTCCTGCCTCCAGAATCAGCTGTGCTCAGCCTGATATGGAGAAGGCTCACTGGGCTTATCGACTGCAGCCATTCGGGGAGCTCACGGAACTCTGGTTGGCTTGGAAACAAGGCTGCAGTCTGACCCAGAGGAGAACCAGCTGCTCCCCGCTCTCTGCTACTGTTCACCATGGATGTGAGAGCCTGGCATAGCCCCGGGAGGGCTCCAGGACCACCTTCTCCCACCAGTGCTCACCTTCCACTTCCTCATGCCCTGGGGAATAATTTCTTCCCGGGGTGAAGTGGGGCCATTCGGATGTGGTGATGTTATTCATCCACTCTGCCCAGATGAAGATGAGACTCATCAGGGCAGTATGTCCTGTAGGTGTGACAAATTTCATCAGCTCTTTGGGACAGGAGTCATCCAGTGCAGCAGGATCCTGCTTCCTGCTTCTGTCTTATACAAATCCCTTGTGAAACAGGAAGAAAATTAGAAGCCACATCCAAAAGGGTGTTTATTTCCTGCTGGAACACAGCATAATGATGTCCGCAGCAACAGGGGTTTACACATGCAGGTGCCCTCAGGCATCCAGGGAGATTAAGTGTCCAATGGCCCGGTAGATGTCTTTAGAATCTTCACTGGGTACCCGGCTGCATCTTCAGACACACAGGCAGCTCTCTGAGCTCTGCTCTGCCCAGGTCAGGAGCACACAGGGGGTGTGGACTCAGCATGCATGTTGCTTTATGCCACGCCACCCAGTTCTCTAATTACCCAACTTAGGTGGAATTGCAAAGGCCAGAGCTTTAATCATCCTGCCCTACATAAATGTAAGTAGTCCTGACTTGGTTCAGCTCCAGATGCACCATCTGGACATCTGCCAGGCTGGTCCCACCTCACACGTCATATGTGGGCTCAGGTGGTTGCTCCAGGTCCTTACCCCATGCTTCATCCCTAAGGGGGACTGTGTGTCACCCCCTGGGACTCTGAGCTAGTCCTGCCCAGCTGGTGACATGCCCAGCTCTTGGCCAACAATGACAAGGCACAAACCATTTTGGGGCTGCTCATCTGCCCACAGGACCCCAAGAAAGGCACTGACCAAACAGTGGGGTATGGCTTAATTGGATTTTGGCAGCTTTAGACACAAAAACTCTTGGCTGACCTCCTCCTCAGAGACAGACCCGGGAGCATGTTTGGGAAGAAGCTGTTCCTGGGAGCAGGGACTGGCCACCTCCAGGTGCTCTGAGAACCTCCCCATAGCCCTGTCCTGGCCTTGGCCAAGGCTGCAGAGTTCAGACTGGAGCCTTGCACAGAGCCCAGAGAGACGAGGTTCTAGAGCCAGGCTACGAGAGCTGGGGATGTTCACCTGGAGAAGAAAAGGCTCCAGGGAGAGCTCAGAGCCCCTGCCAGTGCCTAAAGGGGCTCCAGAAGAGCTGGAGAGTGGCTTGGGAGAAGGGATAGAGGGACAGGACACAAGGAATGGCTTCCCATTGCCAGAGGGCAGGGTTAGATGGGATATTGGGGAGAAATTATTCCCTGTGAGGGTGGTGAGGCCCTGGCACAGGTTGCCCAGAGCAGCTGGGCAGTGTCCAAGGCCAGGCTGGACAGGGCTTGGAGCACCCTGGATTAGTGGAAGGTGTCTCTGTCCATGGCAGGGGGTGGAACAAGATGATCTTTAGAGGTAGGGACCTACCTTCCTACCCAAACCATGCTATGATTCTACGATGGTTCTATGATCCCAGTGATGGGATCTTCCCAATGACATCCTACAGATAAAGGAAACCAGTTCACCTTCTACAGTCCCAGACTTATCTTTCCCAACTGCAAGACAGGGATCAGCACTTCGCAGGCGGTTACTCCAGCAGCAGTTACACTAATACAGCTCAAAAATATTCTTTGGCATGAAATCTTAGCCATGACTTTTGCAAAAGGCCTTTCTTTATTTTGAAGTTTCCAACCAATGGTCACGTACGAAGCCTTGGTCACCCACCAGCTTCTTGTAGGTGGTTGGCAAAAGGCACCTGAGAAAAGCAAGGCTGCTGCCTTTAGCTCATTCAGAGGGGATCTGCGCTGTCTCTGGGGATTTTAGGACTCCAGCTACTGAGAAAAGCCAAAAACTGCTCTTCTGCCCACTCTGAAAAATGATTTAGATCTCCATAGACACCTGGTGCTTTTTCACTTTATTCTTGCAAGAGCCTAATTACTCAAGTGATTCTGGTAATTGTTAACACTGAAGCTGACAAGAATAAAATATTGCCTTGCAATCACCTTGCTCCCCAAAGTTAAGCACATGCTTACAGGATTTATAGGAGCACCGCCTCTGGGCACAGGGAGTTTGTCATGGCCCATCCACAGGCTCTGATTGATTCCAGCTCAGCCCCACAGCCATGACTGGGAGCAGCCAGGGACAGCAGCCACATGTACTCAGCCTCCGCAAGAACTTGCAGCATCTCCTCGTGACAAGCCCTGATTCGTGACACCAAAAGGCTGTGAAAGTGCTGGTGCCCCACACCACAAACCGCCTGCAGATTTGGGATGAACCTCCCATCCCACCCAGACTCTTTCCTGCTCCCACATTCCTTGAGGCAGGCAGGATCTCTGGAAAAAGCCTTTCTTCTCCATCACCAGAGACACACAGAGCTCCCACACTGGAAGAAAGGAAATCCAGATTTCTCAATGCCTAGGGTTTGATTTTGGGTGTCTGCACACTTCTTAACAACCTCAACCATAAGCATAGGCTGAGCAGCCCCTCAGATTACCACTCCAAAGCTGTGAGAGCGGGAGATAACCCAGAAGAAAAAAGGCTCCATGATAACATCAACAGTGGAAACACCACCAGGCTGAGCTCGGGTCAGGACTGCAAATCCTCCACACTGATTAACACATCTCCCTTCAAGATTTTTGCTTTAAACTCCACTCTCATAACTGTTTAAATACTTCTCCTTGCTGCTGCCTGCTCACTCCAAGTCTCCCAGGCCTCACTTCCCTCACATATGCTCTCCCAGCTGAAGAGAGCCCTTCTGTCTGATGGGATTTCTCCCATCTTTATGAAGAAATTAATTCAGCACGTGCACCTGCTAAACCATTCAGTGGCAGCATTGATAAGTGGTGGTCTAGCTGGGAAGGTAGGGATATGGAAATGAGTTATCCTGTGCTTTGAAAAGCACTGGAATGTGTCCTTGTGGCTCCAAACGCATCCTGCCATACACCAGCCTGCTTCAGCCCCCTCCAAAACCATCAAGGTTCCTCATGGGCTGAGTTATTAGAGCTGGTGAAAATACCCTGGATGTGGATTTAGCATCTCATGTTTAGGATCTTCTTTGTGCACATGCTAAAGGTCTACCAAATATCTCTGGGGGCTCCTGCTGAGTGTTTAAATGTGAACACATCTCTGCTTGATGATGAGCGACATCATCCCTGAAATAAAAAGATATGCAACAGAAGGGTCCACACCTGAAAAGACCTGGCATATGCTGACCACACTCCCTCCAGATCACTACCACAAGTAAGAACACTTCAACCCTGCAACACTTGTGCTTGCAGTCCAAATCCCATCATTATTTTACCAAGGATCACAGTGAAAGTAAACAAGCAAATGGAGACAGTAGTTTTGCCCAGAAAGGCTCTGAGATGCCAAAATTCAAGTTAGAGGCCTTTTAGGTATTTCCAGGAGATGATCTGTGTTTTCCAAAGCCCTCTTCCAGCCACACCACCACCAGGTCCCTTAAGCTGGAAGTTGTTTCATTCAGGAACAATTTTCCTAGACAGTGTTGGCTCGAAGAGCAAAGCAAATAGAAAGCTGATGCTCTGTGAAGGTGTTCATGAATGGCTTTCTCCATTCCCACTTCACTGGCTCAGATGCTTCACATCAGAGGAAGAACCTGTGTGCAAAGCACCCTCCTGATTGGCAGAAGCAGCCAACATTATAGGGAATTAGGCAGCATAATAAATGGATTTATATATTTTATGTGGTGCAACTGCACTGACAGCCCAAAGGCCACCTTCATACCCCAAAGGCAAACAAACCAGAAAGACTCAAATGTGACACCAGCCAGGTTTTATAACAATCTCTATAAAAATAATTAATTTGGATTGCTACCAAATTAATAATTGGTAGCAAGCAGGTAATCCAGTAATGTCCTGGTGCAGCAGTTTTTTGCAGTCCCCCAGCAAGTCCCAGCTTTTGCATCAGAGAGATGACAAGAGGAGTTTGTAGGTACTCCCACCATGGGTCTCACCTGAGCTAGTACAGCCCTGCCTCAGGTTCGCTCCCTGTGTGTTCCTTGCTGAACTTCCTTGGAAAAGGTCTTCCAGGTGGTTATATCACCCTGCAGATATGCTCCAAGCCCATCAGCTGGTCTATTGACAGGCTACTAAAGAGCATCAGCAGCTTTCGGGCCCACCACAGGACAGAGCGTTAACCAGGTTCTTTCAGCCAAGCTCCACAGTTAAACACACACTTAAGCAATTGTCTTATGCAAAGAAACATTTGAAAATTACTGTCGTAGTCTGGATTAGTGCTGGCCAGCTACAAATGAACTTCAATGAGTCATCCCCCAGAGACATCAGGTCCCCTAAAATAGCATCAGCAACTGAATCTGTAGAAAGGCTGGAATATTTGGACTGAAAACTCTGATCACAATGCTTTACATAAGCTGGCAAACATACCACCATCCCCAGGCTGAAATGAGAGTTTGCCTCAAGCCAGGGCACTCCCACAGCTCTGTGGCAGGCGCTGGGAAGCACAGTCCTGACATTCCCTGATGCAAGACAGCAACAAACTGGCTTGTTTGGGGTGTTTTACCTTCCACTGAAATTTTAATACAGTGAAACTACTTGAGGACAAGTCCAGAGATACTGGAATCAATCACATAATCAGAAAATGGTGGCAACGGCAGGTGCTCCAGAAGTTTGCACAGGGAAAAGCAACAAACCTAGCTCAAGACCACGGAGGCTTTGTGTAGACTGGCAACAGGAAACTTGAACACAAGGAATGACGGGGGCCACTTTCCCAGAGGTCTGACACAGGCTGGAATACAGGTCTTCTTACTTCTTGCTGTGTGATGAGGGCAGAGATAGACAAGGGCCACAAAATCCTGGAAGAACAGTGAAGAAGCGGCCTAGCATGTGCCATTGTGTTGAATTTAGGTCCTTCCACCTCTGTAGGGAAAACAAGGGAGGACTGTCAGGAGCCTGAGGGAACCAACAGGCTTTAATTGCCCCAATCAGCCTCTCCTGGGACCTCCACCCATGAACTCCATGAGGTCCATTCAATCTGAGGTCCAGGCAACCAATTCTTCCTGATCTCCCCTGTGAGTGTACCTGTCCTCAGTATTCTGAGAATGATAAGGGACTTCACTTGGTGCCTTTAATTTCCTGGGTGATACCTGGGCTGTTGGTCCACGCCTGTGCTCTGTCAGCCTGGCTGTGGAGGTACACCCACCTGGTAAGGCTGTGCCTGTCCATTTGGCTCTCTTTGCCTCCCTTCCTGATGGAGCTCAGCTTCTCTATCTCTAGGTGACCCTTAGCCCCCTCCCTACCTTTTCCCCCTGTGAGACCCCTATTAATTTTCACTAATGTCATTAAATTCTTACAATCCCATTTAGATCTAAACCTGACTGTGATCTCCTCCTGGTGCCTAGTCTCCCCACAACTTTTTCCCCTTCACATCACCCCCAAGAGCTTCACTGGAACCTCACAGTCTCCTTCAACATTGGAGAGCACCTCCCTCCATCTCTCCCCAGCCCCATTGAACCTCTTCCATGTCTTTCCAGTTCTTTTTCTTTCCCCATCGGTCCCCAGCTTTGTGCTGGTGCAATTATAATCTTTGACAACAAGTTTCTTGAGTTTTTTTTCTACAAAATGCTTTTTTTCCTGTTGATCCTGTTCTTTCTACACTGCTCCCGTGAGGGACAATCCCTTATATTCCCCACCAGACCTTTACATAGTTATGTCCTGCTCACACAGGGGAGTTTTTCCTCGTGTGTGATGGGGCCATCTCCCTTGTCACACTTTCTCCTGTGCCATTTGTTTTATTTCCTGCTTGCTCCCATGTCTCTGGCTTGTCTCCCAGCATGCCTAATACCTTGGAGTTTTCTGAGACAACAGGTTTTTAATAATTTGATGGAGTGGGTTCCCTTGTAGGCTTGTGCTGGAAATTAGATGGGTAAGACCTGGGCTTAAGGCTCTTATTTGAGTTGGGGATTGCTAAGGGAGGCAGAGCTGGAGGGAGGAAGCAAAATTAAATAGAGTTCATACAAGGTTAAAGCTGTCCTTGGAAAAGCCAAGCACTGCATGGAAAGTATCCCTGCAACACTTCATTGTGAGGATCCCCCATGGGGTAAAGCCCCTTTTATTTCACTGGCCACATGTAAAATATCCTTGGAAACTTGTGCAAAAGGTGATTTATATACAGTATCGCTCATGAAAATATGCGGCACCAACAGAAGATGCCCAAACTCAAGTGGATCCAAAGCACAGGATGCTGGTTTTAAACTGAGAGAGGGTCTAGTTAGGTTAGATAAAAGGAAGAATTTATTTACAATGAGGCTGGTGAGGCCCTGGCATAGGCTGCCATAAAAAGCTGTGGCTGCCCCACTCCCGAAGTGTCCAAGGCCAGGTTGGACACAGGGCTTGGAGCAATGTGGGATAGAGGAAGGTGTCCCTGCTCATGGCAGGGCTTGGAATTAAATGGTCTTTAAGATCCCTTCCAACCCAACACTACATGATTACACGAAAGCAGCACGAGTGAAATACGTTTCTTAAACCATTAATCTCCTCAAACCCCGAGGCAGGGCGCTGAAGCTCCCTGACATCAAGAAGCATGGCGGGGGAGGCGGGGCTGTAAAGCCTAAGGGCTGGGCGGAAATTACCTTGGGTGGGGAGCTGGAGGGGTTTGGGGGCTTTACTTGACGAGAAGGAGGCGACTGCGGCCTAGCGGGGGCCGCTGTGGGGCGGGGGGGCAGCGCGGCGCAGGCCGTGGGGGCGGGCCCAAGCTGCCATTTCGCGGCCGCCCGGCCCCCCGCTGTCGGGCGGTGCCGCCTCCCTCAGCTTCTGGCGCGACATGGCGGCGGCGCGGGCGCTGCAGCTGTGTGTGCTCCGCCTGCTGCTGCTGGCGCTGCTGCCGGGCCCGGCGGGGGCTGTGTGGCCGCAGCCCCAGTCCCAGAGCTCCCCGCCCGGCGGCGGCCGCTGCCCGGTGCCGGCCCGCAGGTTCCGCTTCGCCGCGGCGGGCGGCTCGGCCGTGGGGCCGGGTTGTGCCGTGCTGGACGCCGCCTTCCAGCGGTACTGGCCGCTGCTCTTCGGCCGTCCCACCGGTGAGGGCCGCGGCGGGTGCTGACGCTTCCCTCCGCGGCATTGAGCTGAACAGCCCCCTATACCCTCGCTGATTTTGGCGTCAAACCACGGGGTTTGGTGGCCGTCTGCCTCTGCTCAGTTCTGCGGCGGCAGGTGGGGTGGGAGCTGTGGCTTGGATGGAGTTTGGTGGCAAGGGCAGCAATTCGTTGGGATTTGGAGGGCAATGCCTATGGCATGTATACAAGAAATCTAATCGAGTTTGGCACGGCACTAGTTGTCTTCCTGCCAGGATTTAGCCTCTTTTTTTCCTCTGTCTCATTTTTTACTTCCTCCGGATAGTGTTACAGCTCCCCATTGCTTCATTTAGCTTCCTTCTCTTGTGGCTGCTGGGATAGCTTTTCCCCTTCTTGCAACAGCTCCTGCTTCAGGGTTACTGCTAAGTCTTGGCTGTTCCCATTCCCTGCAGCTCTCGGTGTCTTGTGTGTGGTCTCACCTTGAGGAAAGACCTGGTGCTTTGTGTGTGTCCTTCCAAGTACATACTTGTGCCACAGGGCACCTCTGCCAAAGTGGAGCTGCCAAAAGTCCCGAGGAAACGTGGCTTTTCTGCCAGGGAGGGATTAGCTCCTGGATTCATCCTGAAATTGTAGGGTAAGGTGAGGAAAGGCAAAAGCTTTGAGAGCCTGGATTTGATTTGGGACAGGTTCTAAAGGTTTCTTGAACCCAGGCTTCTTCATGGTAGTGCCCATTGCTTATCTGGGATGAGCTGCGGGAAATCTCTTGGCTGTGGAGCCAATGTGCAGGGATGCTCAGTAGCTGCGTGGGTCTGCTGCAGTCTGAAGTGCTATATCCAGTGAATATGAAGCACTTCATTCATCAAAAAGAGCTAGTAACTCTGCTCCCAAGTGTTTTAAATGTCAGTGTGAACTCTGTCGCTGCTGATCAAAGCGGAGAAGGGTGGAAACTGCTTGGCTTTGTCTTGAGTACCTTGAAAAAAGCAGGTTTGAAACAGAGAGCCCTTTGGCTTATTTTATTTCTTCAACTCTTGTGAGTATCAGTAGAAATAAATTTTGATTTGAGAGCCGAAAAGACTCTTCTTAGTTCTCTCTGTCTGTTAGGAGCTAAAAACAGCTGATCTAATTATTCACGCTCTCCTATTTCACTCAGAGGGGAAATGTGACCATCAAATCACTTGGAGCAATATTGTGATCACAAGATCCAGCTCACACTCATTACTTTCCATATGCCCTGCTTTATGATGCTCAAACTACACAAATTATTTTAAGGCTTTTTTCTCCCTCTGTTTTGGTCTTTTTTTTCCACATGGGTGGTTAGTAAGACCAGGCAGTGGAAACCCTGGATGAAAGGAAATAATTTGTATTAATAGAGGAAATAAATGGCAGAAACCATTTTCTGGCTGTGCTGCCTTGCAGGTGTGGCAGTGGTGCCTGTCTGCACCTTGGCCTAGGAGGCCATGTTTGGGTTGAGGAGCACCTCACCGAGCAGGTTCAAATGTGGTGTGTGGTGGTGGAACCAATTCTGTTGAGGCTCTTCAGCAGGATGAGTGTTCCCAGGCCTGAGGGTGGCTGTTCCTGGTGAACTGCTGCCTTCCTGAGTGGAGGGAGCAGGTCTTGCTGTGCTGCTTGCACATCTGTGAGGTTGCCTTGGCTACCAGCTTGTCTGCAATTGAGAGGAAAGCTCAAAACAGGGCTGGCTTCAAGCTGTTTTCCTTCTCTCCACAGAGGTTTCGTCATCGTTTCGTTGAGAAATCGGGATTTCTCCTGTGAGCTGTGGAGCAGGAGCTCTCTGCATTTTTCTGAAATGCTGGCAGTGCCACAGTCTCTCTGGAAAGAGAGATTTCTTGGTGCTCTTGGCTCATTCAAAGCCAAGCGTTTTATTTTCAGTGACCACATTGAGCGTTGGCTATCCCTGGGAGTGCTGTGGGGGTGTAGGCATGGACCTTGGCTGAGATGAGCAGGGTCCCACCCTGCTACCCCGTGCTCCTCCTGGCAACTGACGGCTGTAAGTCTGTTGCATCCCAGCGAAGGGTGAATATCCCTTTGGAATGGGGAGTGGCTCAAGTGGGGATTCAGGCTTGCGCATCCTTGGAAGTGCTCTTCAGTTAGGGACGTGTGCTCAGAGCTCATGCTTGAGGTCTGAATGTGCCTGGGTTCATTTCTCTGGCTGCTACACCTGGGGACCTGTGCTGCAGAAGGTGGAGTTGGTCAGGAGCTTTTCTGAGCTGGGTGAGACCTTTTAATTGCCTCTAACTCAGTCCAGTTCGGCAGATTCATTCTCCACCCTTTTTTAAAGGTTTTCTTTGTCCTTTTGTAAGAAGTGTGGGTAGGGCAGAGCTCTTGGGCTTGTACTTTTTTCCAGTGCTGGGAGAGCTTGGAAACAAGAAGTTCTTCACCCTCATGGAAAAGCTTTGACTAGTCATGGCTTTAGCTTAAGAGCCAGGGCTGGTGTCCAGGAAGCCTCGGGGGCTGCTGCTAGTCCATATTCTGATGTTTCTCCTCTCTTGTGTGCTCCTTTAAGCTTCCCTGGGAGCTTCCTCACAGGCTGGGATCAGCTCATGTTCTCCTGGTTGGCTGTGTTGAAATTGACCCCTGCTGAGCACCATGGTGTTTGTTTTGGGGTGCAGGAAGAGGTGCCTGTTTCTGCCTCCATCCCTAGCTGGGCTGGGAGGATGGTGGTGGGCTTGGAAGCAGGGAAGAGAGCTGGGATGGGGTTGATGTGCGTGGTCTGTGTCCTTTGCAGAGAATGAGCCGTCCTGGGAAACACCCTGCACTGAACTTCTCGTCTATGTTTCCACTCCAGGCTGCAATGGGTTTCCCAGCCTGGACTCCAAGGAGAGCTGTAAGTATCTGGCTTGGGAGGAGGAGGGAATATGGCTGTGCAGTACTGTGCGTTACCCTTGGATTTGGGGAGGGCACCAATTCCCTGCTCTTGAGACATTGGGGCAGGGCAGGAGGGACATACCGAGGGTGCTGATAAAGCAGTGGGGAGAGGTTTAAAACAGCAAGAGAGGGCCAAAATTCAGTTTTCTGGGGTCCTGGGGTACGGTTGTGTAGCTGAGCTGTGCCCAGTGCTGTCGTGGCCATGTGGGACAGCCCCGTGATGCTGTGTTTCAGATAAGCTGTCTGTCTCCAAAGGCTCCATGCTGCTCTCAGCAGAGACTGTCTGGGGAGCTCTCCGAGGTGAGCTGCGCTTCCCGCAGGGCATTCCTGCTCTCCCTGCCGCGGGCCTGTGGGGATGTCTCGCGGTGCCTCTCTCTTTCCATAGACTTCTTTATTAATTGAGCTCTGCTCCTTTGGGGGTGTCTGTGCTGAGAAAGGGGCTGTGTGTTTTCCTGCAGGCCTGGAAACATTCAGCCAGCTTGTTGGGAGAGACGAGAATGGCACGGTGAGTCCTGGCCTTATCCCCTGGGGGCAGGCAGCTCTCCATAGCGCCCCTCCCTCCATGGGGACAGGCTGAGGGTTGCTGGGGTGCTTGGGATAAGTGGGCACAGCCTTGCCAAGTGGAAATTCATTGATCCAGCCAGATCCCTGCCTTCGGAGTGAGTAAAGAAGTGCTGCAGTTCTTTCTGGACAGTTTGCACTCTGGGAAGTGAGTGCACCTCTGTCCTGCCAACCCTGGGGACAATGGTGACCCTCAATGTCTCCTGCTTATGGCCATTTGCCCAACATCCTGCTCATGTCTTTCTCGTGTCTTCTGTGTGCAGTACTACATCAATGAGACAGAAATTGTGGATTTTCCCCGCTTCCCTCACCGGGGACTGTTGCTGGACACCTCTCGTCACTACCTGCCTCTGAGAGCCATCCTGGAAACTCTGGTAGGCTACCCGTGCTGGGAGATTACATGGTTTAATTGGGTGTCCCTTCCCCTGTGACAACTGACCTCCCTTGTTTGGGTGATTTCTCAGCTGCCTTTGTTAAAAAGAAAACCCAGAGGTATGGTGGATTCCTACAGTCCAGGTCACTCTTCAAGGCTGAGTTTGTTCCTAAGGCAAGGGAAAACACTAGCAAAGGTGGATGGTGGTTCTGTGCTCATCCCAAGCAGAATTAAACCTCCAGGTCTCCACCAGTGGCTCAGTTACAGGGAGAACAGGGACTTTACTGAGCAGAAGTATTCCTGGCCCTGTGTAGCTTTTTGTATTTAGAGAGAGGTGTCTGAATCCCTCTTGGATCCTGGGGAGCATTTAGGGACTATGCCTTGTCCTTCTGAAGCTGGAAGACCTTATCCTCTATCTGTGGCAAGCTGGATGACCTTTCAGAAGGGATGGTGCATGTTCATTTTTGTCCCTGTTCCTTCCCAGGATGTCATGGCTTACAACAAGTTCAACGTGTTTCACTGGCACATTGTGGATGACCCATCTTTCCCCTATGAGAGCTCCACATTCCCAGAGCTCAGCAGACAGGTAATGATCACCATGTAGTGCCCAGCTCAAGTGAGCAGATCCCTGCCTCTGCTCCTGAGCAAGGCACTGAGCTCTCCCATGTTCCCAGGGAGCCTTCAATGCCATGACCCACGTGTACACGGCCAGTGACGTGCGCACTGTGATTGAGCATGCCCGGCTGCGCGGCATCAGAGTCATCGCTGAGTTCGACACCCCTGGCCACACCCTCTCCTGGGGGCCAGGTGAGGAGCAGACCCTGCCTGTTGCTGCTCTGAGGAGAGTTGGAGTTGTCCCAGGGGCAGGAATGGGTGCTGCAGTCTGGACCCTAAAAGCTGGGTGTGGGCAGCATTGTCCCACAGGCTGGCTTTGATGAAGAGCAAACCATTGTTTGGGGCATGTGGGACCCAGTGGTCCAGCTTCTAGAGCAAAATCCAAGGGGAAACATTTCCATCTTTTCTTGGGCCCAAGCTGCGTGATTTTTTTTTGTGGGAACATCTGCTCTGCCAAAACTAACATCATGGCTTTTATTGCAAGGATCTTACGTTGTAAGGGTACAGCTGGCCAAGCCTCCTCGCTCTGCTCAACTGTGTCCCAGTCTTGACACACTGCTCTCTGCTCCAGGGCCTGCATCTCCTCTTCTATGTCTAGAAGTGCAGGAAGCTTCAGGAAAACATTCCATTGTCTTTTTCTCTCCCCCTGCCTCCAAATGCCAAGGCCCATGTTAGAATTCACCTTCTGTATGGTCACAGCTGGAACTGTGGCTGTCCCTCCTTCCCTGTCCCCTGACAGGCCCTAAGTTGTGCTGAGGGGCATTGTAGAGGATGACATGGTCACATTTTGCCCCTTCCTCACCATCCTGCATTTGTTATCATCAGGTGCTCCAGGCCTCCTGACTCCCTGCTATACTGGCAAGGTTCCTTCTGGAGTCTATGGGCCCATCAACCCCATTGTTAACAGCACCTACCAGTTTGTGACCCGTTTGTTCCAAGAGGTCAGCACTGTGTTCCCAGACTCCTTCCTCCACCTTGGTGGCGATGAGGTAGATTTCACGTGCTGGTGAGTCTGAGTTCAGTTTGGATGGGGACTGGGGGTCAGTATTTGGGATTGGAGTCCCAGCCCATGGCTTCTTGGTCATGATCTTTGGTGTCCTGCTCTCCCAGGCCAGGGGTAGTGGTGGTGCTTGGGATTTTTGGAATTTCTGTGCTTATGGTGATGCTGGACGTAGGGAGCTGCTGATGCTGGTCCAGCCACAGCTCTAGAATACCTGGGCAAGCCTTGGACTGATGCGGGAGGGACTTGACCATGCCTTGGCCTTACTCCAGAGCTCAGGTTTTATTCCTTCTCCTTGATGCACAGGCAATCCAATCCAGAAATCCGTGCTTTCATGATCAAGAGGGGCTTTGGTGAAGATTACAAAAAATTAGAATCTTTCTACATCCAGAGGTAAGGTCAGGGCACCCAGGGCCTGCAGCTGCACTGTGTGACCAGCTCAAATGTCTTCTGTCTTGGAGACACCAGATGTTCTTTTCAGGAGCATCCCCATTGGTCATGTCTCCCTGACTCCAAAAGGGAACATTTTAGTGGGAGATTGACCACAAAAAAGCCTGGGGATGAAGAGAAAGAAGCCCCATAAGGGGCTGTGCTCTCTCCCTTCTCCTTCAGAGGCACCTCCACATCCCACTGAGGATGTTGGGAATATCTGCGCTGCTCCTTAGGCTGTATATGGCTGCCAAAGAGGGGATTGGTGGGATCACCCACAACTCGGTACTTTTCCCACTCCAGGCTTCTGGACATCGTCTCTTCCCTTGGCAAAGGTTATATTGTGTGGCAGGAGGTGTTTGACAATGACGTGAAGGTGAGAGCTGCCTGTGCTGGGGTGAACAGTGCCAGCCCCCCACCTGACACACTGTTGTACTCTGTGGGCCTATGCTGGTGGGAGTTCCTCTGTAATGGGACTGGGGTCGATCTCAAGATGGTGCTGCCAGTGAGCTGCCCTCATCATAGCTTTGTCACACTGCTGACAATGCTCTGCTGCCTCTTGGATGCAGGTTTTAACCCAGCCCAGGACACTCTGCAAATGGCCTTATCCCTCCTTCTGTTGTTCCTGCAAACCAGATGGGAAGTGGCTCAAAAATCAAGCCTTAGTTTGCCTCAGCTTTGTTTTGGGGGTGTGGAGGAGCCAGGGCACTCTGCTTGGGGGAGCAGGTGATGCTTCTATCACCACACTGATCTCCTGCCCTATGTTCACCTGTGTTCCTCAGCTGAAGCCTGACACCATCATCCACGTGTGGAAGGAGAACAACATGCAGTACCTGAAAGAGATGGCCAACGTCACCAGGTCTGGCTACCAGGCTCTGCTCTCTGCACCCTGGTACCTCAATCGCATCTCCTACGGGCAGGACTGGATAGAAGCCTATAAGGTGGAGCCCTTGAACTTTGAAGGTGTGTTCCTTGTGTCCCCTTTCTGCATGGCAGCTGGCTTGGCACTCAGAGGTAGTGCCAGAACTGGCTCTTTCGCTGTCCCCTCCACAGGCAGTCCTGAGCAGAAGGCCCTGGTGATAGGTGGCGAGGCCTGCATGTGGGGTGAATATGTGGATGTCACCAACCTGACTCCCAGGCTCTGGTAAGGAAGGCCACAAGGAGGTCACTTGGGTCATGTGAGGCTGTGCTTGCATCCCTTTTGTCATGTGCTGAACTCATGGGTTTGGTCTGCACATGATGCCTGTCCCTGTTCCCTCTGAGTTGGTAACAGCTTCAGTAAGGCTGAGATGAGAGTTTGCAAGGCTGTAACAACCTGCTGCTGCAACCAGGTTGTGTGTAACTGTCATATATCCTGTCACCCTGGTCTGCTCCTGATGGGCATGGGTCCAGGAATAGATCTTGGGATACTCTGAAGCCTTTGTGTGTGGAAGGACGCTGGTCAGGAAAGTGTTTGGGAGTTCAGGGCTTCATGTGAGAAGCTTTTGAGCCCCCCCCGTTCTGACTGGCTGTCCCTTGTCTTCAAGGCCGAGAGGTGGGGCCGTAGCTGAAAGACTCTGGAGTAACGAGACTGTCAGGGACGTGGAAGATGCGTACGCCCGGCTGGTGGAGTTCCGCTGCACCCTGCTTGGGTAACCATCCTGGGACAACTGCCCTTGCCCAGCTGCTGTGGGGCTCAGCCTTGGGAGGCCAGTGAGGGAGAAGGGCTTGCTGTGCTGAAAAATGACCCTTGTTCTTCTGGAAAGCCCTGATTTTTCTGCTGCCTGTGCATGGGCAGAGCTTGCTTTGTGCAGCACTGGAAGAGCACTTCTTCTGGTGGCTCTGGTGAGGAGAGGGCTTTGTGCTGGGGAAGGAGAGAGCTTGTCAGCTATTGCTACTCCTCCTGTAGCACCAGCTTCCCCAGGAAACCTTTTCTCACCCTGTGTTCCCACGCATGATATAAGCACGGGGTGAAAAATACTCGCTCCTTGTTACACCTGAAACGGGGCACCTATAGCCACCCTGTGCCACTGGAAGCCCTCAAATGCAGTGGTGGCTCTACCTGTGCCCTCTCCCTGATGCCATCCTTCTGTTCTCTTCCCAGGCGTGGTGTCCAGGCACAGCCTCTCTACGTTGGATACTGTGACCATGAATTTGGCGGGGTTTGAAGGGAGAGCCCCACTGCTCTCTGTCTCTGTGCACACAGGAGGAATGTCTCCCCCTCAAAAGGGCAGAGGGAACCCTTCCCACCCCTCCTTCTGCTCTGGCTTCATTGCAATGAACATTTCTTTTGCCTTGGCATGCACTCATTGCCTCTTTTCTATTTTTATTTCTTTAAATCTATAAATAAATGACCCCAAAGAGGAAAAAGGTACCTATTCCTGCTCATCTGGGGCCTGGGACACCGTGCAGGGGTTAGCAGGAGATGGGCAGGGCTTGCTCCAGAGATGCTGGTGGAGAAGTTTGCCCAGTGCCTACTCAGCTGGATAAACTGTGCTTAGCCCCTGCTGCCGTACTAGCGTTTCCTTCTGCAGTCATGTTGTGCTGTGGGGTCCTGTCCTTGTCCCTCTTCTCTGATGACTAGGCCTGCAAGCCACCACCTCTGCTGCCTTAAACCCTGGCTGCTGCCACCTCCTCTGGCTTCTCAGCAGATGACACCCGGGAGCCTCTTTGAGGAGCCCTTGCAAATCTGCTGAGTGGTGCATGGATATTACAAAATCTCTGCTCAGCTCTTCAGGCTGTCATCTCTTCCTGGGGATTTGGCCAACTGACCCGTCCTCCTCCTGCTCTGTTATTCTCAGGGTGAGGAGCTCAGGTCCAGGTCTCCTCCATCCAGAGGGGTTGGCTTTTATGGTGTTTTCCTTGGAGATGAAACCAGTGGTGCTGCTGTCCCATAGAACTGGGACAGGTCCTTCAATGGTTGGGATTGCCATGCTAGAAAACAGCATTCAGCTGAAAGCAGGTAATCTCTCACAAGAAATGCTGGCTGGCTGGAACCGTTGAATGTGTGTCTTGGTCTTAAGTGAGTGAGATGTGCTGTTATGGCTAGAAACCTTTTATGACTGAACTTTAAATTAAAAATAGTGAATTAACAGTTATTACTGCCTCCTATTTTTAAAAGTCAGATTTTTTCCCCTTTTTTTTTTTCCTCAGTGTGCTGTAATGTGGTACCTTGGCTGGGTGTTTTTGTCGCTGCAGGGAACTGCTGCCAGCAGGGATGGGGCAAGCAGGACCCTGGCCCTGGGAAGGGTGCTGTGTTCCCACAGATGATGCTCTGCAGGAGAGGCTCTTCATGACCCTATCCCAGCTCCCTGCTCTCATTCTGCCTACCCTTCTGCCTTGCTGGGCTCCCTTTCCTTCATAGCCAGGTGTGAGAGCCCCCAGGGCTTGGGATACCCATGGAGGAACCCCCAACATTGTACCTTTCACTGAAGCTGGTATTGTGACCCAGGTTAAACATCACCCATGATCCCATTTCCCAGGGTGTCTGCACCAGCATCCTTCCAAAACCACTATGATGGAGGTGGCTCCGTGACGTTTCCACCCTTGGACGGGCCGGGATCCCGGAAGCACCCTGCTTTCCCCGCCGTGCCTTTGCCGGGTGGCCCGTTCCTTCCAGAACATCTATTTTGGTCGTGTAAAACTTGCCGGGGAGCAGGGAACAGGGAACAGGCAGCGTGTGAATCACTCGGGGCCAACGGGTTTAAAAATAAACCCAAGCGGCGGCGAGGAGCAGCCGCCAAGCCCCCGGATTCCGGCAGGATTGTGCTCCACACGTCCCAAACCCACCCATGGGCACTGGCACCAGCCAGGGGAGTTTATTGGGACACGCTTGCAGTGGCAGGCACCTGTGTGCATTGTGTGTGTGCTTGTAAATACATGTGCATTGGGTGTGTGCAATGTGCGTGTGTATTATGTGTGTGCTTGCAAACACGTGCGCTGTGTGCTTTGTGTGTGGTTGTGAACACATGCGTGCACTTACACACACGTGGTTATAGGTCCTCACATCCACTGTGCACAGGCATGCATAAGGGTTGTTGAACATGCGTGCATTAAGGGCCCTTGCACATGTGCACTCACACCCATGCACAAATGCACTTGCTTGCACATGCATGTGGGTCCTTGCACACATGCACTCATGCACGAACTTGCACACATGTGCATATAGGTCCTTGCATACATACACTTGTGGACATGCCTACACATGTGTCCATATGGATTCTTGCACGCATGTGTGTCCTTGCCCTCATGCACATGCTTGCACTCGTGTACACACACACACTTGCATTCATGAGCTAGGGAGTCCTTCTACACGTGTGCATATAGGTCATTGCACACATGTGCCTCTGGGTCCTTGCAAGCCCATACATTCCTGCACACGCCTGTGCACGCTTGCACACACACGCAAATCCCCCACACGTCATTGCCCAGACACACACACAGGCCTGAAGCCACACGTGCTTGCACATACTTACACACATGTGCGCTCTTGCAGCACCTGTGTGTGCTTGCACATGCTTGAACACATATGCACATTTGTGTAGACTTGCACATGCTGGCACACATGCTCACATAGGCAGTTGCACACACTCACACCCCTTCCCACACTCTCAAGTCCCTGCATACGAGGCAGTGCACTGGGGAAGCCAGGCCTCCCCCCACCTGGCTGCTGCTTTGGGACTAATTAATTAATTAACGACAACACCAGGTATTAAAGCTGCTCAGTCTAATTACAGATCTTTCGGGGTGTTGCGGGATGCAGGAGGGAAGTGCTTCCCTCCTCCCCCTTCTGGGGCATCCCCAGGGGTGCAACAGGGGCAGTGTGGGGTCCATCGAAGTGAAAAACTCAATAAAGTATTCGAATTTACCCTTTTTGAGCCTCTTCTGTGTGTTTAAACCCTGCTTTGAGGTTGGAAACAGAGAGGGGTTAAGTCTGGAGACTACTAAAGGGCTGCAGGGGGAAAGGTGGGAGGCTGCTCACATTCTTGGCCAGCCTTGACTGGGGTTGGGGGGATGATGGGGGCAAAAGGGGGCTGGAGGG
>VXBI01009120.1:382728-393581 GCA_013397375.1 Toxostoma redivivum
CGTTTATTCACCCCCCTGTACCCGTGCTCCCGCGCGTGCCTGTGTTCACCCCCTGTACCTGCTCACACACATCTGCCTCAGCTCACACCTGTCCCTGCTCATCCCCTGTACCTGTACTCACACCTCTCTACCTGCTGACGCTCTGTACCTGCGCATCCCCCGTGTTCCCACCCTCGCCCCCTGCCCTACCCAGGCCCCGCCCCCGGGGCGCGTTCAGCATTTGATGGGCGTGTCCCCAGTGAGGCCCCGCCCNGCCTCCGCTCGCGCCAGGGTGGGGGAGCTGCACCGGGGGGGTTGTAGGAGGGATGTGGGTGATGGCGAAGGGTTGTATCTGCTCCCGGGGATGCTGTATGGGAGTGGGGGTGATGGCAAGGGTGTGGATCCTTGCTCCCATCCTTGGGGATGGTCATGGAGGGGTGTTGATGGTGAGCAGGGCGTATCTGCACGCAGGGATGAGGATGGAGGGTTTTTGGTGGGGAGGTGTATCTGCTCCCAGGGATGGGGTGGTCGGGTGTCGGTGTTGCAGGGTGTATCTGCACGCAGGGATGAGGATGGAGGGTTTTTGGTGGGGAGGTGTATCTGCTCCCAGGGATGGGTGTTGGAGATGGAGGAGTGTTGGTGAGGAGGGTGTATTTGCACAGAAGAATGGGGTTGGAGGGCTGTTGGTGAGGGGATGTATCTGCACCCACAGATGGGGTGTGTGGGTGTGAGTGTTGCTGTGCAGGGTTGGGGTGCATGTGTTGGCAGGGTGATTGTTGATGATGAGGGTGTATTTGCACTTAGGGATGGGGGCTCTGTGTGTGTGTGTGTGTGGCCGAGAGGGTGTATCTGCACACAGGGAAGGGTAGGGTGTCGACAGAGGATGTTGTATCTGAACCCAGGGAGGCTGTGTGTGGTGTGGGTGTCAGCGAGGAAGGTGTTCTGGCACCCGGGAATGCTGGAGGGGGATGTGTTTGCAGGCAGGGATGGAGGATGATGGTGAGGAGGTGTATCTGCCCCCAGTGATGGGTTTGGTGTGCGTGTTGGCTGGAGGGTGTATTTTTCTACCGCAGGTTTGTGTATATGTGGTGCAGGTGTGCAAGGGGCAGCACTTCTGGAATGTTGCACCCGCAGGCAGTGCAGGGAGGGGTCTGTGCATTGGCAGGGCTTTGACCCCGGGTTTGTGCAGATGGGTGTTGGTGGGTGTGCAAGCACGTGGGTTTCTGTGTGTGTGGGAAGAGGAGCTTAGAGTGTCTTTGCCCCCAGTGATGGTGACAGGATGTGAGTGCACATGGGCTGGGGGAGTGGCAGCAGTGGGGTGTGTGGGCACACTGGGTGTGACAGGGAGTACAGGTGTGCACAGGTGTTGCACTGGGCTCAGGTGTGCATGGTGGCCGTGGGAATGGGATGTGGGTGCTGCTGGGGGTGCCGTGAGCCCACCCCAAGGTGTCCGTGTGTCCACAGAGGGCTCCCAGGGGTCTCACTGTGGGTCCTGCTGCTACAACGGGGAAACTGAGGCAAGGGGCATTGTATCCCCGGCGCTGTCTATGCGTCCCGGGGTGCATGCCTGTGTTGTGTGTGATCCATGCAGCAGGGAGGGTTCTGTGGGTATTGTGTGGCATGCTCTGGGGTTGCCGAGGTGCCTGCAGGGCTGTGTGCGGAGGTGCATGGCCACACGTGGGTGTGCAACGGTTCTGGGACAGCGCAGCGCTGCGTGGGCACGGCTGTGTGGCTCTGGAGGTGTACGGGGGGCTCTGCCGGGGGATTGGGGGTGGGTGTGCTTGGGGGGTACTGCGGGACTGTGGTTATGTTCAGAGGTGTGTGGGCATGTGCAGGGTGTGCCAGGGTGGTCATGCAAGTGCAGGGTTGTGCACTGGTGTGGCTGTCCCCAGGCTAGCTGTGTGGACTTGCTGTGGGTTACCCCCAGGGCTCTGTCAAGGTGTTCCCATGATGAGTGACTGCCAGTACCTCGGTTCTATCTCCCTGGGGTAGCAGGGACATGAGGCTCCCATGGACACTCGCTGCTCCAGTGTCACCTGCCACCTGCATCTCATTTGGGTGCATGGTGGCCTGCTGGATCCTCTGGCTGTTGGTTATGAAGACAAGGAGGAGAAGTGTGATGCCAAGGAAGTGAGCCTGTCCCACTGGGCACATCCCCCAGCGGTGATTCTATGTGTTGGCTCTCCCTGGTACCCAGGCTCTGAATTTGGGTGGAGGACAGTGCCCGCGCAGTCAGGAGGTGGTTTAGCAACTGCTGGTGATCTGCTATGTAACACCAGTGATTTGGCCATGGGGTAGCTGGGGTTTTGTGGACTGCTGGTGATGGTGGGTGCTGGAACCTTGGGGTGTGGGAGATGGCTGGGAGTTGGGGATGGATGGATGGATGGATGGATGGATGCTGTGGTGGTGAAAAGGTGCGTGATGGCAAGATGGGAGATGGATGGGCAGATCTAAGGGTGGTACAGGTATAGATTGGTGTTGGGAATATGGATGGGTGTTGTGGGGTGGATGGAGAGTCTTGGCAGTATAGATAGATGCTATGGGAATGGATGGGTGTATGCGGATGGGTGTGTGGGCATGGATGTTGCAGATATGGATGGGTGCAATGGGGATGGATGGGTATTTGGGGGTGGATGGATGGTTGTTGGTGATATAGATGGATGCTATGGGAACAAATGGGTGTTATGAGGGTGGGTGTTGGGGATATGGACGTGTTCTATGGGGATGGATGGATGCTATGGGAATGGGTGTTGGAGTATGTCTGGATGAATCCTGGAGGAAGATGGGTGTGTGGGTGATTGTGTGGGTGTTCAGGATAGATGAGTGGATGGATGGGTGTTGCAGGGTGGGCAGGTGGGTGTCAGGAGCAGGAGGAAATGCCTGGGTGGCTGTTTAGTGTGGGAGGTTGGATAGAGGGCTGTGTGGACACGGTGCAGGGGTGCTGTGGGGACAACCAGAAGGTTTGGGTGCCACAGGGGGTCACCAAGCACCCTGTGGTGGGCACGTGGCGATGCCAAGGGTGCCTAAACCCCCTTCTGGGGGTGTCTAGAGGCCAGGACAATTTCTCCTCAGTGTGGTGTGGCAGCCCTGGGCTAGGTTAGCTGGTCCCCGAGGCCTGACATTTATAAACATCAGCCGCTCCCGGGGAATCAATACAGTTTAATAACCGGCGAGCGGAGACGGGAGACACATCAAAATGACACTCTGCGGCTCCGTAAATGTTATTCTAAATCATCCTCACTGGGTTTATTACATTAAGCATACAGCAGCAGGCACGGGAAATTTATTCCATCAAAGGCCATCGTGCTGGTAAATGGGGCTGTCGGGTCAGTGGAGGGGGGCAGCCCCCCCAAAATGGGATTTCCTCCTCCTGGCTGTGGCAGAGATATGAGGGACAGCGGGGTTCTAGGTTTAGAGTCTCGGTGCTGTCACAGCCTCCTGAGTTTGGGGTGAGCCAAAGCCTACCCCAGCACAAGGTGGATATTTGGGGGACTGGTGACAAAATGGGTGACACTGTGAGGTGTCCCTCGATGTCACCCTGTGCCACTCCATGACTCCTGGGGACTCAATCCCTTCCCTGGACCATCCCCAGCTCTGCGCTGACATTTCTCTCCACGTTTCCCTGGAGACGAGGCAGTTGCTGTGGAAACCTCCCTCTTCTTCTCTCTTGCCCATCCTCTTCCTCACCCTGATGTGGGGGGACTGGCTCTGACCCCACCCAGCCCCAAAATTTAAGGACCCCTTCTAGGCGTGCAGCAGGGGGCACCTGGGATGGGGGTGCACACGCACGTGGGGGTGACTGTCCCCGTGTGTGCTCAAGGTGTGTTCGTGTGTGCACCCCCACGCTGTCATGTGTGACATCTCGCCGTTGCCGTGGCGACCCCATCGAGCACATGGCTCGGGCTCCGCAGCATCGTGGGGGAAGCACGCTTGTTGCCATGGAAACGGCCATAATTGTAGCATTTTTCGGCTAAAGGAGGGGGAAAAGGAGGGGGAGAGAGGAGGAGAAATGGCTCCATGGGGCAGCGGGCCAGGGATGTGCCTGCCAGCTGAGCATGTCCTGCTGCACACTGGTGTCACGCTCATGGGTGCACACGGTGACAAGGAGGAGGCCAAATTTGGGTGAGGTTTGGGAAAAGGAGCGCAATGGTGCCAGAGGAGCCAGGGCCAGCGGGGTGCTGCTGCTGCCTCTGCAGTCCTTTGCAGTCGAGGAAAGCGGGCAGGTGGCCAAGCCTGGCACTGGCGGCCCCGCGGGCACCGGCAGCACTGGGTGCCCATAGCCGGGGCCAGAGCGTTGCTCTTTGCACATGGCATCCCCAGGTCGCTGTGGCCACAAGCCCCAGCTCTGTTCATGCAGGTCCCTCCCCTTTTCCCCAGCTCCTGGTGCCAGTCATTGGCCAAATCCTGTTGTTCCCCATGGAAAAGAGTTCAGAGGCCACCACACTGACCTCCTGCTCTCACTTGTGTTGCAGATGAACCGTCCCATCCAGGTGAAGCCAGCTGACAGCGAGGGCCGAGGAGGTAGGTCCCCAATTCTCCAGATGCCTGGCATGGGCAGAAGGGTACAGGGTTACCTAGGGGGTGATAGGGGACATGGTGGCATCGTGAGGGCTGCTGTGGGAAGGTTGGTTTGCAGAGAAATCCAGGAAAGGAACTGCCTTTGCTGGTGGCATCCAAACTTGGGTGCAGAGCAAATGCCATGTTCTCTCTACTTGTCTGGTCAGCTGACATCATACCATGAGCATCTCAACATCCTGGGGTGCAGAGCACTCTTCAGCTGCTCTCCCTCACCACCTAAATTTACCGAACAACGCAATTCCCTCTCCAGAGCTGCCTGTGGGGACCCTGGGGCAGGAGTTGGCTGCATGTGGCCCAAGCCCCTCTCAAACTACCACCCCCTCAAATTCTTTGTGACCATTTGCCACTCATTGGGCTGTGGCACTGCCAGGCTGAGGTGATCATTTGGACAGAATTGCAGGAATTTGATCAAAATCCCAGATCTGTTGTGTTGTGGGCAGGTAGGCGCTATCGGAGATGCAGGATGCTCCTGTGGGGCTGCCTGCACTTGACAGGATAGCTGGGGTAGATCCCCTCCCTATCCAAACCCTGTTATTAAACACACTGGGAGCTGGTCCCAGCACATCCCAGAGGGACCTGGCGAATAAATTACCTACTTACCGAGCATAATTGGTGAAGGATTAAAAATCGATGGGTGAGCTGGGGCTCGGTTCTCCAGCCCCCTCACCCAGGAGGCAACACTGGGCTGCCCAGCCCACTCCCCCTGGGAGGTGGTTTGTGTTTAACTAGACAACACACGAGCCCTATTCCCTTAACTAATTTTCCTGGTACCTTAACGGACAAAGCATTCATCGTCTCCTGCCATTATTTATTTATTTCCCCAGCAACACTCTTGACAGGGCACCTTATTTCCTTTGTCAAATGCCATTAGCGTGCTGCGGCGGGAGCACGCGGCCGCACAAGACAGATGCTGGTAATAATCATGAAATTCTCATTATTTACTATCCCTTCTCTTGTGTTTGGGTTATTGATGTCCCCTGGGCACGGCTGGAGGCTGTGGGTTGTTCTGCAAGTCGATCACACGAGGGTGATCACCTCTAGTTTGTGGGTTCTCTTTGTTCCACCGCGTCCTCTCCCAGTGCTGGGGGAGCCAGCCCCCCCATCCCTGGGAAAAGCCCCAGCTCCACTCCCTAAAGCAATGGCTCTTCCAGGACTCATCCCTCAGCAATTTCCGCACAGGAGAGGTTTTCCCACCCTGAGTGTTCCGTAGGACGGAGGTGATAAACCCAGCACCTTCTCCGTGGGATCAGTGTTGCTCCCTCCCTCTGATGTCACTTGGCTCCTTCCCCTCCATACACCATTTGTGGTGAGGGGTTGGGATGGTGAGTGACCTCCCACTCTGATGGGCTTGGTTTTGTTTTTAGAAGACAGGAAGCTCTTTGTGGGCATGCTGGGGAAGCAGCAGAGCGAGGATGACGTCCGCCGCCTCTTTGAGCCCTTCGGCCAGATTGAGGAATGCACCATCCTCCGAGGGCCTGATGGAGCCAGCAAAGGTGGGCTTTGGGGCATCGGGTGGGCACCCTGTGGACCCACAATGGCCAAATCCAACCTGTCCCCTGTTCCCTCTGTTCCCTTAGGTTGTGCCTTTGTGAAATATGGCAGCCACGCCGAGGCACAGGCTGCCATCAACAGCCTGCACGGCAGCCAAACCATGCCGGTAAGTGCCAGGCTCGCACCCTGCCCCAGCTGACCCCATGCTGCCTGCTTAATCCAATCACCCACTAATTTGATCCTCAGTCTAATTGCATCAAAATCCTACAGACTGGCAATTTGTTGGCCACATCACCCCAGGTTCCTCCTTGCCAGGGTGCTGAGCCCCAGAGGTGGAAGTGTGGGGCTAATTCTCTCCATGCCAGAGAAAGGGGCAGTTTAATTAATGCTGAAGGTCAGAATTGTGGACAAGGAAGGGGAAAGGAAGCAGAGGTCAGGGAGTCACCACCGGTGAGAAAAACTGGCTGTAATTAAACGTCACATCGATCGTTGGTTGCTGCTGCCAAGCTGGGCAGTGTCCCCAGGGCTGAGGATTCTGTGGACGCTGCAAGCCACACCCGCGGCGGGTACATAGTTTGGGGGCATTGCTGTGGTACCACCATCAGCCCCATCTTCCCCCCACCTCAGGGCGCCTCCTCCAGCCTGGTGGTGAAGTTTGCAGACACGGATAAGGAGAGGACCCTGCGGCGGATGCATCAGATGGCAGGGCAGCTGGGCATCTTCAACCCCATGACCATCCAGTTTGGCGCCTATGGGGCCTACACACAAGCGGTAGGAGCTGGTGCAGACCAGGGGCTCTGGGAGACCCCCGTGGGTGTGGGGGCTGGTGTAGCCCATGAAAGCACCAGTGCAAGGAGGTGTGGATGCCTGGCAGGGCTGGTGTATCTCTGTTTAAGGGCAGATGCAGGGCTTCCTCCCCATAGCTGAGGGTGGTTGTAGGGTTTAGTGGTCCCATATTTAGCATCACCAAGACTCCTGTCCCTGGATCTGACAGCGGGTGGCATTTATCCCTCTAAATCCATCCAAAGCAGAGTTGCTGATTTACCCTCCCCTCTCTCTCCCTCTCTGCCTCTCATTCTCTGTCCCCTTTCCCCCTTTCTTTCTTGAAGATCATGCAGCAGCAGGCAGCCCTGATGGCGGCTGCGCAGGGCACTTGCCTCAACCCCATGGCTGCCATCGCTGCTGCCCAGATGCAACAAATGGCCGCCTTCAATGTCAGTGGGCTGGTGGCTGCCCCCCTCACCCCTTCTTCAGGTAGGACCCCCACATTTGCCACTTGGCATCCTCCCAGGCCAGTCTCGAGGTGATGCCAGCACTGACGCCGTGCTCCTGCAGGTACAAGCACCCCTCCAGGGATCAGCACAGCGCCGGTGCCCAGCATTGCCACGCCCATTGGGGTGAACGGCTTCAGCCCGCTGCCGCCCCAGACCAACGGGCAGCCCGCCTCCGAGACCATCTACACCAATGGCATCCATCCCTACCCAGGTACAGCCCTCCTGGGGCTCCGCCGCAGCCCCCGCAGCTAGGGGAGTGCTTGGCTCATGCAGGATGCTTAAGGGGTGCTCCCCATCCCAGGAACATGCTGGATGAATCAGCCATGTGCTCCCGTGTCATCATTGCAGGGAGGAGGGAATTCAGGCAGGGAGCAGCTCTGCCCCTCCATGGTGGTGCTTGGCCAGGAACCTTTTCCTGTGGGAGCTGTGCATGTATCCCTGGCTTTCTCTGGCTTATTCTATCTTCCTTTTCCTTTCTCTTCTCTTCCCAGCTCAAAGCCCCACGGTGGCAGACCCCCTTCAGCAGGCCTACGCCGGCATGCAGCACTATGCAGGTCTCAAACTTTGCTTTCCACTCCTTCCCTCTCTCCCCTCTTTGCTCCTTGCCCTTATTTTTGGGAGGTGAACATCACCCTGGGGTTGAACGTTGAACTATGGCAGCGTATTTGGGCACGGATTCATGAGGGGAGCACCAGGTGCTGTGCCCTGACAGGAACTCCAGGGTGGTGATGCCAGTGAAAGCTCTGTCCCCTCATCCCACTGGCTCCTGTCATGGCTCCCTGTGCAAATTTTGGATGGTGCAAAGTGAATTTTAATACCCCTGGGGCTGAGAGAGCTCCATGGGCAAGCCCTGGAAGTGGTATCAAGAAGAGGAGGTAAGATTTGGAAGGTGACAGAGGGCCAGCTCCACACTAAGACACCAGAAGTCTTTGGATTTTCATCATGTGACCAAATCTGATGGCCAAGGACATGGGCCATGCAGGCATGGGAGTTGGAGCCTCCTGTGTAAATATGTCAAGCTCAGCAGCCATTTAATTAGAAGCATTGACAGCAATGTCCAGATATGCAACAGAAAATCAAGTTCTGGACCTCAAATCTTTGGGGTTTTTCAGCGAAAAGTACCATCTTTCCTCAGCCTTGAGGCCATACTACTGCTATCACCAGCATCCCTCCTAGGAGAGCTGTTCCCACATCCCTGGTGTCTCAGGAGGGGTGGGAAAGGCAGAGCCAGCAGTCGTGGGGCAGGAGAGGCCCCTTGATCACAGGTGGCAGCAGGGGACATGCCTGTCCCAGCCCTTTCCGTGGCTGGGGCAGGTGCCGTGGCCTCAGCTCCTTGTTTCTCTCTTCCAGCAGCATATCCCACAGCCTACGCTCCCATCAGCCAAGCCTTTCCCCAGCAGGCGCCCCTCATCCCTCAGCAGCAGAGAGAAGGTGAGGCGTGGGGGTCACCCCATGTGGGGCCAGTGGCTCCTCCGTGTCCCGCTGGGGTGACCCCACCTCGCAGCTGACATGTCCTGTCCTTTGTGTGTCACCCAGGTCCCGAGGGCTGTAACCTGTTTATTTATCACCTGCCCCAAGAGTTCGGGGACGCAGAGCTCACGCAGATGTTTTTGCCTTTTGGCAACGTCATCTCTGCCAAAGTCTTTGTGGACCGTGCCACCAACCAGAGTAAATGCTTTGGTAAGTATCGGGGTGTGGCTCTCCCTGGTGTCCTAGCTCAGGGCTCCAGCTCTTCCCAGTCCCCACCTCAAGCTCCCAGCTATCCTTAACATTGCAGCTTGGAGCTCTGGTGCTTCCTTAACATCCCAACTTAGGGGTCTGGCTCTCTTCAGAATCCCGTTTTAAATCTGACTCTCCTCGAAATGCCAGCTCTTGCAGTCTCCAGCTCCAGAGTCCCATTCTCTCTGGACCTGGAGGTCCAGCTTTCTTAATATTCTGGCTCAGGGGATCTGTCTCTCCCCAAATCCCAGCTCAAGGGCTTGGCTCTCCCCAGTCTTCCCAGCTTGGGAGTCTGGCTCTTGCTGACAGCCTAGCTCAGAGCATCTCCATCTCAGGAGTCCATCTCTTTCTGAAGTCGCTGCTTGGGAGTCTGTCTCTCCTGCATCTCATCTTGGGGATCTCTCTTTCCCTGGTCTTCAGCTCAGATGTCCATGTCTCCCTGCTGTCCCTTGCTTGGGGTCCAGCTCTCCCGTATGTCCCCAGCTCAGGGATCTGTATCTCCCTCTCACAGACCTCGGTGTCCCCACAGACTCTTTCACTGCGGTGTCTTTGGAGGCCCTATCACCCCAGTGTCCCTGCAGCCCCTATCACTTTAACAGACCCTGTCACTGCAGTGACCCCACAAATCCCATCCCATAGTGTCCCTGCAGACGACTCCAGTGTCCTGTGGACCCTCTTATGCTGCTGTCCTCACAGCCCTGTCACCTCGGTGTCCCTGCAGACCTCGGTGTCCCTGCAGGTGCCATCACCTGTCACCCAGTCCCCTGCAATCCGGGGCTGTGATGTTACCTCAGGACCCCCTCTCCTAGCACTCCCAAACCAGGAGCATCCCACCGGATTTCAGTGCCTGGGTTGAGGCGAGGCAGCCGCCCGTGACGTGTGTGGTGACAAGCCCCCGTGTCCCCTCCCCGCCAGGTTTCGTCAGTTTTGACAATCCGACGAGCGCTCAGGCGGCCATTCAGGCCATGAATGGCTTCCAGATCGGCATGAAGAGGCTAAAAGTGCAGCTAAAGCGGCCGAAAGACGCCAACAGACCCTACTGACCCCAGCTCAGCCTGCGGAGAGGTGAGGGGGCCTGGCCCTGGGGCCCACGATGGTTGTGGAGCATCCCTGCATTACTGTTACATCCCTAAGTGTGTGCAGGGATCTGTGGCTGGCACCACCCACCCAATGGATCTGGGTGCCTCCCTCCATCCCCCAGAAGCAGGCTGACAACCTTTTCTCCTTCTGTTTCAGGTCGGACGTCCTGCAGTGTCTGACGACTTTCCCCTTCCCCAAGTGCAGTATCCAAACCTGTAACTCTCTTTCTTTGCAATACATCCTGGAGGAGGAAGAGGAGGAGGTGAAGGAGAAAATGGCAAAGAAGAGAGTGTTTTGGTTGTAGCTTTTCCTTTTTGAATTTTTTCCCAAACTGGTCTTGTTTGTTGTTTAACGGGAATGAGAGGAAGACAAGGAAGGAGGGGAGCGATGCGGTGCCAGGGCTGCGATTCGCCGCCGGCCGCTCGCCGGGACTCACCGGATCCCTCACTGGGAGCAAGGCCGATGGCTCCGGGCAGCCGGGCCATGAGCTGTTTTTTGGGTTTTTTTTTTAAAGCACTCATTTGCTGCTACTGATTTCCAAGGAGAAACGAGGAAAAGAGGCTCCAAATGGATTCTTAAACCAAAGCCGGTGGGACGGGACCAGCTTCGGGCACTTCACCTGGAAGATGTTTGTTTGGAAAATAAAGAAAAACGGCAAGATTTTCCTTTTTCCCTGCATTGGGGAAAAAAAAAAGAAGGATCAAAGTATGTTGGACTTATAGAAGATATATA
>VXBI01009120.1:403173-478585 GCA_013397375.1 Toxostoma redivivum
CCCGCGTCCCGGCCCCTCACCATGTCAGCGCGGGCCGGCCGGCGCGGGCACGGCCGCCATGCTGCCGGGGGGCCGGGCCTGACGTCAGAGCCGCCGCACCGCGTCACCCAGCGGCGCCGCCATGACGTCACCGCCGGGACCCCCCCGACACTCCCCGGAACCCTCGGGGGCGCGGCGGCGCCGTGGCGGGGACACAGCGCTGGCGGGGTCCCCGGTGTGCCCAGAATCCCCGGTGTTCCTAGTGCAGGGCCTGCCTCTGCCAGCACGGGGTACCCCATGGGGTGGCCGTGTGGGGTCTCCCGCAGTGACTCCATGGTCCAACAAGGGACAAACACAGGTCCCCTCCATGCACCACAGGGTCCCCAGTGTACGCGGCACAGGACCCCTCTGTGATCTCAGCATACAGTGACCATTTGGGGTCCCCAGATGGCTGTCAGTCTGTCCCTACAGTCCAGCGCAGGGTCTGTGTGGCAGGTCCCTGTGTTAATGGCATGTCCCCAGTGTCACCATGGTGCCAGTGCGGAGCCACTGACATGGGTCACCGGCAAAAGGTCCCCGTGGTTCTGGGACCGTGTCCCCAGTATCTCCAGCATGGGGTCCCCACTATTACCAACCAAGAACCTTCATGGATCTGGCATACGGTGTCCATGTTGGGTCCCACGGAGACAGTGGACACAGCGGCCCCGGCACAGCGTCCCCTGTGTCCCCAGCATCTCCAGCCTGGTCTCTCGACCTCAGCACAGTGTCCTCAGTGTCCCCAGCACCATGTCGCCATCATCTCCAGCCTCGTGTCCCCAGTACTGCGTCCTCGTGGCCTCACTACAGACATTCTATATTGGTCCCCAGTGTCCCCATTGGAAGGTCTCAGGATGCTCCAAAGCACCCCAAAACACCAAGAGCTGCTGCTCCCCAGAATGAGGGGCCCTGAGGTGTGAGCTGGATAGTCGATGTGAGCTGGGAGCGTCAGTGTGAGTTGGAGGGGGGGCTCGGTGTGAGTTGGGCGGGTCAATGTGAATTGGAGGGCTCGGTGGCCGCGGCCCCTTTAAGAGCAGCGTGCCGGGCCGCGGTCCCTTTAAGGCGACGGCCACTCTCCGTCCGCGCGCGCGGCTGCTGCGCCACCCTCTCATTGGCCGGCTGAGCGCGTGCTGTGACTCAGCGCCTCCCCCGCGTGCTTTGTGCGTCCGCTAGTGAAAGTAGCCCCGGCGCCCCGCCCTTGTGGCCCCCGGCAGAGCGGGCGGCGGAGGGATCCGCGGGGGGCGGTGCTGTGGAGAGTCGGGATCACCTTGGTGGGGCGTGGGGGCGGCGTGCAGAGCGGCGGCGGCGCTCGAAGGGAGAGGACGTGACCGGTGCGTGACTGAGTCAGCGGCAGGTAACGGCGGCTGAGGGGCAGCGAGCGGTGGGTTAGGCCACGCTAGTACCGCCGTTATCCCCATATTTCCGCCGCTGGGAGAGGGTCCCCCCGGGCGGCGGCTGAGGGGAGGGGGCGCGCGCCCCCTTATGGGACGGTTGCGGAGGGTCGCGCGGGGATCTCGCGGCGCGGAGCTCGTGCCGGCCCCGGCCCCGCGTCCCCTCCTCTGTCTCCCTGAGCATCCCCTCGAGATCCCGCAGCGGGGATCGTCCTTTCATTCCCCCGTAACCCAGCACTGGGAAACGCCCGCTCCGAGCATCCTTTCCGATTCCGCGCAGGGGAACGCCCGCTCCGAGCGTCTCCCCACGGCCCACACCGGGAAACGGCCGCTCCGAGCCCGGGGGGTGGCGGGAGTCCGGTCTGGAGTGCGGGGGCCCGGGAAAATGAAGTGGGATTTGCAGAGCGGGGAGCCCCGCGTGTGCCCGGCGGCCGTGCCGGTCACCGGAGCGCGGGGCGCCGCTGTGGCTGCTGCCGGTGCCTGCTGGTCGGGCAGTGCCGGAGGAGCTGCTGGGAGGCTGAGTCAGAGGCAGACGGAGTGAGGCGCTAGGCCGCTGCCCCCCCCCGCCCCCCCGTGCCTGCACTCACGTAAGAGCCGGCAGTTCCCCGAAGGGCATCCGTTAAAATCAGCGTCCGGCTCACTGCACCCACCACGGATGCTGCAGCCTCTTCCCGCCCCCCCAACCTTCGGGAAGAGAAGGCCCCTTCCGAATTAATCTTCTCCCTTAATTGTGCCTGCTTAAACACGTCCAATTGATTTGAACAGTTTCTTGAACTGTGAAACCTTTTCAAACGTATTTAAACCCCCTTTGCAGAGAGCTACCGGGGCATGAATAGCGCTTTTGTCGGTGGACAATAGCAACCTCCCGACTGTCTCTTCAGACCATTAAAAGTAGACAGTAATCTCTAACAACCTGCTTTTGTTCTGATAAGGCAACTCGGTATGGGCGAGGCCCAGCTTAACAAAAAATCAGTGTTTTATGGAGGTTTTTGTCATGTTAAAGTGTTAACTTTACTGCTGCTGCTCATCGTGACTTGCCTTGGCTCAAAGGTGTAACGACAGAGAGGCTTTTCATTACTCAGACGCATCCAGGGACCTGTGCAATTAGAACTGCTTAATTAAAAAAAAAATAAACAAAAATCTGAAGAGTGTAATTTCATGTCTGAGATCCCCTTTATAGAGCAGAGTTCTGCCTGATATGAAGGAATCCGATAGATTAATGGGCCGTGCTGGTGCCAGCAGGTTTCCAGCCCATCACCGGATTAAGCAGAAGGTTTTTGTGCGAGGGAGGAAGCACTGCTTCGAGCCACGTGCTTGAACCGGGGACTTCTGCCTGTGAAAGCCTTCTGAGAAACTTGCACTAGTTAAAGAGCTTGGAGAGTCTGCAGCAGCCTGCGTTTATTTATTTATTTTTTTTTTATTACCTATTCCTTTATCCAATCTAAAGCTGTTATTAAAACCTTCATTTATTTCTGTTAGCCAAAGGGATCCCCCACCGGCCTTAATTCCCCTTCCACTCAACAAGTTATAATTTAATTTGATGAGGCCAAGACGTTTCCCAGGCCGGCTGGAGCACGTGCTTGGTCCTTTATCTCCTGCCTGGCCGTTGTTCTCCCGGGGGAAGATGGAGCCGCAGTGGGTGGTGATGGATGGCACGTAGGGAATGGGGCTGCAGTACCGGGGCGCTGCCACGTGCAGCAATCTCCATCCTGGAGTGGGGATGCAGCACAGTGGTCTACACTCTGCCTAGTTAAATGTGAAAAGAAAACCCCTAAGCTATCTTTTATCCTGTAAAGCAAGTTTTTACAGCTTGCCTGAAGGCAGCCAGGTGCTTTTTGCCAAGTCTAAAGGCTCTTTGTCCTCTGCAAGGTTAAGCCTGTAGGTCTGTCCGACAAATACCTTCGAGATAAGTCTTTCTCGTCACCAAACATCCGATCCTTGCCACCTCCTCTTTATTTTTTTAGTTAAGCCTTCCAGGGAGAGCAGCTCAGGAAATGCCCAGCTGAGCCAGCAGCACACAGGGAAGGTTCCAGAGCCAGCCTGACCTTCCATTGCCAGATAGCTGGACAGGCATCTCCAGCGGGTCTCTCCTCCCGTGGATCTGCAGCTCAACACTGGGGAGAGCCAGCCGGGAACCGGTGGTGGCTCCTGGGTTCCATGCAGGCTTGCAGAAAAGGGGTGGAGTTCTGGGGTGGCCATTTTGTCCTTATGTAAGGGCGAGACACCACCTCTGGCACCAGTTGCCTGGCAGGAATGTGCTGTCCTCCCTCCTTGGGAGAGGGGATGCCAGGCCGGGGTAAAAACGTGCTTCCCTGCAGAGCTGCATTTCTCTGTTGTTGAGTGCCTTTAGCTTCTGAAATGAGCAAAGCTGATGTTTTTCTAGGCTTCCTTTGGGAATCTGAAGGCCTGCCTGGTTTCATAACTCTGCCCTGAGCACTAACTCAAACCATTTCTGCCTCTGGGCAGGGACACTGGGCATGAGCAGCCTTGTTCTGCAGCATCCATGAGGTTGTGTAAGTGAGGCTGACCCGTAAGTACTGGATCATCACCCCCTGGGAGCCTCCTGGCTGGAATTCCTAAGGCAGTGACACAGCTCTGCTGCCCTGGCCTAGGGACAGCCCCTGCTGCAGTTCCTACTTCCCTGTCACCATAACAGCAAAGACTTGGCCCTGAGTGGGGATTTCCTGGGTGGGGATTGCTGCTCCCTCTCCTTTCTCCATCCCCAAGGGGCATAGCCGGAGAAACCATGAATTTAGGCTTTCTCTCATGTGACCCATGGGATGAGCTGGCTGGAATTAGTCACCTGGCTACAGTAAAACCCAGTCCCGACTTCAGATGGTTCAGTCTGGAATATTCAGGAGCTGGGGAGATACCAGACATCATTGGGACATACTGCCTGAAGCATGGGCAGGCAAGTGCTATATTTGGGGATTTAATCGTTACTCCTAGAGGAATTAATTCAGGTTTATTCAGTGCTGGAAACATTCAGGCATTGTAGGGCATTGCTCACCCCCTCCTCTTCCTCACTCTGCCCAGACTGAGTGCTCCGTGTTTTCTGGTGTCCTTAAAGTCCTTGCTCCTCTGTCTGATGTTAAAAAAAGCAGAGTAGTGGGAAATGCCAGACATTCCTGTTATAAATACGAGACTGGTCATTCCAGTAAAATTCAGTCGATGCCTTGTAAATGTATGGGGATGGAAGGCAGGAGGGAATATTAAAAGGACATTTGGTGGTCGTGGGCACGGTGCTGTGGACAGATGGGTGTTTGGAATTCTTTCAGGCTCCTGTGTTTCTGCTCTCGCCCCTGGACAAGGTCACTGTGTCTGCGGTTAATTTTTCTGAGCCCTCTGAACTGCTGGAGAATCTTGTGAAGGGGATTCTGGCTGGGAAGTGACCTTTTCCTTTCTTTTTATAAAGACTTCAAGGGTGTTAAAATTATATTTGCAAGTGACTTGAGTGGGTGGGGGATTTCCATGAGGCAGGGAAAGTTCACTTGACTAGTTTTTATAGACTTCCAAGTCGTGCTCTGGCTGCAGTTTCCGTGTTGGGATACCGTTGTTCCATATTCCTCTTGTTCCTAGAAGCTGTGCAAACCTGATTCCCTGTGCATGGAGGTGATTTCCCAGCAAAGGCTTTCTTTTTTTTGCATCTAGGGAAGCTGACACTGCTCTGCAGGTGTCAGAGGGTGCAACAGCAAGTGTTAGAGGGCTGAAACACAGTGTTTTAGGACTGACCAGAGGGTTTTCCTATAATAATTAGACTTCGTTGGGCTTTTTATGTGGGCAGACCTTCTTGTAGTGACTCCAGTGAATCAGCAGCTTCTGGCAGGGCTGAGGGAAAAGAGGCTTTGCCAGGTCAAATTATGGTTTTTGCTGGCCTGGCTGCTCTGTGGCGCATGGCAGTGCGGTGAGGGTGAGTCAGGGCTGCCTGCGCGAGGATCTGCACGTACATGAGGGAGGGCTGTGGAGCAGGGGAGGAGCATCGGGGCCAGGCAGCAGGGCTGCTCTGGCACCAGGATGGCACCAGGCAGCCTAGCAGGGCATATTCTGCCCTTCTGTGCTCAGTCCTGCCAACTTTGAGACAGAGGCACCAATAAACCCAAAAATTCTGTCAAAGTTGTATGTGCTGAGCTGGCTGGTGGGGTAGGCAGAACAAAAGCCCAGTTCTGTTCTTCCTCTGTCCCAGCTTTTAGCTGAGCCCCAGCCCATGTTTCTATAAGCACATTTTGAAGATGAAGGCAGCTCATGCCTGCTCTGAGTGTCACCTGTGTGCCCAGGGCATGGCGTTTGAAGGTAAACCTATCTTTAAAGGCAAAATGAGTGATCTGCCCATGCCTATAGCCACTACTTTGCATCGCTCTTTTATCAGAGGCTTTTGTAATGCTGGGATTTTAGCCTGGGCAAGTCCAGGAGACAAAGCTTTGAGCTGCCACTACTACTTGAGAACAAAATTACTGCAATTGGAAATGCCTGGGGCACCAGCACTGCTGTGTAATGAGTGCCCTCCCATCCCACTGGACTGTTAAGCTTCAGCTCAGCTTCCTCTTTGAAGGGCAGTTTCCTGAAGAATAGGCTGATCCTGCTGTTCGGGAGAATCTCTAGTCCAGAGGAGGCAAACAGCCTGAGTTCAGAGAAGTTTTTTAATCCAAATGTTGAAAAATACAACCAGTTTTAAACCTTACGATAAGTTTCTGGTGCTGTAGGTGAAGGGGAGTGTAGGGTGTGGGGGAGCCCTGCAGCATCTTCAGTCAAAGAGGAACTTTGAGCCTATTAAATCTTCAGTCTTTTATGTGTTCTCTGACAAAGTGTTATGTTTAATCAACTCAAGTCTGCTTGCTTGCCCAGGCTTCAAAGATGGGGTTTAGGCTTATGTGGACTTTGCTGTGATTAGGTGCTCCTGGGCAGAAGGTTGCCCATGTCCAGGCATGCTGAAGTCATGGCAGCACTGAGCTGCCCTGGCCCAAGTGGGATGGGAAGTGCAGTTGGGGCCTGTAGGAGAAATGAGTGGAGAGCTGGGAGGGAGGAGGCAGAACCTCTGCCTGCGCACTCAAGTGCTTGAATTTTGTTGCGTTGTGTAGCTCCAAGGGAAGACTGGCAATGAAGAGAAGCTATGAAGGGAACATCTGCATAGAAGGCAGGTGAGCTTTGGGTGGTCCATGCGGGGGATGACATGGAAATAGAAACATGCCTTGCCTGTTAGGACTCTCAAATAGGTACATAAAGATAGTTTGACCCAGTAGCAGCTTTCTTGTTATCTCCATATTCATCACGTGGTTGTCTTGGTGTCTCTGCTTGATGGGTAAGTTGGTGTGGGTGATTCCCAAACCTGGCACCGCTTTCTTCCCTTCCAGACACAGGAATCAAGCGACCATGTCGAAGCACCACGATGCAGGGACCGCTTTCATCCAGACCCAGCAGCTGCATGCTGCCATGGCAGACACCTTCCTGGAGCACATGTGCCGTCTGGACATCGACTCAGAGCCGACCATTGCCAGAAACACCGGCATCATCTGCACCATTGGTAGGCCATTCCTCGATAGGAGAGAATTGCAGCTAGGAGCCCACGCCTTGGTGAAACTTATTAGGAAAATTGTGAGAGGGATCTGGCTTTCATCTCTTGCCAGGGTTGAACTCGTGTGGTGAAGGAACATGATTTCCCATGTTTGCCTAACCTGTGTTACTGCTGGGAGTGAATCCAGTATCTAAGGAAATGGGAATTGCTTGAGTTCTGCTGCACTCTTTGGGCAAGTTAAAACAATATTTGGTGCTGCAGCACTGAGCAATGCTGTATCCATTTACATTTTCTTTTCCACATGAATCAGCCTGGTCTATGTGGGTTACCTCATTATTTTTCTACAGTTAGTGTTCAGACTGTTTCTTCTTCCTAGGCCCGGCCTCCCGCTCTGTGGAGAAACTGAAGGAAATGATTAAATCTGGAATGAATGTTGCCCGCCTCAACTTCTCTCACGGCACCCATGAGGTAAGGGTGGGGTCGAGTTGCTATGGCCCCTGTGTGTCTGCTGATCCTGTCCCTCAGCGAGAAGGGAAATCCAGCTTCATCCAGACCGTCCTTGGTGTGGGAAGGTCAAATAGCTGCTTTTGGGGGAAGCGTGCTGGTTGTACATACCGAGCCTGTGTCACTGTTGATAACACTGAAGTGTATTTTCTGAGCCATTCTGAAAGCAATTCAATTCCACACTGTGCCCTGTAGCAGGGAGCCAGGTAACTGGTATTTGACACTGTGTGCCAACTGCTTGCCATGGAAATCCTTCAGTTCTTCTTCACATCCTGCTGTTCCCAGAGCTGCTGCTTCCCAGTGAGCAGCAGAACCTGAAAAGACCTTTCCCTGTTTTGATCCTCTGCAGGAGGTCACACTATCAGTTAATCTCACTTCTTGTTCCATTGCTGGGGGTTTTGCAAGCAGGCAATCAATGAACTACCCGGATCAAAAGGCATCTGCTATTAGTGATTTGATGCAATTACTATGCCCAGTGGGAAGAATGGGCTCATGAGTTTTCTGGCTAACCAGCTGCTCCGGGTGCATTCTTGGCACTCTGGAAGGTCCCACCATGGAGCTTGGGACATGGTGTGGTAAGCTTAGAAGAATAAGGTCAAAGGAAATCAACACTCCATGACAGTCAAGCCCCTATTGCTATAAATAGCTGAGATTCTCAGTGATACTGAAGGAGCTGAGGATCCCGTTCTGCTGAGGAGTTGGTTTTTTTGTTTGGCTTTTTTTTTTTTTTTTTGACCCTGGCTTTCAAAATGTCAGCTGGTAGCAGCTGTAGGTGGCTTTACTTAGTGACTTACGAGCCTCGTGGTGTGTAACAGCTTGGCCTCTCACCCTGGTGGCCTTTAATGGGCACAGGGCAGTGTCAGGATCAAAAGGGCTGATACTTAACTGTGGGCAGCCATCAGACCTTGACTAACCACCCTGGGATAATGTCAGTGCATGCCTTGCAGTTGGGAAATCATCTTGCAGGAAGAATAGTGTGGAGTAACTGCGTCCCAGGAGTCAAATCTTTGCAGCTGGATGGGTCTTGGGCCAGGTGACACATCAGGGAGTTGGTGGCCAGGCTGAAACTGGGAATTCTCACACCGTTATTGCCCAGTTACTGTGGTCTGTGAGCTTGGCTGTAGTCTTTCTGTTTTGTGTGAGGTCTAGTTGCACATTTCACACCAACAAAGCCGGCTCTGATGTGGCTGTCTGTTACCATCAGCTATAGCAAGTCCTAAGTTTGTGTCCTCTCCTGGCTCCTCCAAAGTGTCCCAGTTTCCAGTGAAGCCCCAAAGAGTTTCTGTCTGTCAAAAGTGCTTCAGTTCTCATGTCTACCCCAAAGCATTTACCAGGGCCTGAGCTTTAACAGAGGTGTTTTGGCACCCACTGGCTCCCTTTTATGTAAAATAAAAATGGCTTTTACCTCCAGCTCTGCCTACATTCCCATTCTGCATATGTTACTCTTCAGAAAGTCAGACTCCCTAGGAGCCAAGTTAGTCCTTGATATCAAACTAAAATGGAAAAATCCCAGATGATTTGGTTTAGAAAAGTGCTGTGGCATTGTTGAGGTATATTTTCTGTGTTGCATCCACCCCAGCTGCGTTGCCTGGAAGGGTCAGGGCTGTCTCAGTCCCAGCTTGCACACTCAATCAATAAATGACTCATTTTCCTGCTATAAAGAGTTATCAGCTGTTAGGTATTTCTGGCTCAGGGCACACATGTGAACTTTAGCATGGCTTTTTCCAGCCTCACCTTCCTGGTGCTGGCTTATCATCCCCGAGATACCAAAGCTGGTATGGAGGGCTCATGTTGGGCTGGGTGAGTGGCGTGAGGGAGCCGCGTGTTCCAGGTGAGTCAGGTCAAACTCCATCAGTCCATGTGGTGCAGAGGAGAAAGGGTATGTCATATCTACTAAAGTCTGTCAAGTGTTACACAACTTTTACTATTTCTAAGTAGTTAATGTTATCTCTTAATGTTATTTAAACAAGTAAAATAAACTGATTTGCTGGCTATGTGTGGCACATTTGAGGGAGCTGGGATAGGTTTTGTCACAAAACTATCTTAAAAACTGGCAACATTTGGCAAAATGGTCTTGCAAACAAGGTTTGGAAGCCAGGTGTGTAGTACTGGAATATTGAACTGTCTGTGATTGCTTTGACTCTGGAAATAAACTGTAAATATTTACATGGATAACACTGTTTTAGCAAATCTTTTTATCTGTGGGAATTTTGGCCAAAGAGTGAAAAGCCTGTCCACCTGCAGGACTGATAGTGAGTCAGGCTGGAAGTGTGTGTGTGTGGCAGCTAGCAGTGTGGAGAGGCATCTTCCCATGCTCTGATGGGAGGAGGAGCACAGCCATGTGATACTGTGACATTCTTCTGCCATCAGGTCTTTTTCAATGCACACAATTATCCATCTGCTGGTGCTGTGAATATTCTGCTGTATTGAATAGGCAGGTGTTCCAGGAAAGCTTTTGGAAAACTTACCCCTAAAGGCCTATTCGTTGGTGAGCCACCTTCAATTGGCAGATGTGTGTTCTCATGGAAAATCACTTCAGCCAGACCTTGGGACTATCTCCTTGAGTTGTCCTTCTGGAATTAGAGCTGAGGGCACACCAGGTAACTTCCAGACTCACGTAGCAGGAAGGCCTTTGTATCCTTGCAGTCTGCTTTATTTTTGGAAGCTTTGGGTTAAATTTTGAAGGTAGAACTGAAACTGAGAGCAGAACTGTCATCTTGGGCAACCTCTAGGGTGCACAGGGATCTTTTCTGTAAGCAAAGGAGTAGAACCAGCTTTAACATCTCCATCTTTTTTCTTTTCTTGCCAGTATCATGAGGGCACAATCAAGAATGTGCGAGAAGCCACAGAGAGCTTTGCCTCTGATCCCATCACCTACAGACCTGTGGCTATTGCACTGGACACCAAGGGACCTGAAATCCGAACTGGACTCATTAAGGGAGTAAGTTGTACTTTTTTATCCCACTTTTTTCACCACATGGACTCAATACTGTATTAAGCCTGTGGCCATTTCCAAACAAAAAAAGAATCATAGAAAATGAGTAACAAAACACCTCCCAAAAGTTCTGACAAACTGCTGTGGGCTATGGTGTGGTGGTGTGCTGGTTTTTACTGGTTTTGTTGTCACACAGAGTGGCACAGCAGAAGTGGAGCTGAAGAAGGGTGCACAGCTCAAAGTGACCCTGGATGATGCCTTCATGGAGAACTGTGATGAGAACACTCTCTGGATGGACTACAAGAATCTCACCAAAGTTGTAGAAGTTGGCAGCAAAATCTACGTGGATGATGGTCTGATTTCTTTGCTGGTTAAGGAAAAAGGTTGGTGACAACCATTTCAGCTCTGCTTCTTTGGGTTTTCCTTAGCACATACTTGTGCTTTCCTTCCAGTAACTGTTTCTTAGCTTGCAGTTGTGTGTAGAAGAATGGAGAACGTGGTTCTTGACGGTGTAGTGAGATTTTGAGCTAAATTTTTATCTCAAGTGTAGGAACTTTCCAAAAAGTAACTTCAGCTGGGCTTCACTGGGCTGGCATCTAAACCCCATCTTTAAGGGGGAATGTGTGGTAGGGCCATACTGCTGGCTCATGATCAGCCAGGCTAATTGATGCTCTTAAAGCAAGATATAACTGGTTTTACAGCACAGGCCCTGGGTTTTGTAGTAAGAGACAGAACTAGTTTTAACTGGTAGTGTAGGGGCAAGGTTACTTCCATGATACTCTCTTTATAGTGCTGCATAAACTGCTCTAGCCTTGAGCTTCTTATCTGTGAGCATGTTGGGAGTTGGAGGTGAGGCTTTTGGGGTGCTCAGTTTGCTATTGCTGGGTTCTGTGTGCAAAACTGCAACCTACTGGCTTTTCTTGGGGGAGAGAATCCCAACGTCTCGCAGGGAGCAGCTGGTATCTTATCCAGGAACAGCCTAGAAGTTGTTTTAGACCAATCTATCGTGTTCCCAAGGGTAAACTGCAAGCTTGTGTGATACAGAAATGCTCTGAAGAGACGGGATATGTTTTTTATCACGTGTGCTGCTGTTGGCACTGCAGTTCCCAGGCAGGGAGGTGGTGTGGGAGCTGGTAGCAGGAGCTATCCTGTAAATACTGACCTCGGGAACACATGTTTCAGGGAAGGACTATGTCATGACGGAGGTCGAGAACGGCGGCATGCTCGGCAGCAAGAAGGGCGTGAACCTGCCCGGTGCTGCCGTCGACCTGCCCGCTGTCTCCGAAAAGGACATTCAGGACCTAAAATTCGGTGTGGAGCAGAACGTGGATATGGTGTTTGCTTCCTTCATCCGCAAGGCTTCTGATGTCCACGCTGTCAGAAAGGTGCTGGGAGAAAAGGGAAAGAACATCAAGATCATCAGCAAGATTGAGAACCACGAGGGTGTGCGCAGGTGAGCTTTGTGCAGGGGATGCTTTGGGTTTGTCACACTGAAGTAAAACAACTCCTTTTTGTGACTTCAGGAGCTTTGTGCAGCTCTGAATATGTACTGTGCCTTGCTTCTGGTTTTCTTCCTCCTTCCTTGGCATTGCAGAAGCCCAAACAGCCCATGACAAGCGTGTGTGCTCCTTTCGGAGGAGGATAGACAGATGGGAAGGTGCTTTGCAGAACAAATGGGATAACAGCTCTTCTCTCACTGTCAGGTTTGATGAGATCATGGAGGCCAGCGATGGCATTATGGTGGCCCGCGGTGACCTGGGAATCGAGATCCCAGCTGAAAAAGTCTTCCTTGCCCAGAAGATGATGATTGGGCGCTGCAACAGGGCTGGCAAACCCATCATCTGTGCCACTCAGGTACTGGAAGTGTCCCTTTGGCTCCTCACTGCCAGAGTCTGGCTGGGAGGAAATGTTGGGGGCAGCTATGGGTTGATGGTATTGGTTAAAGAGTGAGATGCAGAGAGGTTTGGCTTATAGCTGAAAAGCTCATATTTAGGTGTTTCTGTGTTTGGGGTCTTTTCCAGTTAGATTATAGGACCTCTTGCTAAGGGTTATACACCTCAAAACATCAGCCTTTGGGCCTGAGCTTGCAAATTCATGGGAAAAGTGGCACATGCTTTTCCTTGGCATCTTGTGGCAGCAATCTCTGCCCGACAGGGAGGATTTGCTGGGGTTCCCAGGTATCTTACAAAATGTACCCACACTGCAGCTTCAGAAGCAACTGAGTAAAGGATCCATCTCCTTTTTCTAGGAGTGGTAGGGATCACATGCACAGTCCTCAAGCACTGGGAGGACTGGTTTCCTGGCTGTCCTTGCTCTGCACACAGGCTGTGGAAGTGAAGACTGTCTTTAGACGGTAGTCATTAAGCAAGGTTCTGGGTTTACAGTGGCATATGCTCCTTCTTCCTGTACTGCTACAGAAATGCAGCTGAAACACGGCCTCAGGCAGTGTCCCGTGGGTGAAGCAAATGATGTTTAAACAAGTGGTGAACTCCAGCTGGAGGTGGCTGAGCACCTGACAGGGGAGCTGGCCAAAGCTATCTTGTTTTCCACTGTTTTCAGTGGGGATGCTTAAAAAGCTGGTGGAGTTAACTGTTCTGAGTTTACTACCCTGTACATAATTGTTGAAAGCATTTGAAATCTTGTGTTGGGAGATGTGAGGTTTTGGAACCTCCAGGTGCTCTAGGGCACCTCACCTACACTATCGGGTTATTTTCTTGTTTAAAAAGCCAAGCAGCTAATAGTTGCTATAAAGTTATTTATTACAGAAGCACATCAGTCTCAAAAGCAAAAGCAAAGCAAAGCAACGGCAAAAGCAATGGCATAAAGCAATGGAAAGATGCAATGACATAAAGCCATGGCATAGAGCACCAGCTCTCCCTAATGCATGTTCTTTTATAGAAACTTCCCAACAAGCTAAGACACAAACTCAGACCACTGCTTCTTAACCTATTGGAATTCTGGTTTCTTAGCATGCCAGGCTACGTATAAACTACATTCATGGCCTATCTTGTTGTAACTGAAAAATGTCAGCAATATTTAACTCTGTAAATATAACTCTGTTATGTCTGAAGCTAGGTTCTTGAGCCTCGAAGGAAACACTAGTATGTTTTTCAACCTTCACTAGAACATGTGCTACCTCTCTGGCATCTAAGACCTTTTACTTACTAAAAGCACTTTAAACTCATTCCATTTGCTCACTTACTCATTCCATCCAAAGGCTTTAATTTAATCCCTTCACTCTGATCTCTCTCTGAAGGATTCAGAGAAGCTACTGAGTTATTGACTCCAGCCGGGAAAAAGTGACTTAATTGGTGTAGACCCTGCTTTTTATGATTTCTAGATGATAAAATTCCTAAATTTGAGAATGTATGACTGGATTTGAGCTTTCCATAAATACATCTAATGCCACACTCTGCTCTAAAGAGCTCTGGGTTCCGTGGACCAAGCCTTGTGCTGAGAGGTTGAAGTGGAAAGTTGGAGTATTTTGTCTGGGATGTTGTATGGCTTAAGTCTCCCTGGAAAAGGAGTAAATGTGGAATGAGTATAAAATGGTGGAGGCTGGTTTAGGGACCAGACCCCCTCTCTGTTCTATACCTATGGAGAGCTCCTGGAGTCCTTAGGTTGCATTCCACTTTCTATCCAAACCATAAGGAGTATTGAAGTGCAGCTGTTTCCTCTGGCAGTGTGTAGATCTCTCTGGGTTTGTTCTCTCCCAGATGCTGGAAAGCATGATCAAGAAGCCTCGCCCGACACGTGCTGAGGGCAGCGATGTGGCCAACGCTGTCCTGGATGGAGCAGACTGCATCATGCTGTCCGGGGAGACGGCCAAGGGAGACTATCCCCTCGAGGCTGTGCGCATGCAGCATGCTGTGAGTACTGCCCTGCCCAGCTGGGGACAGGGACACCACCTGAGCTGGCCACTCTAAGGCCTCAATGGACCCAGCTGCCTAAAATAGCCTTTTCTTTACTCACTCTGCTATGGGTGATTTTTTTTTTTTTTTTTTGAACAAACATGGTCCTGAGGGCCTGGTGTCTCTCTTTGCTCCAAACTTGCCAAACAGAGCTGAGAGCTGCTCTGCAGTGCTGAGGTATAAAACTTCCTGGTTTTTTTTTTTTTGTTGTTTTTTTGCCATTACCTCCATGGAAATTTAATCCAATGTCTATTGCAGTGGCATATTAAATGCCTTAAACTCCTGCAGGGTCAAGGAGCTGCTTTAAGCAGTTTATCTATAGATAAAGAAAGGCTTTGGCTGAGTCTTGCATGGGAGAGAGTGGGGGGGCTCCTGGGGATGATTTACAGCAGTGTTGCATTCAACACCTGCTGTATGCTGGGGGGCTTGTTGCATGAGTATTGACAGCACCATATTTTTACATGCCTGAACTGCCAGAAACCTCTGCTCTGCTTCAAGCTCGTGTTTCAGCTGATAAAAGCCTGATGTCAAGTACCTGTGAGCGTTGCTGCTCCCCAGTTACCAGTGCTGTGAATCACAACAGTGGTAACTCACAAGTTCTATCACCAGTTTTATTTGTAATTCAGGTTCTATAGGTTATTCAATTCAGCCAGTGTTGGTTTGCAGTGTGTTACCTAAACATCATTTACCTCAATATGGAGTGGTGTTTTTAGCATGTGGCAAATGCAAAATACAACTCACGATCACTGGGCAGTGGTGCTCCTTTACAGGCCAAATGCTAACAGTGCACCTTAAAGCTTCTCCCTCCTTTTCCAACCCCTAAATCACAAGGATTGACTCCCTACCAAGACTTGGGAACTTGCTGCAGTAAACCTTACACCTGGGTATTCCTTATAGCATTAATTCTTTGGTGTTGTACCTGTAGCCTGATTTCAGGATCTATTGCATGTGCTTCCCTCTTCCTACAGACCTGGGCATGGCATTCATTCCACCAAGGCCCCTGGACAAGCACTATGCAGAAATTTAAATTCAGATTGACTAAATGTAAGATGTTCCAGGCAGCAAGGTGCCAACTCTTACGGTACAAGCACATGCCAGTACAGTGAGGATCTTTCATCTGAGCTAATTCACTTTTTGTTAGTCAAGCCCAGCAACAATTTCCTGAGTAACCATGGTCTGGGGATCTGCAGCATGGCTGGAGCAGGTGGATGTTACCATCTGAAGTAGCAGTAGCAAACGTCCAAATACTGGGCAGGCTGGTTGCTGTAGGTGGTAGTGGGCATCATTCCCATTCCACTCCAGGATCCACACTTCAAAGCCCAGCCTGGCCATGCTATGCTGCCCGATGGAACCAAGTTTTAAACAACCTCTCGGTTTTCCTTTCTCCCACCTCCCTTCTCTCTTCACCCATGCACCAACTGGAAACCTTCTATAGCTGTTCCTGTCTGAGCAGATCCAGCTGTGGAGTGAAATTAAGGATTGCGCTGCCTCTCTGCAGCCACTGTCAAAGCAGACACCTGTATTCCCACATTCCATTACATTTGGAGAGTGCAGACTTCTCTCTAAAATCGGGTTTGCTCTCTGTGTTAAATGGAGCTGCTGCCTTTTTACCAGGAGCTGAAAATAAACTGCCAGGCTTCCAGCTCCTGCATTTGGAGTAAGTGTTGTGATGCAAATACTCTTCTTTTATCTAAATCCAGCAGTAACAATATGCTTTAGGACAAGTTGGCACTGGTCTGCTGTTCCGGCCTGCTGCCTGTGTCCTGTTATTTTTAGAACTAAGATACTTAACTACTTTGGCTTAAACTGATAATGGTGGAAGGGATAATTCCCAGCATCACGTAAAATAATTAACACTAGAGTAGCAAAATTCTGATTTTTCTAACTCCAGAGCTTTCACAATAATGGCACATCAGTCTCTAATTTAACATGAACTTGTCATGCTTTGTGTAGTGCCTGCTCACTTTGTGGCATAACTGGGTGAAGTTGTCCTTAAAAAGATCATAAACCTTTGCATGTTTTTCTAGTCTCTGCAAGCCTTCTTTATCGGGTTGTCAGACCATCTGAGATGATTAAATGTGATGATTCTCAGGATTCTGGGATGAACAGGTTGTTGAACCTGTTGCTAATGCTCAGCTGGAGCACAAAGCCTTTAGTTGTGCCTTTGTCCCTCTCATCTGTCCATATCTGGCACTGTACAAACACCCCAGCATCCACACTGTGCCAACCCTATAAGGAAGACTTGTTCCTGTTTATGTCCCTATTACCAAAAGAAAGCTGGTATCCCACTTGAATGTGAAGCTTTATTGACTCTCAAGTTAAAATAAGTCTTTATTGGCTCTCAAACTAAACCTTTATTTGCTCTCAAGATAAGCCAAATCTTCATTGACTCTGAAGTTAAACTAAATTTAACAAGGCTGAGAGAACAGACACCCACCTTCAGGGGTGACATTCGAAGTATGTTGCTTGCATGTTGGCTCCATGAGAACTCTTCCAGCAGCACTCTATGGTGTTGGGAGCCTAGGAAGGGGAGCCAGAGGTCCTGGAATCTCTTACAGAATTGCAAGCAGGACCATGGACGGTCAGGTAGGTGGCATAAGAGTCTCTCAAGGAAGTCGTAAGCAGCCATGACAAAGTATAGTCTGGCTCTGAACTGGCTTGTTCTGGTCCTTGAAAAGTAATTTATGTTTGCCTGCTCTGCTGGAACTCCCAAATAGAACAAAAATGCCATGTTTGGGATGCCTGCCCAGTGACTGCAGCCTGCTAGTCCCATTGTGTGGTCAATCTTAGTCTGGGTTGCATTTAGCAAAGTCAAAACCTGAGAGACAGAAAGCTTCACAGCTTCATCTTGCATGCATTACTATGACAATTCAGCAAGTTAATGTGATCTCATTTTCCTCTGGTGTATGTTTCCTTCTTTTCTTTCCTCTGTTCTCCTCCTTCCCTCCCACTCGGGCCTGCAGATCGCCCGCGAGGCTGAGGCTGCAATGTTTCATCGTCAGCTGTTCGAAGAAATTTTACGCCTCAATGTTAACAACAGGGACCCTGCCGATGCCATGGCAGCGGGCGCGGTGGAGGCCTCTTTTAAGTGCTTAGCTGCAGCCCTGCTAGTCCTGACAGAGTCTGGCAGGTAGGGCTCAGAGAGGGGCTTGGGCCAGCCCTTTCCGTGGCAAAACACGCTGCACTCTAACACTGCATTCTTTGGCCAGCTGCTCACTGCCCATGCCAACAGTGTGTAACTGCTGCCATGTGAGCTGACCCTGTGCCAGGGAGGGACCCCAGCAGGCAAGAGCAGAGGGAGAGTGCCTGGCAGTCGGCATGAGTGTCACCTGAGTGCGGGCTTGACAGGGCGAGGTGCCACTGTTCCAAAAACAACCTTTGGGAATTAAATGGTTCCTCTGCAGGGATGTGCTGTTGGGGTGAGCTTAGCCTGGGCTCGCTGATTAATGACAGTGTCAAAGGCTGGCAGTATGGATGTGGCAGCCTGTGTGGAGCACCTCGCCCTGCCCTGTGCCTGAGTGCCTGCTGTGAGTGTTGTCTCCGAACGCGTGTTGCTCTTGTAGATTGCCCGGGAGGCCGAAGCCGCCATCTTTCACAGGCAGTTGTTTGAGGAACTGCGTCGTCTGACCCCACTCAACTGCGACCCCACCGAGGCCGCTGCTGTGGGCGCTGTGGAAGCGTCCTTCAAGTGCTGCAGTGGGGCCATTATTGTCCTCACCAAGTCTGGAAGGTAGGAGGGGACAGGTGCCCCCAGGTCAAGCCTGCTGTGTGACAGGGTGGGGGAAGGAGAATTCCAAAAACATGGCTTTGAGAGACCGGTGGAGTCAGGTTCTGGCAGTGCCTGCAGTGCTGGTTCCTTGGGAGATGGACACACATCCCTACGCTCTGAGTCCTCGGCCTGCCTCTGCCAGCGTGGCACCAGCTCCGAGCCCAGCCTCCTCTCACTGCTGCAAGTGGCAGTGGCACCAGCTGGAAGAGCCAAGGGAAAATAAGTGCTGCAGCTTCAATTCAAACCTTGGCAAGAAATCATCAAAGTAACAGTGAGGCAGAAGTTCAGTGGATGCAGAATTTTTTTTTTTTAATTTTTTTTATGAAGGCTTTGGCCTTTTGTAGCAGCATCCAAATTATTGGTCCCTAGCTGGATTTTGCAGTCATCAGCCCTTCTTGCCTGAGCCCAAGGGGCAAAGCGGGATTGTGCAGCCTGGGATTGGTAGGCAGGAAAATGGAAAATGTTGGAAGCGTCCTCTTCCAGGATTCCTCGTGCCTGCCTGCAAGTAATCTCTCTGCACAGACAGGCATCTGGCAGACACCAGGTGAGCTCAGTGGCTGCAGGTAAAATGTGCTGGAACTGTGTAGTTTGGGATTTCTGTCCAGCAATGGTGACAGCTGCCAAGCAGAGACTTGTTTTTCCAGTTGTGGAACAGGAGCTGGAGCCTCATGGATCAGCTCTTCCATCTAGAGGAACTGGGCTGCCTGCTCCCTAAGCACGTCCGACCATAAGTCTCAAGACTGCTTTCTGGAAGGAAATCAGAATTTCTCACACTGGATTCACACCAAAACAGTAGTGCAGGAGCAGAGATGTGCTTGTGTATGCTGGGCACCACCTACCTGAAGATGTGGACCATCAGTGAAACCTTCACCAAAATGTACAGCTTTAAATGGTTTTGAACAGAAAATTACTTTCTGCAGAGATGAGGAGGGATCTATAAACACCGAGTTCTGGCTAGCCTCGTGCTTCTAATGTTTCATTGTCAAATGTTCCAGCCTTAACACTTGACCTTTTTAAAGAGGTTTGAACTCTGATATTTGAGTATTTTTAGCTGTTGATTTGGTTAACTCTTGTAAGTACCTGAGTCTCCTGGATCTGTGGCTTGGACAGTGTGGGAAGGATTGTCAGAGGGCTGGCATGTGTGGTTGGGTGCTTTGAGCAGTCTGCTGGCCCCTGCTTTAAGCAGCAAACTTTGCATCTGAGTGTGGCTGTGCTTGGCTCCACTAAATGAGGCTGCAAAAGCAAGTGGAGACACCAGCATGTCCGTTGCAAAGGTGGAGCTGCAGTTGCCACAGCCTTGCAGTTTTAATCTGTCTGTTTGCTGATGCAGTGCTCAGAAAAAGGAAAGCTGTAGTCTAGTCCCCACCCGGACTGTGCTGCTGCTATTATAAGGCATTTTAAAGACTTTGTGCCCAACTTCCCAGTATAAATTTTGGCCTCTGTTGCGTTTGCTTCCCATGTGCAGGAGCAGAGTTCTGTGCAGAACTGGTCTGTTTGCTGGCTGGGAGGCAGATGGCTTCCTTGTTGGCATGCTTTGGGCAGTGCTGCTGGCACCAGCTATTTCCACCCTAAAACCTGGAGCTCCTCAAAACAAGGAACTTTCAGGCACCCCTGTTGAGATGCCAAGGCCTGCTTGCAGAGGCCGGGATACATGGCACCTCGCCACCCTAACATAGCAACAGAGACAAGTAAAGGCTTGTTCGGGGACCAAAACACCCTGATGGCACTTGCTAAAGTGGGAGGTGAGGAGATTGTGGTAGTGGCCAGTGATAGTCCGCCCAGTTGCCTAACTGGAAGTCCAGCAGAGCATCAAGCTGGTTGGTGAGTGGCTCTTGTGGAGACTGGTCACATCCCCCCAGGGGTTTTGGGGAGCACTTGTGGCTGACAGACAGACCTTGGGGCTGCTGTGCTCCTACAGGCCGTTCCCAGGTGTCCTCTGGAGTCTGTGCTGGCTGTGTGGAGCCCTACCGCGGCTGTTTTCCCTGCAGGTCGGCACACCTGGTGTCGCGGTACCGCCCACGGGCCCCCATCATCGCCATCACCCGCAATGAGCAGACGGCGCGCCAGGCCCACCTGTACCGCGGCATCTTCCCCGTGCTCTGCAAAGACCCTGCCCAGGATGCCTGGGCTGAGGACGTGGACCTGCGCGTCACCCTGGGCATGAATGTTGGTGAGTGGCACCGCTCCCCCTCCCCTGGGACATGGGTCTGGTGAGACATGGTGACCCTGAGCACCTAGGTGGTACTTTGGGGTCACTGATAAGGACTGGTGATGAGAAGAGAGGAACTGGCTGCCTGTATGGTAACTGGATCCGGGTAGGAAACAGTTGGTGTGGTTGCATGAGCAGAACCACATCCGATTGGGAAATGGGGTGGTGGGTTTGGCACAGCTGCCTTTTCCAACAGAAGACCAGGTTGGGCTTATGGTGGTGAGTGATGAATCTATGACACTCACCACTCCTGAGGGACAAGGCAAGCCTGGAGGGGGTTGACTGTCCTTCACCCCCTCCAAATCCTGTGTTGTGGAATTTTGAGTTCTGTTGCAGAGAACTCTAGAGCAGAGACATGGCAAGGAGACAGTGTGGGACTGGGCTCTAATGCCTCCTTCTTCTCTCCTAGGCAAAGCTCGAGGGTTCTTCAAGAGCGGTGACCTGGTGATCGTGCTGACGGGCTGGCGCCCTGGCTCTGGCTACACCAACACCATGCGTGTGGTGCCCGTACCCTGAGCGCCTCCTGGGCCTTCCTTCCCCCCCCCCCCGCCCCCCCCCACTGCTCTGTCTCCCCTTGCAGTAGATCAGCCATCGCTTGCGCTGTTCTCCTTGTCCCTTGAGTGGATGTAGGTTGCTAAACATCACCCAGTGCAGCAGCAGCAGGGGCAAGAGACCTTAAATCACTAAAAAGATATACTTGAAGTGTTTAGTTTTTTAAAAAACCTCTCCCTGTAGTTAAAAGTCCTGCCTTGATGTCTGTAGGAGTCAGCATAGGAGGTTCCTGCGTTCTGCTGGGACTCCTCTTCCCTGGTGACTGTCCTCAGAGTGTGAAATGTCCCTTTCCCTGGCCCTAGTGTGGGGTTTTGGGGAAGGGAGAGGCAATGTGTGGTCAACGGTTCTGCTGGACCCCTCCTTGCTCGAGGCAAGCTGCTACTCCCCCCTCCTGTATGCCTCCCCAGACCCAAGGCAGATCCAGCCTTTCTCAGCTGCTTGTTTTTGGGATGGGGGCAGGAGAAGGGTGTTGCACAGAACTTCCCGTGCTCCCCTCGCAGCGTTGTCTCCTGTGTTAGTCGTGTCCCCCCCCACCACCCCAGAGCCCCCCCTCACCCAGCACTCTGATGGGCCCTGGGGTGGGAGAGCACAACTGTCCATCAATAAAGAGAAGCTGAAGCACCTGCCGGGCTGAGCTGCTCCTTGGGGGTTGGTGAGGGGGGCTGCAGGGCTCGGGGGAGATCTGGTGGAAAACGGCTACAGGAGCTGGGGAGGTCTGCAAGGGCGGAGAAGTGCTTTAGGGTTTGGGGTGTGAATCCGTTGAAGGAGTCTGCAGGGCTTGGGGTATCTGGTCTGGGATCTGCAGGCATTAGGGGGATCTGGTGTGGGGGTCTGCAGGGCGTGGGTGCAGCTGCTGCAGTTTTGAGGGGGTGTGCCAGTGGAGGAGGTTGCTAGGGTGAGGGGGTGCTTGCAGGGGCTGAAGAGTGCTCTGGTGGAGGGGCTCTGCAGGCGTTAGGCGTTCAAAGGAGGGATCGGCAGGGCTGGAGACATCTGTTGGAGTGGGGAGGGGGCCGAAGGCGGAGTTAGTAGAGCTGGTGCTCTACAGAGAGTTTGGGGAAGTCTGTAGCAGTTGGGGTTTCCATGCCCGGGGGAAGAGAGGGTGCCTGGGGCCTGGTTGACAGCCAGGCCGGTTTCTCCTGGGNGGGCTCCGGGACTGAGGGGGGGACCCGGGACTGAGAGGGATTGGGACCGGGAAGGGCTTCGGTGCCGGACGGTGCCGGGGGCACGCCCCTCCCGCCTCCGCCGCGGAGCTGGTACTGCCCCTCGGCCTGTCCCGGCCGGCGGCGCCACGCTGGGGGGAGCGCGGAAACACCGACGCCCCCTCGCCCATTCCCTGAAGAGACGGGCCGGGCCGAGCCGGGGAGGAGGCCCGCCGCTGCACGCCGGGGACCCGCCGGCTTCGCCTGAGGAGCTCCGAGCGCGGGCGGGATGGGAACCGTGCCGGGGCTGGCCCGGGCGCGGCCCCGGTGGTAGCCGAGACCCACGGTCTCACCATGCCCCGCAGAGCCCCGCATGCCGGGGCTCACTTCCCTACGTGCTCCCTCCGTGCCGCGGGGCGCTCGGAGCGGCTCCTGGTGAGACCCAGAGCCACGGGCACTGCGGACATCCCAGGACCGGGGTCTCGGCACTGTCCCGGCCGTGACCCCCTGGTTTCCCAGGGCAGGGAACTCCGGGGACATCGCGGGAAGCACACGCNGGGGTGGGAGAGCACAACTGTCCATCAATAAAGAGAAGCTGAAGCACCTGCCGGGCTGAGCTGCTCCTTGGGGGTTGGTGAGGGGGGCTGCAGGGCTCGGGGGAGATCTGGTGGAAAACGGCTACAGGAGCTGGGGAGGTCTGCAAGGGCGGAGAAGTGCTTTAGGGTTTGGGGTGTGAATCCGTTGAAGGAGTCTGCAGGGCTTGGGGTATCTGGTCTGGGATCTGCAGGCATTAGGGGGATCTGGTGTGGGGGTCTGCAGGGCGTGGGTGCAGCTGCTGCAGTTTTGAGGGGGTGTGCCAGTGGAGGAGGTTGCTAGGGTGAGGGGGTGCTTGCAGGGGCTGAAGAGTGCTCTGGTGGAGGGGCTCTGCAGGCGTTAGGCGTTCAAAGGAGGGATCGGCAGGGCTGGAGACATCTGTTGGAGTGGGGAGGGGGCCGAAGGCGGAGTTAGTAGAGCTGGTGCTCTACAGAGAGTTTGGGGAAGTCTGTAGCAGTTGGGGTTTCCATGCCCGGGGGAAGAGAGGGTGCCTGGGGCCTGGTTGACAGCCAGGCCGGTTTCTCCTGGGAGCACAGGGGTCCCTGCCCGCGTGGCCTGTGACCCGCCCAGGGCGGGGCAATCCCGGAGCTCGCCCACCGCGCGGTCCCTTTAAGAAGCTGTACCGCGGCCCCTTTAAGGGCAGGGGCCCCGCCAAGCTCCGGCCCTCACGGTGGTGGGCGGGGCCTGTGGGGGCGGTAGGTGGCACTCGGCGTGGCGGAGGCGGGGCTTGGCGGCGAGTGGCCAATGGGAGGGCAGGAGGGGGCGGGGCGCGGCGACGGGTGGCCAATGGGCGGGCTCCGTGGCGGCGCGAGGAGGCCGGGGCGCGCGGGGCATGACGGCGGCGCGGGGCCGCGCGCAGGNGGGGACCCGCCGGCTTCGCCTGAGGAGCTCCGAGCGCGGGCGGGATGGGAACCGTGCCGGGGCTGGCCCGGGCGCGGCCCCGGTGGTAGCCGAGACCCACGGTCTCACCATGCCCCGCAGAGCCCCGCATGCCGGGGCTCACTTCCCTACGTGCTCCCTCCGTGCCGCGGGGCGCTCGGAGCGGCTCCTGGTGAGACCCAGAGCCACGGGCACTGCGGACATCCCAGGACCGGGGTCTCGGCACTGTCCCGGCCGTGACCCCCTGGTTTCCCAGGGCAGGGAACTCCGGGGACATCGCGGGAAGCACACGCGGGGCTCCCTCCGGCCTTGACGTCGCACCTCATTATCTCCTGCCAGCGCCGCTCGGCTCCGGCCGTTCCCCTCCAGCATCCCGGCGTGGCTTCGCTCCAGCTCCGACACGCGGGACTGAAATGACCTTGGACGCCGGGACCAAGGGCAGCTCGCCGAATCCCGCCAGGGCTCCCTCGGGCCGCGGCCGCCCGCCCGCCGGTGCCTCCCTCCGCCTCTGAGCCTCCTGGGGTTTATTGGGAGGCGGGAGCCCTGCCTGGTTCGCTCCGGCCTCCGCCGCGCTCTTCTCCGGCAGCGGAGGAGGGATCCAGCGAAAATCGCTCGCCGACGGAGGGGCTCGCGCCGGACCTTTTCCAGGCTGGATCCCAGCGCCGCGTAAGGGGGGAGGCGGCGATTCCGTGGGAGGGGGAAGCACCGTGTTTCACCTGGAAAAACCTGAGGGTTCAGGGTGCCGGTGTTGGCGGGTTGGGGGTGTCAGGAATGGGCAAAGGGGCACCTGGTCCCTGGATTGTTTTCACTTTGCTGGGAACTCCTACAACCACCCTCTCTACCTCTTCTCAGGAGCTCTGAACTCCGACTTTGTATTTTGGGACACTTGAGATAGTGAGTTTATCTCAGGAGCAGCTTCCTGCTGAACAGATTCTTTGAGGAGAGTGACAGTATGAGCTGCTAGAAAGTGTTTTTCTCACTGTGCTGGCACTGGAACCACCTCTTGGAAGGGAAACCTCCCTGTACCTGGAGCCCAGCTTTACCCTGTGCTCCCAAACTCTGGATGTATATCCCTGATGCATCTAGGAGCCAGGATGGAGCAAGATCTGGACAGAGGTGACAAAGCAGCTCCTGTGATGTCCCTGCTGGGGCTGAGGATGCTCGTCACAGCCCCCAGACTATCCCTGGAGCATCCCACTGCCAGCACTGCATCCAGGATCATCTTGCCCAGAAGTTGTCCCTGATGGTGGCCATGAGAGGGAGAGATGCACTCCAAGTGCTTTCCAGCCTGTGTTTTTTCTCATTTTAGGGGATTTCTGTGTGTTTGGTGACCTCGGAGGGGTTGTGATGCCTTTGCCTCTCCCCGTTGCCTGTGTGGTGCCCCTCGGTGTCAGCGCTGGTTAGGGATAAATCCGCTCACCGGATTAAGCTGTGCAGGCGCTTGGGGATTTAAGGGATGACGTGAGGGAAGCGAGAGAGTGCTGAGCTCTGGACAAGGAGGCTCCAGATCAGGTCAGAGCCCCTTTTCCAGCATGGGAGAAGGGCAGATGAAGTCTTTGGTGCCTGCATGATAGGAGTTTCAGCTTCAGGGCAGCATGGCATCCCCTGGCAGAGGATGCCTGAGGAGTCAGGCAAGGAAAACACCTTTTGGTGCCATGCTAGGGGATGTTATTTTGGTGCTTCTTGTCAGTATCCTGGCTCTTCCTGAGTCAGGGGGGATTATTTCCATGGGTTTTCCTTCAGATGAGCCCCTTGGAGCAGGAGCAGGATGTGTCTAGGGAAGTACAGGTGGCGAAGGAGCCGCTCTCGGAGTATAGGAGGTTTGGTTGGCTCCTCAGTCTAGGCTGTGCCGCAGTGCCATGGCATCATCCCCGCGGGCACCGGGATGCACTCCAGCTCTGCGCTTGTCCCACTTGCTGGTGCTCATCCTGTCCTGCCAGCGCCCCACCTGCTCCGACATCACCCCCTGCCCAGTGAGCTGAGTGCTTTCCCGGAATAATTTCCTCTCCGTGCGTCTGTGGCTGCTTGCTGGCTCTGCCATGCCACCGGTCCCCTGGGATCGTGCTCTGCTTGGCTGCCAGTGCCACAGCAATCTCTCTCCTCGTGCTTTGCCGAGGGTGGAAGTGTCACCTTTGTGGCCTGCCAGGTGATAACCTCCCCGTGGCGCTGGGCCTATGTTTACTTTGCCTGCTGTGGCTGATAAGCACCTCTGATAACATTCCCGATGGTAAATAACCAGCTCTAATGTGCCTGGTGATGGCTCTGCCCTGGGAAGATGATGTTTTGCTGACCAAGAGGAGCAGCCCCTGGCTGAAATCCATCCCCCCAAGGAGTTTCATAGACTTGTGGTTTTTCCCATCCCAACCTCCAGCCCTTCAGGAGAGTCTCTGCTTTGGAGGGTGTTATCCTCGGGAGCTGCAGCAATTTGGCTGCTCTGTTGTGAGCGCTGGGGAGTCCCTGGCAGAAAAAGGACTTTTTTTTTTCTCTCCACGTGACTTGAGAAATAGCAGAAATATTCTTGCTGTCCTTGAGCGGCATATTCTGATGTCTGTGTGCAGGCTGGGATTAAAGGGAACCGATTTACAGCTCCAGACCCCTTTTCCCCTTTCCCTAGGGGGCTGACAGGTGTCTCCTTGCAGTACCACGCCGATGCATGAGAAGGCAGCTCCCCTGAAGAGCCCCGAGCCCAGGCACGGTCGTGAGAAGCTGGAGGTGTTCCACAAGCAGAAGAGTTTGGATTCCCTTGATGGCAGGTGAGGAGCAGCATTCCAGGGTCTGTCTGCAGTTGAGTGTTCTCTCTTTTCCATCCTGCTAGGGCACTTCTGCTGCCTTCGAGCCCTGAATACTGCCTGCCAACGGGGCAGGATATAAGGGGGGGGGCCCCAACTTTGTTTTCACCTACTGTGAGTATAAAAGCAGGGAAGTGAAAGGGGTTTGGGGAAGGAGACGATATTCCCACTGCTGAGATTGTTGATAGGATGTTGCTTTCTCCATGGTTTATCCTTTCATCTGTCCGTGGGATAGGCATGGGTGGAAGTCCCTGTGCATGGCCAAAGCTCTTGCTCAGGCACATTCCCAAGTTCCTGCCTTTGCTTTCCCTTGGGAATCCTTGCCGCAGCCAAAGCTGCACATTTCCAGCTCTCAGCCTGTCCTAAGCTGCTGCCAGGTCAGCTCTAGGCTCCTTCCCCAGAACTGGGGGGGTGTGTGAAGTATGCTGGTCCTCGTGCCTTCACTGGCTCTCATCAGAGATCGGCCCTCAACTGCCAGTACTGAGCCTCAGCAATGCCCAGTGCCACGATAAATCATGGAGACACCCAAATTGTGGCTTCCTGCGGTCTCTCTTCAGTCCTTTACATTTTTCCTTGTCTCATATTGCAGCACACGTGTTTTAGGGAGCCAGGTGAGAGACCTATGGCTCTTTGCTTACCTGGTGATTATTGTTTTTTCTTCCAGCCTTCGCCTGAACGAAACCCTCAAGGATGAGGACATCAAGAAATGCCACCGGGAAGTGGTAAGCCTTTGGCTTTGGGAATGACCACACTGGTGTGTGCCTGTTGCCCTGGCCAGGGCCAACCTGAGGTTTCAGGTGTGGGCTTGAAGGAGCTGGAGGCAGCTTCTGATGTGGGGCAGATGTTTTTATGTGACCCATGCTCTGCCTTGCAAATGCTTCCAGGATTTTCCATCTAGAGCAAAGGAGAAAGTGAAAATATTTACTGAGAGCAGTTAAATTTCTGTCCATTTGAACCTTTTTGGTTGTTCAAATCATGCCCAAACTAGATGTTTTTGGTCCATCTACAGATAAGAGGTGCTCTGGGAGAGGAAGGAGTGACTGGAAGTGGCATTTTGCCTTTTCCCATTAAGAAAATGGAGGAGAAAAACATTTTTCAATTTCCTCAGAGGCATCTGAGAGGGTGACAGGACCTGCAGTGGATTTGTGCTGGGACTGAGGGGTGTTTCTTGGTGGTAATGCCCTCCATGTTCTCCTGAAATGCTCCCACTGGCACCCCCACCATCCTGGCATCCCTCTGGGAGGTGTCTGAGCCAACTCCAGGTGCTGCTGAGCCTTGATCCTCTTAGGGCCCAGCTCATCCACTGACAAGGTGCACAGAACAAAGGTGACCTTGTACCTGTGGGCAGGAGGGCTCTGCTTGCTTGGCTGCCACAAACCAGCCTTGCTGTGCCAGCTTTCTCTGCATCCTGGCAAAGCAGCTCCTCCCTTGGAGTTTGGGGGGCAGCTGTCACCACTGCAGGACAGCCATATCCCTGGGGAGCATCCTGAGGGCAGGGGGGACAAAGCTGCCTTACAGGGCCAGTTGAGTGGATTTATGGGAGGAGTTGAAGTGCTTCAGAGCTTTACCTTCACCACAGGAGCATTTCAGGGCCGACCTGCGGAGCCTCCCGCCGCGGCTGCCGGCAGGCTTTGAAGCGGCGCCGGGAATATAAATAGCTGGATGGTGCGGCGCGATGGGCGCAAAGCAAGTGTTGTCACTGTGTCCCGGATAAGGGAGGAGGAGGAGGAGAGAAACCGCTGGGCAAAATAAACTGCCTGCAGATGAGCCTGGCAGAAAAGCCGCTCCTCACCGAGGCTCAGCAGCCTCCGTAGATATTAAGGGAAATGTTCATCTGGGAGGATGGCACAGCCTTCGCCGGGTGCTGGATCATCCAACCTTCCTCTAATCCGTCGGAGCTCCTGTCCCCAGCCTGGTGGGACCCCCCAGCGCCGCTCCCGGGTGCGGGCAAAGGGAGGTTTTCTTGCAGGAGAGGGATTTTTGGGTCTCCTTATCAGCAAGGTCACTGGATAACTTAGTTCTGCTTTGCTTTCAGGCTGCTAGCAAGTACAACTCCCAATACCACAAGCTGTTCAAGGACATCCCGACGGAGGAGAGCGTGCTGAAAGGTGGGTGGCAGGGTGAGGGATGGGCACGGAGGGGGCAGGATCCAGTACAGGGATTGCCACGACTCTCTCTCTGCCTTGCAGTTTGCTCCTGCGCGCTCCAGAGAGACATCCTCATCCAAGGAAGGCTTTACATCTCCCCCAACTGGCTCTGCTTCTACGCAAACCTTTTTGGGAAGGACATTAAGGTAATGTGAGCACCAGCCCACGCTGGTCCCTCAGGGCTTGTAACCACAGCTTATCCCCTCCTGCACCCAAATACCACCAAAATCCCCAACAGAAGGCTCCATTGGGAAGGGGAGCATGGTCATGCCTCCCCCTCTGATGACCTGTGGCATCAGCCTCGGGAAACCAAATATTGGTTTGGTTTAAAATTCCCTGATGCAAAACCTCCTTCCAGCTGCAATGATGCTTGAAGGAAGATCAAAGGTTTGCGGGGGGCAAGATTTGAATCTTTCTTGGCTTTTCTTCTTGATTTACAATTTTTTGTTTCCTCATTAGTCTTGTGGCTGACGGGGATCTTGGGAAGAGATTACTTCATTTAAAACTGGGCTGAAGGACTGAATTATTTATATGTGATGCTTTAAACAAATACCTGAAGGAAGCTCGAGGTTTCAGCAAAGTTACCCTGCCAGAAATAACATCCTGCCTTATTTTTTACCCTCCCTGGGCTTGCACGGGGGACTCTCCTGGTGGATCTTAGGGAGGCTGGCTGGATGATGCTTGTGCTGTGTCCATCCTTATGTTCCTGCCCTGCAGGTTGTGATCCCAGTAGTGTCTGTACAGCTGATAAAGAAGCACAAGACAGCTCGGCTGCTGCCCAATGGCCTGGCCATCACCACAACTGCCAGCAGAAAGGTAACACCAGCACCCAGCAGATGCCCAGGTCTGGATGTGGTTTGAGAGCAGCAAATGAAGCTATTCCCATCCCTGGTTAGGAAGTGAGTGCTGCTCTCTGTGCTGGCTGCCAGCCAGGGCAAACACCACAGCTTTGCTTTTGTTCCTGAATTTCACTTTGTTCCTGGACGAAGCAAAGCCCAAGTGAAACTCGGCCGAGCCTGACAAATCCCTGCCAGGCTCACGTAAAACCTTTAAACTCCTTAAGCACAAGCAGGGAAAGGGTTTGGGCTGGCATTCAGCCAGAGCTGGCGGAAAACTTGGATACAGGGCTGCATTTCCAGCTTTTAAATCCCGTTGGATGTTGTTGGCTGCAGTGAGCTGATGCAGTGTGTCCAAGTCCTCGCCTGCCCAGGTGCTGCTGCCAGCACTGTGTGTTGCCTGTCCCTGCCGGGGAGGGGGTTATTCCTGCAGTATTTTTGGAGGCAGTTATTCCTGCAGAATTTGGGAGGTGGGTTTTAGCAGGGAGTGGCATAGGACAGGATTTGGGCATTGAAAGCCATGTGTGGCTGCCTTGCACATCAGCCGGGGGCTCTGTGTCAGGCATGGTGAGTGTGGCTCTGTGTCCCTTCCATCCCTGGGGATGTTTTCTGTAGGTCCTGGCCCCATTTGCTGCCGTGTCCCTCTGGGTTGAGCATGGGAAAGCTGTAGGAACAGCAACTGAGCAAGACTGGCCCGAAAAAATCTGGTCCAGGTTTTAGCAGGTTGCAAAAATAACACAGGGAAGCTCTGCAGGGAAATGCCTGTGGGGGAGATGTGGCTCCTGAAAAGGGGGAGATTCAAGGGCATGACGTCTCTGCCTGTTCCTGCCTCTGGAGAGCTAGACTCGGGATGGGAGGAATCTCTCCCAACAGCTGGTCTCTTTCTCTTGCAGTACATCTTCGTATCCCTCATCTCTCGTGACAGTGTCTATGATGTCCTGAGGAGAGTCTGTACCCACCTGCAGGTACCCCCACTCTGTCCCACTGTGTCCATGGCCCTGAGGCTCTGCACCTGCCCTTTGGGCTGAGCACAGCTCTTCATCACTGCCTCCAAGGCTTTGGACTGCTCCCAAAGCCCTCTCCAATTCCTCACTCTATAGCAAGGGATGGGAAGAGGGGCAGGAGCCATGCCTTGGGCACGTCCTGTCCCCGTGGGCTTTTCTGGGTCATGGATGAGGCAAAGCTCTGAGTTTCTGCTCTCTCTCAGGGTGTGGGTATGAATTATTTATAATCTGGTGGTAATACTAGTTCTGCCACTCTGCACATTGATGCCTTTTGCCCAGATCTAAAGTTTTAAGGTGAGAAAAAATGGTACAAAAAATAAACAGGAATTTAAATTAAGTGGGGGAAGACATCCATCAGCCCTTGAGCTGGAGAGGATGACTCTGGGGACCTCTTCTCCCTGACTTTGGAGCATATGGGAAGCCGTGCAAGAGCCCTTCCCTTCCCAGGAGGGTGTGTTCCAGCTGTGCCAGGGCAGCAATTTGGGTGATTAAGCCCTGTTGCCAAACTGGGGGATTTATTCCTTGGAATGTGCTGGGCTCTTCCCAGATGTGCCCTTCTTTTTTTACCCTCTGATGTTTTATCCTGTCCACAGAAGCCCTTGGCTCAACCATGGCCCCACCAGTTTTTTGGTGATGGGAAACAGTGATGCAGTGCCCTTTCCTTGTGCCCCAAATCCCCGTGATTATAAGTTCTAGCAGCTGCTCTTCACAGTCTTAGCAGAAAAGCCCAAATTCCATTTTGTGGCTAAGGCTGAAGCAGGGAGAGGTGCTACTGTAATGCCCAATCCTTTCCCTCCCATCTAGGTTTCCAGTAAGAAGAGCTTGAGTCTGAAGGAGCTGTCAGAGGAGCCAGACTCCGTGTCACTGGTGAGGGTCAGGGCAGCTCTGGGAGAGGAGAGACCCCTTGACTTCATGCTGTGGGTGAAGAGGGCCTGCCTGGTGCCCTTGGTGGGTTTGACACTGTCTGGTGGCTGCTCAGAGAGTCGGGAGAGAGTCGGTTCTTCTGTCAGTGCCGTCAGAGGGTGCAAGGATGCCTTTGCCATCATAGCTTGTCCTCTGGGACCCTAGTCTCCAGACTTGGCAGGAGCAGATGGGTCAAGAGCACAGCCAGTGACTCTGTTTATAGACAGAAAAACTTCAGAGTCATGTGGAAAATGCTGCCACCCTGACAGCTGATGCTGTTCACAGCTGGAAATGTGGATAACAGGCTGGCAATGTGGTTGAGTTATCCAAAAATCTGTTGGATGAGTAGAATGGGAGAGGGAAACACCTGCTGAACCATGGCATGATCCAGGGAGCATGGGGGGCCACATCCTGCACCTTTGGAGAAGGTTGTCGTCCATGGCTGCTGGTCCTGAGCCTTGGGCCGGGTGCAGGAGGTGACAGTTGGGGTGCACCAGAGAGTGACAGGTGGATGTCACCCATGGTCTGGTGATATGCCAGGGGTTAAGGATTCATTTCAAGGGCTGAATCGGGAGTGACCCAGGCTGATCTGGCAGCATCTCCTGGTGCTTCAGTGGGATGCAGCCTTTTGGCAGCTCCAGCCCTGGGAACTCTCTGTTGGGGGAGCCCCTTTCTGTGCCAGCTGCCACCCGCTTGATTTTTTGTCTTTGGAGGGCACATTTTTGCCGTATTTGGGGCATGCTGGAGAATTCCAGGTGACCGCCCTGAGCTTCAAGGAGTGGAGGAGGCAGCAGCTGGTATTTGGGGCAGGTGTGGGGTGTGTGGGCAGGTCCTTCTATGGTAGTAGGAACCTGCATTCCTGTGGAGCCATCATGGAAGACCAGCTCTCCCTCAGGATGATGCTGGTGCTCCATGGAGACGCTGTAAGATTTGAGTTTGAATTTGGCCCCACCATATCCGTGGCACTGCTGGTTTCATTCATGGCTCACCAGAACTGTTCTCACAGGAGGTGATCGTTCCCGAGGGCAAGTGGAGGAAGGTGTCACCTACCTCGCTGTCACTGTCACTGCCTGATGCCAACTACCAGTGCATCCACCGAACCTCTGTCAGCAGCCTGAGTGCCAAGGAGAGCTCCTTCACCTCTGAGGAGCCACTGGTTTCGGGTGAGGGAGATGGGTTTGTGATAACCTCCATAAAAGTGTGTTCATCCATCCTCTGCTCTCGTGCAGGGGAATTCTGCCTTGCAGATTAGGCTGGGAGTCAGCAATGGAGTCTTGGGGATGGGCTGGGATCTCCTGGCTGCAGGGTCTGAGCCCATGAGGGAGGAATATTTGATGTTTCCTGGTTGCTGGAGGAGCAGGAGAATCAGCCAAGTGTGACTGTGCCGTTGACTCTGGATTTGCTTTCAGAAAGTGCAATAAATACCGAGGAAGAGCTGGAGGTGGAGCAGAGCTGTGTGGCAGAGCTGAGACCCTCTGACTACCAGCTCCTGAAGATCTTCATTGTGCTGTAAGTTTGCTGAGGGCGCAGGGAAGCTGGAGGGACATGGGGAATGTTGGTCTCAGTCTCAACTGGGTGTTTGGCTTGTTCCTCTGCTCCCAGCATCTGTCTCCTGGTCGTGTCATCCTCGTACCTGGCATTCCGCATCTTCCGTCTGGAGCAGCAGCTCTGCTCTCTGAACCGGGATTACCTCTCCCGTGGGCACAGGAGGTGAGGGACCCTCCAGGACATTTTGGGACACACAGGTTGTGCCATGAGAGGAGGACTTGAGGGAATGTGGGTGCAAAGAGGAATGGCTCCATTCTGTGATGTGTCCAAGGAATGCTTTGTCCCTTATCCTGGGCCTGCTGTTGGGCTGGCAGAACCCACAGTGCCATGTCCACACTGGAGTTGATCCCATCAACTGCTGGTTTGAGTGACTGGGAAGCTCTGCTGTCCCTGAGACTCTGGACCTTGGGAAGGGGTTTCCTCATTGGTTTGGGGCCAGTTCTCCAGTTGCAGGAAGCACCAGGACATCTCGTTGGAGCTGACCTGTGCCTGGGGGATAAGGCCATGGGCATCAGCATGGGATGGACAGGTTGGGAATCTTCTTGGGCTGAGGACATCAGAAGGCACCAGGAAGGGATACGGACCCTCTGCAGTCACTCATCCCATCTTACCCCACTCCCTGCTTGCAGGTAACCATTCCCCAGGCACTGACTGAGGATGGACACTGAGGTGGTGGCACCCTGCCCATGGATCCTGGTGCTGTGTCGTCCCAACCATGGCTGTTAAATGTGGTCTGGCTTTCCCTTGGCCAGTAAAATGGGACCAAGTGTTTTCTCTCTTCCTTCAGGCACTTGCTTCTGGTGGGACTTTCCAGCCAGGTTCTGGCCACCAGTGCCAACTCCCCATCCCACTGGAAACCTGTTTTCTCCCTGGGACACTGCTGTGCTGTAGCACGGGACAGTGGCTCGGTGCTGCCGAGCACTTGGACCTTCCCTAAGGACTTGCTGCTAAAATGGATGCTGATTTTTATTTCAGGCTTGTTTTTTTCTTTTTAAAAGATGACCTTGGGCTCAACAGGACCCTTCAAAAATGTGGATGAGTTGCCACTGCTGCTCTGGGAGAATTTACCTGTTTGTCCCTGTCTCAGTATCCCTGGAAATGTGCCCAGAGGAATGGCCCTGAACACAGGGATCTGTGGGGATGGGGAGAAAGGGCCCACTAGCCCTGTGGAGTGTCATCTATCCCATACACAAGGGTGGGGGTACAAGCCAGGGCCCCTCAGCCCTTCTCTCCTGGAGCACTGGGCTCAGAGAGGGGTGTGTGTGTTTGTGTGTCCCTTGCAAAGCACTTTAAGGTCCCCCAGACCAGGTGTCCTCGCTGGGGTCCACGCCTGGCACCGGTGGACTTCGTTAGTCCTGCTCACTCCATTAAGAGCCCACGGCTGGCACTGGAGAATGTCCTGGAGTGTACCTGGCTCGTGTTAACCTTGTCACCACATGGAGCTGAGTGCTGCAGGATTTGTCTCACAGGATTTGTTGCACAGCCCCCTGGAAGCACACTGGGGAGGCAGGTGATACCTGTGTGATTTCTTTGGGTTTTATTTCATGTGTTTTTGGGAACTACAAGTGCTCACGGGGCCAAATCCTGGTGCCCTGGGGAAGAGTTCACTGCTCGCTCTGGGCTTGGAACGGCTTTTAAACGAAATGAAAATAAACCCAGGATTTTCTAGCACATCACTGTCTCTCATCAGCGTCCTCCACAGCGCTGCTAGGCTGTGAGCCCCAAACCCGGGCACCCCAAAGTATGTGCTGTCCCAGTGTCCCTTCAGGATGTGGGGCATAGCCCATCCTCTCATAGGGACAAGGGGGCAGGGATGCTCTCGACGGAGGAGCCAAGGACGTTTTGCACTAGATGGCAGCAGAGACTGCGGGATGTGACGCGCTGGTGGCAGGGCCACCCTGGAGACAGCCGTGCCGGGGGAGGGAGCTGAGTTGCAGCCCCACCCTGCTGGGGTGGGCAGGGTGAACCTTCCTCTTTCTCCTCGTCCTCCCTGCACATCCACAACACAATTCCACTCCTTTCCCTGACCTGGCCCATGGAGAAAAATGCATGAAAATGGCCCAACTTGAAAACTACGGTGGCCATTGGTTAAGTGGGGACAGGGGTGGTGTCACCTGTTTTGGGCAGGGTTTAGCACTCGGGCGTGCCTGGGGGAGATGGTCTGGTTTCTTCAAAGCCCTGGCATTATGGGGCTGTCAGAGCCTTTGATTCCGTGGGTGACCTGGAGGATGAAAGGCGCCATCCTGTCCCTGCCAGGGACTCACCCAGCTTGTTTACCCAGTGGAAATGGGTTTAGGGTTGTTTTTCCAACAAACAAGTTGGTGTTTAGTGGGTCCAACCTCAGAGTGAGACTCTTGGCCCCAAAAAGAGGTTTAGAGGTTGAGGACTGGGGGCAGGGGGATTGGTCTGATGTGCCCAGTCTGGTGTTTGTTGAGTGCTCCAACAGCAGGAGCTTGTAGTGCAAGGGTGCCTGTGCTGAGCCCAAGCCAGGAATGTGGTCTTGTCTCAGGAACTCTCTGGTTAAAGCCAGTGATGGGACAAGCCATGGGTGCAGTGACATGTAGAAAGTTTGGAGGAGCACTGGGATGAACCTACAGAGTGCTTTGGGGGGGTCTGTGCTGCCAGGATGTGGTTGCAAGGCTCTGGTTTTGTTTCCCAGCTGGTGTCTGCCCGCGCCATTTGGTGCATGTTGGCTCTCCCAGTGACACCCTGTTTGAGCCTATTTGCTTTTCTTGGTGTAAAGAAATGCCATGTAAATATCTTGGGTGCAAAGAACGTTCTTGGATGCTCACTTTGCTGATCTGGAAAAGGATGAGGAGCACAGGGAGGTGCTGGATGAGCACAGCCCCTGCCCTCAAATCTCCCTGGTGTTTCCCATGTCACACCCACCATCCCATTTTCTGTCTTACTCCCTCCTCAGCCCAAGTCAACCTCTAAAAATAGGATTGAGAGATCTCATCAGCCAAGGAGGCACTGTCAGACAGATGAGTCAGAGCCATCATGCTGTGACACTCTGCACCACAGCGTTAGCAGGGACACCAAGGACTGGATGATGCCAGGAAGCGCATGGTTTGGTCTGAGTTTTATTCGGGATTTGGGAGTGGCAGTGATGTTGCTCTGGCAAAGCCCCTCAGAGTCCAAAGGGAATCCCCTTCAGTGAGGGCTGGATCCTGCTCTGGCTCCAGCTGAGTGAGTTTTCCAGGGAGGGCTGGTGCTGGAGGCTGCTTTCCTGTCCAGGCAGTGTTAGGAGGGAGGGGAATGGCCTCAACCCTTGTCAGGCCGCAGTGCTGCTGTGTGGGTGTTTTGGGGCAGCTTGGGCCGATTTCTTGACTCTCACGTGGAGCAAGGGAAGCCCTCCATCCCCTCGGTGTTGTGTGACTGCACACACCGGTGGTGAAGAGCTCCAGGTTAAAAACAATCCTTCCTCAAGGGTTGGATTTAACCCGGATTTCCCTTCTCAGATAGGGGTGTGGTTGCTCTGCTAGACACCACCTGAGCAACCTGCTCTTTGCTTCTCACCAGGTGAGCGATTTCTTATCCTGCAAAAACATCTCAGTTTAATTTTTATTTTCCACACTGCTAAGCCTGTCTTGAAGGAGAGGATCCACTCCAGGATCCCAGCCATTATGCAGCACAGGAAGAGAAGTGTTTCAGTTTTCTGAAGTGCATTAAGGACTTCAACGAGCCCACAGTTATCTTTGGCTTTTATACCTCAAACTCTCTCCTTTTGTTCTCCCTGGTGTGGCTTTTTTTTTTTCTCTCAAGTAACAGAACTGGTTTTGTGTTAGAGCAGCGACCGCTAACAAGGGTTGGGGAGCACTGATGAACCCTCCCCACACAGAGACAACCTAAAATCCTAATGAAAAACCCCAGACTTCAAAGACCAAGTGTTGCTTTTCATCTCAATTTTCTTTTCCTAGGATTGGCTTTCTCAGCTTCCTATTAATCTTCCAGCAGTTCAGACTCAGGTTTTAATTTGCAATAAGAACAAGCAGGGGTGGGGGACCAAAAAAAGCCATCACTGTGTGGCCAAGGAACACCTGGCTGATGAAAACTGACTTTGATTTTGCCCCGTTCTTAAATTAATTGTAGCATTTCCTTTGCAGTCTCATCTTTTTGCAGTGACATCTCAATATCAGGTTTTCAGGGGTACAAAATCTTGGCTGCTAAATCCCACATTGCTCCAATGCCATTAGCAGGAGGCACAAGCTAGAACTGTCCACAATAAAGCACTCGGGGGCTTGGGTTTAAAGGGCATTTGCTAAACCTGGCTTGGAAGGACAATGCCTGGAGCCAACTAAAGCCACCTAATGAGGGTGTGTTGCCTGCCGGGCACAGGTGGAGAAATCTCTTTAGCAACCTGTTTTGCCACAGCGATTACTGTAAAAATTTACTATGGAGAGCGTTTCTTTGAAAGCAAAGTGACTCTTGTCATTAGAAGTTGAAAGGCGGTGATTTCAAGAGGAGAATAAGGCTTTTCCTGGAGGGAATGGGGTGTTTGGGGGGTGTAGCCATGCTAAAGGGGTTACATTCTTTTTCTTTGGGACAATCCTGCGCATGGGCATCTCCCTCAGGCACTGGGGGTGCTGCCTCTTGGACTGGGAAGGCAGTTTTTGGGGGGCTGGAGGTGCATCCCCATCACTTCTGTGCCAGTTTCGTGATGAGAGCTTTCCACTCTGACCTCTTCTGCGTGATGTAGGAGGGGGTGAGGAGCTGCAGCAGAGGCTCCATCCGGTCCTGGAAGTACCCGTGGCACAGAGCCTCGGCGTTGCAGATCACATACATCCCACAGTCGTAGCTGTTCTGTTGTGCTGGTGCCTTCTCCTCCACAAAGGTGGCTTTGCCCCCTCTTATTCCCAGAAAGGCCTCCAGTTTCCCTGCCACTTGCTTGGCGTGGACAGAGTTACATTTACTGTGGGAATCGTAATGGGCGAAGCACTTCTTATCCCTGAAATAAACCAGTAAGCTCCAGTGGGTGCCCCCAGCGGCCTGGCTGGAGTTGTCATTGATAGGCAGGAACAGCAGCTCCTTGCGGAGAAGGTCCAGTGGCTGGAGGAATATGGCTATTTCTTCCTGACTAAGGGCACACTTGATGAACTGAGCCACCTCGGGGCTGATGAAACAAACACGGTGGCTGAACTCCTGAAACTGCTGGTTGGTGAAGTACTCGAAGGCGAAGCCGATGATGTGATCATTGAGCCAGTTTGGGGGCTCCAGGAGGGCCACGTCCGACTGCCTCAGCAGGCTGTCCATGTAGCTGAGAACCACGGGATCCATCCTGCGCTGCCCCAGGGAACCCACAGAGCTGCAACACACAAAGAGAGCATGGGTTGGGAATTGGATCATACCTGGGATACGATACAGCCCAACAAACACCTCAAGTTCCTTCTCAGCAGCAGTAAGCAAGAGCCCAGGATTCTCCACCCAGATGGATATTTGCAGGACTATGAGCAGATGGAGAACACACAGTGTTGGGTTGAGCAGCAATCTACTGTGGCTCCAATGAGATCAACCTTCTATCCTGAGGATCTGAACCTCACAACAAAGGAGTTTCAGAGCAGTTCCTGCACAGAAACCAGAAGTCAGGTGGTGTTTGGGTGTCTCAGTGTTTTACCTGTGCAGTGACAAGCATTGGAGTTCTTTTCATCACTGGCATTCCCCTATATAAAAACCTTTTTGGACTGTCTGACAGACATATTGTCCCTTTCTCTGAGCACAGAGTGCCCCAGCTCTGTGCCAGAGGCATGACGTTCCAGGAGAACCTGCTGGGCCGCCAGCACAGGAGGCACAGCCTTGAGTAAGGAATAACAAAGCAAGATGAGATCACAAACAAACCAGTTCCTGACCATGGGAATCTTTATAACAACTCTCTACATAGCCACGATTTAGGAGATTTTCCATAGGGAAATTTGATTTAGAGCCCCTATACCTACCCTGGTTTTCCTTTAGCTCTGACATCCTGCAGCCCTTCCAGGCTCCTCAGTGCTGTGATGCATCCTCAGCCTCTAGCTCCTTTCCTGGCCAGGACAGGGCTGGAAATGCTGCAACTTGGGACAGGGGTGACATCAAGCTGATTTTGGCCTCACTCTTCCCTCTTCTGTCCCAAAGGCAGCACGATAACATCTTCAGATTTCTGAAAGCCTCGTGTGAAAGCTCAGAATGATAAGATCACTTTAATGTGATTCACTATAAATAAGAACAATTTTCCATCATGACAAGGAGGAATGAAGCAAATGGAGTGTTCTGTTAGGAAGAAGTAGATTCACACTTCTTATTGTGACATGAATCAGGAATAGCCCTTCCTGGCCTGGGATGCATAAATTAAGGGATTTATCTCTCAAAAATCTTGGCAAGGTCCCCTGGCATGTGACAGGCAAGGAACAGAATGAATGAGCCATGGTCCATGTGTAACACATCGGAAGGAAGGGCCGAGGTGAGTGCTTGGGGCATGAAACAGCCAGTGAGCGTTTATGTGTGGCTGGTGGATCCCAGAGATGCCGAGCAGCAGGAGTCACCAGAGGAAGGGAACAGCCCTTGTTTATGCTGAGCCAAACACAATGGTATTTGGACACGCTTCTGATCTTAATGAGCTTCAACTATTTCCAAGCTCGTGGTGCAAACCCTTATAGTATAAAAATAAGAAATCCAAATGGAATCCCAGTAACTCCTCAGCCTGCCCAAATATAGCTTGGTTTAAAGATCAACATACTCCAAACATCCTGTTTGGGGGTTTAACGTGGGCACTGCTGAAATACTTCATGTATGTGCCCATGAAATGCCCTGAATTTTCCTTTACATTGTGTTCTTTTTGCTTCATTTTCTCCTGGACATGTAGAAGTTCAGCCAACAGTTTTCCACTCCAGTCCAAATGGGATTAAGGGCGAGGGAAGCGTGTGTCTCCTGCTCTGTTAATTTTCCACTCTGTAGAAACATCATTGCATTTTTTTTTTTTTTCTGTCATGACATTTGGCAGGTTCCTCTAGTCAGGAAGGAGAATGCAAGTGCTTAATCGCCACTAGCTACTACTTTTAATTTTGTTGCCATTGATGCCTGTGAGTTCTGTGGGATGACTCACCACATGCAGCTCCAAGGAAAATCCTTGGGAGGTTCCCTCAGAGCCAGGTCAGGTAAGCAGGGAGAACCAAAACAAAGTGGTGGGGCTGTGAAAAGCCACTGGTGAGGTGGCTTTGTTTGGGAGAAACTCCCATAAGAGCTAAAGATGGATCTGCAGAGGAGCCAGGACGTGGATGCAAGCCTCTGAGGAGTGTTGAAATCCCGACATGGATTGGGAGCAGCTCTGCTCAGCCACAGCCAGGACTCTCTTCCTGAAGACTCAGGCATGCTTTGTTCAGTTTCCATAAAAATAGGAATAAATACTGGCACAGGCCTGGAACATGTGCTGGAGGTTGCCAACAAGTGTCTTGCTGGTTTGTTTTATCTGCATATTAGTAGATGGAATTTGTGCAAACTCCCTGGAATCCTCAGCTCCTCCAAGGGATTTCAGCTGCCCTATTTCCAATGTTGAGACGAAAACGGGGAGAGAGGAGCATTTCAATATAAACACCATAATTTCACTTACAGATTTGAAAATTGTGCTATGTTGCATCAATAGGGCAAGAGGTCAAGTTTCCCTCACTTAAGTTATAATCATTTAACAGATTAGCTGTTGACATTAGCGCAAGAGTTCAATCCATAAATGGATGGGGCTCCTTTGTGTCCGGACACAAAGCAAAGCCTGTGTTTTTCAACACTTGACCAAAAAACACCCCAGACCTGTCATTTTCACACCATTAAAGATAACCCTCTGCAGGTAATTGCTGAAGGCACTTGAGAGGCAAAGGATGAGACTCCTTCATAACTGAGCATAAAAAGGCAGTGACAGCAAAGGGAGTGTGAACTAAGGATGAATCAGATTCCTAGAGTCTATTTTAATAAATTAAAGGTGTTAAGAACCTTCAGAGTGAATAGTATAAGGTGACACATCACTAGAGTCCTATTCCTAATTTAAAGAACATGGAGGTAAATAGGAAAATGGTCACCTGGAAGACAAAGAATCCAGACTTTATCAGGGAGCAGGAAGAAAGGCAGAGAAGGTTCTGTCTTTTAAAGATCAAGAGTAAAAGACCCTATGGTCTAACTTTCTATTCACTTTTTCTGGAAATACGGGGTTTAGATACAATGTCTGGATAGTCGTTAAGGGAGCAAGACCAGACAAGAAACATTGATTTCTATTTGCCAAGTGGAGCCAGGCTGGGTGACACCTGAATCTCTGGACTTATTTGTTTCCAGACAGAGCCAGAGGAGAAACTCAAGGAAAATTAAACAACTTAACCAGAATGGAAGTGTGGTTAACTCCTTTTTTGTTCAATATAAATAATCTCTCTGCAGCTGTAGGTTATAATTCCTGTATGATACATGAACATCCCACTTCTGAAGGTTCAGCAGGCCACGAGTGCTGAAATCAGAGGAAAATACTCCAAGCTCCGTACACACTACGCCCAAACTTCTCTGTTCTGGACAAATTCCCCAAGACAGAGACTCTGCAACCAAACTCAGGACCTTTCTTGGTGTCACAGCATCTCCCAGGGCATGAAACCAAGAGCCACAGGAACAACACAGAATGGGTTTTGCTCCCCAGGATGGGGCTGACCAAAACCCTCAGCGACCAGAACGCCTGAGAATGAGCGATGGTACCGGGAATGTGCCAGAGGTACCGGTGGGATCGCAGCTCAGATCCTTAACCCGAATGCCACGCACTCATCTCTCACCTCCCACGGAAAGGGTGTAATCCAGGGATTACAGTAGGAAACATGGAAACGGAATGTAACTTACCTGAAAGACCTGGAGGTCACAGGAATTTGGCCAGGAGTGGGAATTCTGTCAGGGGAAGCGATTGGGAGTGTCCCCCGCCCCACGGAGGAGGAGCTGACCCCGAGCCTGACCCCGAGCTCTGCCGGCGCTCGGATGCCGGGATCAGAGCACGCCAGCAGCCCCGGGGGGACCTCGCTCGTCCCATCACTGCTTTTATGGGAATAAACGGGAATTACGGCAAGGGGAGAGTGCACGCGGGCCAGGGCCTGGCGGGGGTGGGAGCAAGGACCACCCACAGCACCGTAACACACCTCCACTCCTTTACGCATTTTACCCTTTCTTCCCCTTAAAACTCAGGCTTGAAGCTTCAGGGCCCGAGATCAGCCAGCACCGACGGCCGACGGCTGCAGTCGGCGCGACCCCCAGACATGGCGCACCATGTCCCAGCGTGTCCCCGCGTTGTCCTCCCCTGTCCCTCCAGTGTTCCCCCGGCCCTCACCCGCCGCCTCATCGCCCGTCGCCGCCGCCGCTCGGTTACCGCGCGCTGCCGTAAAGCGTCCGCGCCCGCGTCGTAACGACAAGGGGTCGTGTCCGTGGGCGTGTCCATGGCGGGGCGGGGCACGCGCCTCCCTCCCTCCTCCGCCGGGCGGGCGCGAGAGGGCGGCGCGCGCGCGCGGGCAGTCGGGCAGCGCCCGGGCGGCGGCGGAGGAGGTGGCGGAGGTTGGCGGCAGCGGCCGTCCGCACCCCTCCTTCCCGGGACCCCCGGACCTCCCTTAGCGCCGATCCCCCTCAGCCCCGACCCCCGAGATCCTCCTCGGTCACCGGCCCTTGGGACACTCCTCAGCACCGACCCTCCTTATCACAGACCCCTGGCACCTCTATTCAGAACCGACCTCCTTCAGCCAACGACCCTCGGGATTCTTCTCAGCGGCAGCGGCGGCGGCTGCGGACGAGGGATGCGCCGCGCCCCGATACCCAGGTGAACGGTGGCGGCGGCAGCGGAGCGGGGCGGGGGCCTCCGGTGCGCACGTGAGGTGGGAGCGGTCGGGCGGGGGTCGTGAGGCGAACCCCGCCGGAGCATCGCGGGGCCGTCGGCAGGCTTTGTTCGGCGGAGGAGGGCAAGTCTCCCCGGTGTCGCGGAGTCCCCCCGGTGATGTGGGAGCCGCCCCCGGCGGGTGCGCGGTGCGGGGCAGCCCCGCGCGCCGCCNCTCAGGCTTGAAGCTTCAGGGCCCGAGATCAGCCAGCACCGACGGCCGACGGCTGCAGTCGGCGCGACCCCCAGACATGGCGCACCATGTCCCAGCGTGTCCCCGCGTTGTCCTCCCCTGTCCCTCCAGTGTTCCCCCGGCCCTCACCCGCCGCCTCATCGCCCGTCGCCGCCGCCGCTCGGTTACCGCGCGCTGCCGTAAAGCGTCCGCGCCCGCGTCGTAACGACAAGGGGTCGTGTCCGTGGGCGTGTCCATGGCGGGGCGGGGCACGCGCCTCCCTCCCTCCTCCGCCGGGCGGGCGCGAGAGGGCGGCGCGCGCGCGCGGGCAGTCGGGCAGCGCCCGGGCGGCGGCGGAGGAGGTGGCGGAGGTTGGCGGCAGCGGCCGTCCGCACCCCTCCTTCCCGGGACCCCCGGACCTCCCTTAGCGCCGATCCCCCTCAGCCCCGACCCCCGAGATCCTCCTCGGTCACCGGCCCTTGGGACACTCCTCAGCACCGACCCTCCTTATCACAGACCCCTGGCACCTCTATTCAGAACCGACCTCCTTCAGCCAACGACCCTCGGGATTCTTCTCAGCGGCAGCGGCGGCGGCTGCGGACGAGGGATGCGCCGCGCCCCGATACCCAGGTGAACGGTGGCGGCGGCAGCGGAGCGGGGCGGGGGCCTCCGGTGCGCACGTGAGGTGGGANCCCCCTTCACGCGCGGGGTTTCACCGCCCGGTGCCACTCACCCCCATCGCGGGTGGGTGGGTTGGACACCCAGAATGTGGGGAAAAACAGCCTGGTGGGAGGAGATTTACCTCAGAGGCGTCGCCAGTGTCACCAGTGGGGCCGTGGGCTGTAGCCCTGAGTGAGGCAATAGTCCTGAGGCCACGGCTGTGGACATCGCGACGGGAGCAGGTCGCGATCGCCCGCGGACGCCCCGTGGCTCCGGCATCCCGGTACGCCACGCAGAGCCATTCCCGAGTGCCCATCAGCCGTTCCCACCCGTCGGAATGAGCTATACCTGGATTTGCTTAGCACTGTGTTGGACTTCACGGCAGTTCCCACCCTCGCACGCCGGACCCCTGTGGGAGCACTGCTCCTCCGAAGGTTAAAACAGTCGATATTTCTTTCTGGAATTTTCCTAAACGTATCCAAACGGCCTTTGCTTTTATCCCAAGAAAATAAGCCCCTTCTGACGTGACCTGCGCTAGGACCTGCCGTGAGTTCGGGGCCGGGCGTTTTGCCGCCCTTCTGCTTCTCGATCGGCTTCTTCCTCCTCCATTTACGTTTTCCTATCCCCAAATCAAGCCGACGTTGATAAAGTGGGGAGCGTGAGCTCAGCAGAAATCATGGCTTTCCCATCCCTCGCTGCAGCGCGGTCCCTGCCCATCGGCGGATCAAAAAAATAATCACGTAGCGGTAGAGGAAGGAGATTTGCTGCCAGGGGAGGAAAACCGGCGCGGTGTCTCGCTCAGTCGATAACCAAGCGCTGTAATAAATCGCTCTGTAGATTGCTAGGTGTAGAATTGGGTTTCTGCATGGCTCAAGTGCTTTCCTGACTCTTTTCCCATGGGACTGCTAGGAAATCACAGGGGAGCGTTGTGTTCCCATGGAGAGGTGCATGGATGCTGCGGTGATGGGCTGTGAATCCTTAGACACGACCTTACAAATCTGACCTTATCCATAAACTCCGGCTAGGTCAGAGCCTGCGTTACCCCTGAAGAGCATCATCTTTTCAGCCCCTTGCCCTACAGTCACACTGTTTCCCCTATGTCCTTGAGTAAACTCACTCATTTCAATGGCTTTTCTCATTTTTACATTTTATTTAATTAAAATAAGACGGTTTTCTATGCCTTTTTCCCTCACTAAGGCTCTCTCAGCCTGTGCCGTCCCTCCTGGCTGTAATTTTTGATTCCCAAGACTGTTTTGGAAGTTGTCAGTCAGGCTGCTGGTGGCAGGGAAGGTAATTCAGCACCCTGGCACACAACTAATAAGGATTTTGTTTCCTGGGCTATCAGTGATGATGCAGCTTCATATTTGTTTAATTTTTTCTTTATTTATGCATTTATTGCAATCAATATATAAATCAGGTGGCTTTAGAGATTTTTCTTATGTGTTGAAATGACTGGTGTCCATCAGCAGCACTTGGAAAAAGCTTTATTGGAATTCATCATGTATTTAAAATGTAGATCTGTTTTGTGAAGTTATTTGTTCTGTGCATCCACTGCTTCTGTTGTGATTTTTAAACCCAATATTTTAACCTTTTTTCCTTCTTATTTTGGGTGGGAAAGCTGCATTTTAAGATTAAAGGTATCAAATGCCTGACGTAACTACTACTGTTACAGCATCTTTCACAAACACCAGTACTAAACTACTCAGACAATCAAACCTTTGGGACCTCTTGCTAGGTGAATTTGAATGCTTTATGCCTAAATCATTTGTATCTGGGATGTTTATGGTGCATTTCATGCGTGTTGATCGAGTTTGCTGGAAAACCCCTGAGAATGTGAAGCACCTGCGGTCGGGCACTTGGGAAATGTGAAACCCAAGTTACCTGTGCAGCCTTAATTTAGCTTGTGTCAAGGTATGGCTGGACATGAAATCATCATCCCCTGCTTGGTTTCTAGGAGAACAGTATTCTGCTCTGGATGGAAGAAGGGATCGCTCCTTCACATGCCCACAAGTCAACAGGGGGAGTACTGGGAGCACAGGGACAGTGCTGGTCCCTTCACTGGTTTTGCAGCTCTGGCACCACCAAACTGGCAAGGAAGTCCAAGGTTTGCCATCACATCCTTGGGACCACACGTGTCCTGTAGTCCTGGAGCTTAAATACCTCAAGTCTGGGGAAACCAGGAGCAAACTTCCAGTGTCTGAAAGGGGTGTACAAGGAAGCCAGAGAGGAACTCTTCATCAGGAACTGTAGTTCCAGGACCAGGGGGAATGACTTCCCACTGCCAGAGAGCAGGGTTAGATAGGATATTGGGAAGCAATTGTTGGCTGAGAGGGTGGTAAGACCCTGGTACAGGTTGCCCAGAGAAGCTGTGGCTGCCCCATCCCTGAAAGTGTTCCAGGCCAGGCTGGACAGAGCTTGGAGCAACCTGGGCTAGTGGAAGGTTTCCCTGCCCATGGCAGAAGGTGGAACAAGATCAGCTTTTAAGGTCCCTTCCAGCCCAAACCAGTCTGGGAGTCTGTCATTCGAGTGTGACCGGAGAGTTTCTAAAGTTGTTCAGAGTGTTTGGTTTTGGTGAGTGTAGTGTGGCCATTTTCTGCCCAGTTCTAGTTCTTGCTCTAAACTGTGCAACTTTTGAACTCAATTCTTTTAAAAATACATTTATGAGGGAGCAAACAAGGTCATTGAACCACTGGAAGCATCTTAGCCGGTCAAACTTGATTTCAGAAATTCCTGTGTCCCCTCGGTTTGTAAATAAAAGGGAATTTGCGTTCCTGCTTGCACGCGAAACACCGGGGTTGAAGGCACGTTTGTTGTGTTGTTGGTGAAGCTCCCAGCCTGAGCCTGGAGTCTGGCTCCCTGAGATGGGCTGGGTGCAGGTTTCAGCTTTGGAACGTGGTGGGTTTTTTGTGTTGAGGTTTAAAAGAGCATCTGAATTTCTCAGGCTTTGTCCTGCATGCCGACATTTGCTTCACTTCCTCTTGAGTGAATGGGATTTCTCCCCTCTCGACAAAGTAAACATGAGCATAAATATTTAAAGGATCACAGCTCAAGTTTGCAAATTGGAGACTTTCTCTAGCATTCCTTTGGACAAAAGCAGTAGCATCGGGGATTTGAGATGTGTCTGGATGCTTCCCTGCTATGGGGAGAAGCTTGGTAATTCTTTGGACTTCATGCTGCAAAAATACTCTGCCATGTTTTCAGGTTAGATGGCTGAGATTATCACAAAGCTTGGGTTTTTTATGGAATTTTAAGGACAAAATGCTGCTGATGGGATATCTATGGATCATTGGAACTGAGATTGTTTTTGTGGAATTTTAGTTTTCTTTTACACGGGCCAAATTTTTCCATAGTTTTTGGGTATACATGTGAAGGCACAGGTGTTCAGAGTTGAGACAATAGAAACCAAACATGTGAAACTCTTGCCAGATAATGGATAAAAACAGGAAAAAAAGGAAATGGAATAGTCTTTGTTTTCTTTGTTTGACTCTTTAATATTAAATCTCGTGCCGTGTTTGACAGGTCTAGCACCATGGTGACATGCATGTCTTGCTCCTGTGATTGTGTTGGTGTCTTAACCTCTGTCTTGGAATTAAACTTTTAAACTTTTTTTGTTGTGGAACTCAACAAACCACTTGAGCTCAGAAAATACAAAAATTCAGGAGGGAAGGCTATTGAACATGGATTTTTAGAGTTGAACTAATTTTTGTATCTGTTTTTAAAATATTATCAAGAGTTGCAGTTTTGTTAGACCTTGTGGTAGTGTTATTCTGTCTATGGGGGGTATCTATGGATCCCTATTTCACAGGTACATGTTGGAAAAATCTCATAGGTGAGGTGAGGGTTCCATGCCTTTGCCACAATGGCTTTTTATTCCTAACAAAACCTCCATGATCTTAATGCTACCTCTGATGGAGGAATGTAGGCTCACCTGGGTCAGAAGGGAACTCAAGAGGTCACTTGATCCAAAATCGTGCTCCCAGCAGGATTGTCTGCCAAGTCAGACTGGGTTCTTCATGGCTTTAGGTGTCTCTGTCGGTTGTCAAACCTGTGTTTGTGGGCTGTAGGAGAAGGGAAATGAAGTGGTTTGAGCTGTGTTAGGTAGGAAGTGTCCAAGTAGAATGACATTATCCGTGATCCACTGCTTGCAGAGCGTAGCCTTCCACTTGCAGCCTATTAAACTGCTGCTTCCCACTGCCTTTCCATGAGTTCATTAAGCTGGTCTAGTCACAAACTCCAGTTGAAAGAGGATCTGACCTGGCTGAAGTTAATTTTGGGAGGAGAACAGTCCAAGACCATTTACTGGTAATCAGCATAAGCTGGCAAGTGGCTCCACAGTGTTTTGGTGGAAACTCCTCAGAGTTTTTCTAGGCAAAATGAAATAAATAAATACCTGTGATTTGAGGTTTATTCTTACTTTTCTGATTACTTTCTGCTGTTAAACTGTTGCATTGCAGTTTCTCATTAGGTAAAGGTGTGCATCCCTTAGAGGAGGGATGAGATGTCTCTTTGTGTAGGGTACTCAGACACCTTTGGCTGTTCACACCATGCCAAACCATGGTTAGACAAAGCCATGGGTCACAGTTTTGGGCTCTCTTGGTGTTTATTGTCAGCCCTTTTTTAGAGACAGAGCATGGTCTTCAGCCAGGCAATTATTTTTTGCCAAGGGAGATGGGGCTCAGGAGTAGAAAGGCCACGGTGCAATGAGGATGCTCTGGGTAGGACAGCAGTGAGGCTGGGTCATGTCGATGCCATCATGGAAAACAAAGAAGATAGGAAAGGACTTACAGGAGCTGATGAGGCAGCCAGTGATCCTGGGCAGATACACAGTGTGTCCAGGTTTGGGTACAGATACTTGTGCTGTCTCTGCATTACTGATCCAGATACAAACAAGCTTGAAGTTTGCTTGGACCCTTTGAGATCTGTCTCTATATCCTCCCAGAGAATATTGATATTCCTTAGTTGGATCCTTTCTCTGTTGATGTGAGATCAACACAGAGATCTCTGTGGGGAGCTCAGCCAGCTGTGTCTCATACAAGCTCTCATCTCTCTCACCTACAGAGATATGTTCCTTTTTTTTGCAGCTACATGCCTGACTTAAAATAAGATGCAGGCATAGCTCTGCTGTGGTCTCCTGTCATCTCTCTGTTGGGTTGTGGTATACTTTTAAAGATCTCTTACAGGTCCTGGAGGAAGTTTATGAAATCCCTGTTGGTGCTAAGGCCCCTAGGGATAGGCTGGTCCCCTTTGAGAGGGGGCTGGGCTGGACCCTTTCAACCCTGGTAGTTTTGGTGGTTCCAACTGTCTGCTCAGCTTCTCTTTGAAAAATCATCTTTGTTTCCATCCCTGTGACTCACAGGAGTTACTGCAAGTCCCACTTAGGTTCAGTTCTGGGGGAGCAGAGCAGGGAACTGTTCTGCTTGAATGCTGCATGAAGTAGCAAAGGAAAAATGTAGTTTAAAATAAATAAATGCTTTTGTTATCCCCTTTAAATGTAAAAATAGCTAAAATATGTGGGTTTCAGTATAATTTTTGAGTCTCATTTGCTGGTTTCTTCACCTTGAATCACTTCTGGCATCCCCCAGGTGACCTTGAATCCTAGAGTTACTCTTCGGATGTCCGTTCCAGGTCTTGGCTTTTCTCCATCATGCATATCCTCTGTGCTGTTTTTTAATAAAAACTCTTTGGACTGTCTTTTATTTATTGTGAAGCATGACCTTTAAAAAGGTAGAGGATTCTGGATATGCTGTATCATGGCTGAGCATTGATGGAAGAGGAGTGTTTAATTCAGATAGATCCATCTTTGGAAAACCTGAGCTTTAAAACCAGCTCAGGCTATGAACGTTTTTGATAGACCGCCAAGAATTCTTTTATTGTATTCAGCATCTACATGGTTGGTTTTGAGGGATGCACTTAAAACAAGTTAACTGAAAATATTTACTTTAGTAAATACTAAATACTACTGTCTTTTCATACTTCATGTAAATACATAGACCAAAATAAAAATTATCCTAAATGTTGCCATTTAAACTTATATGACACTTGTCTATAAACTGTTAGGTTGGTTTGTGCTTGTTGGGTGCAGAGGACAGCCTCCCTGGGGAGGAATTAGTAAATGATTTAATTGTTAAGGAATGTGGTCCCATTAGGCAAAAAGAAAAAAAAAAAGGACCGCAGTGGATCATTAGAAATGTTGTGCTTGATTAAAACAATGCTGAGCAATTTGTAATGATTTTTTAAAATAGTTTTTTTGGAAGAGGGAGGTTATGTGGGTAAATAACCCTTCTGGGGGTTTCTTTGAGTGCAGAAGAGCTGATCTCTGCTACTTAATTCACCAACTGCTTTGTAAATGGGGCATCATTATGTGGAATTTGTTGCTGCTGATGGTGGCAAGGATGGCTGAACCACTCCAGCTCAAAAAAGGGATTTGGAGAGATGTTTAAAGGCAGAGCCATTGTTTCTTTTGCTTCTTTTCATCCAAAAATAAAGATCCAGCCCTGCTGTTAAGGGATGTGGTGTCCCAGGCACCTCCCTTGGGATTTGGGCCCCACGTTTGTGGAGTGCAGTGAAACGTCTGGCTGAGCAACGAGGGCACACTCTGGGTCCCTCCTTCCCGGCCAGACTGGGGCACAAAAAACCTGCCCAGGCAGGCGCTGCCATTCCCTGTCAGGAGAGCCAGGGCTGCTGATAATCTTATCCAGAGGCACTTCACCGTGCCTGGCAGGTAGGCAAGGAGATAGGAGGACAATGCAGAGCAGAGGTCAGGTTTGAGGTGCCTGCAGGAGATAATGAGGAATCTTAAGAGCTTTCCTCAGCTATGAAGAGAATTAACTTTACCAAAAGCAACGGAGGAGTCTGCAGGGAGAATTGGATGAATCTATAAATCCTTTTGCTGGTCTCTGCTTAACCTTGCTCAGCTCCAGGGGTTTCCAAGTGCGCCACAACTTGTCAAAGCACTTGTTTCAAAACGTGGTTCCCTTCTCCAAATGCATCTCTGATTTTACTGCAATCCACAGGGATTTGATTAAGGAATTTATTAGCATTGATAAACATTAGCAGCAGTATTTCTTCTTATATCTCTAAGAAATAACTTGCCAAGAAAGAAGACTTGGCAGCTGTTGCCTGTTCCTTGCCCCACCAATTTTGTGGAAAAGACATGGACTTGTGCATTGTTCCAGGCTCCAATCTCTTTGTAATTCCAGGTGGGAGCTGCTACCTTCCAGTGTTTTGTTTCTGAGTTCAGCTGTCCTATGCTGTGTTTCTTCATTTATGTGATTGAAATACCCCTCTAGAGCCATCGCTATTCATCTGGGGGGAGTAATGCAATAAATATGAGAAATGAGGTAAGGAGAAAAAATGAGCACAAAGGTCCATTTCTGAGGGGTTGAGAATTCATTCTCCTACCTAAAAATCTTTGCTGAAACAAGGGGAAGAAAAATCCCTGCTTGAGTATTTTCCTGTTCCCACAGAGGGAAGGTGTGAATCTCACCCAGGGTTTGCTGGCTCAGTTTTAGCAACATTAGGGGTTTCCTCCTGTTTTTTTTTCTCTGCAGCTCAGCTGCTTGAAGGCTGCTTTCATTTTTGTTTTGCTGGTGAAACCTGAGGAGCAAAAGCTAAATGAGATGTTTAATGCAGTTGTTGCAGTCTGAGGAGTGGCCCTGTGTGAAACTTTTTCAGTTGCAGACAAAACTAATTTGAAAACTCAGTCTGAAAGTAGCTCAGTCTGATATTCGTGGTTCAGACAGTATGGTGAGGATATCTTGATCTTCTGTCTTGTGTTGAGTCTATTTTTAATAAAAATTGAATCCTTGAGAGAATATCTCAGAAAAATAATTGGAAATTAAAACATGGAAACATGGATTTACAATGGTTTGGGTGCAGTTTTTCTGTGTATTTTGAAGTTTTTCTTCCCTGAGCACAGACTATCCTCTGCACTGAGAAAGGTGTTGGGGTTTTTTTTCTCTTCTTGTACGACTGGATCAACTTTCTTTTCTGTTTTGGGAGCATTAATCTACATACTTTCTTTTCAGGTATGCTCTTCAGGGGCTGCGAAGGGGCAGGTATTCAAAAAACTTGAACAATTTTCCTTAGGTGAAGGATCATTACAGGTTCAGGTGCTGCCATTATTAGTGAGACTCCCACTGGCTGCAGTTTAATTTTCTAAATGTCTAAATGTTGAAATTCCAGATTGTTACACAAGTATGTGTGTTGGTGTGCTTTGAGAGGCTGGAACTCTGGACTGCTGGGATAATTCTTAGCTAATGGCATTGATGGATTTGAAGAGAATGTCAGACTGAGAAATTAATCACCAAAAATCATAAAAAAATTCAACCTGATTGGTTTCTAATGTAATGCGGCCCCATGTATTGTGGGTGCAAAATGATTGTAAAGCTGCAAAGTCAAATGGGAGAATCGAGCAGAAAATAGTGACTTAGCAACCTGGTGCACACCAGGAGACCTTGAGGTGCTTGTTCTGGTTGGCACCTTCTTTAGGAGCAGCCCATTGCAATGGGTGGCCTTTGGGGATGGAAGAAGCAACATAGAAGAAAACAAAGCTCAAAACTAAGCAGAGAAATTCCTCTGCTTTAGTTTTGGGTTGTGCTAGCTGGAGTATCATCCTTCAGGGAAGACTGAGGACCTGGGTTAGGCCAAATTAGACCTGAGATCATTCGTGTATTTTTGCAGGTGTTCCTGGGACCCTGTGCTTCATCCTGCGCTTCCTGATGCTCAGCAGCTCTGAAATCTGGACCTGAACTGGGTTTCGGGAGGTTTTCGGTTTTGGCTTTAGGGGTTTTTTTGCTGCTGGTGTGGTGGGGTTTTTTGTTTGCTTTTTTTTCCCTAAAAATACCCCAGCTCCACTCACCTGGTAGGAATCGCCTATTGTAGAGGCAAGTAGGGAAGTAAAATCTCTGTGGTGGCATTTGCTTGCTGATAAGAGTATTTTTTTAATGCATTTCCGTTCCTCGTTCTCAACATGCCTTCTAATTTCTCAAGAAAAAAGGTGTGGGGTGTTTGGTGCGTGTGCTGTGATCCATAGGGGAAGTCTTGGGTGGGTGAATTTGGGGTGGGCAGCTGTGCAGCTGTGTGTTATTTTAAGGAAAACAAGTATTTTGCTTGTTACAAAGTATTGCTGAGGGATTCATGTTGCAGGTGAAATTTTCAGTTACTGGCTTCACTCACCATAATGTGCTGAAAAATTTTCAATATATATTTGATCTTGCTCTTTTTTTTTTTTTTTTCAATTCTTAAAGCTTTTGTTGTCCTGAAGCTGTTGATTCTTAGGCAAAAAACAATACAAGGCAGTCGCTGTGGTCTGCAGGGTGGGGCTTGGAAAGGTCTTGTTGCTGATTCCCTTCACTGGGAAGGGCTAATTATAGAGACAAACTGGGGAAGGAAGAGAACGGGGTCAATTAGAGCATCCAGCACAGTTTCCTTTAAATTAGAGGTTGGGCTGGAGAGATAAAAAAAAAGCAAACCCCAACGTTACAGAGGCACAGAGTGAGACCTGAAATACTCTGGTGCACTGCAAGCTCAGCAGCTACAGCAAATGTGTCCTGCAGTTTCAGTTTGCAATAAAGAACATGTTGAATTAGGAGTTTTATTGCCAGAATTGCCAAATTGAGCTGAAAAGACAGAGGAGATCTTGCTACTGTTTTTATTCTTTAATGTGCTTTTGGCTTGCAGTAGGTTGAGGTAGTGAATGAAGCAAAGAAATACCTTGCCCCAAATGGATAAAATGGATTTTGTGGGAAAAAGGAATTGATTTGAAGTCTTTAATGTTCAGAATGTTATGTTTTCGTAAAGACTACCTGCATCTTTGTACACATGGATCAGTTTTGTACGTGTTTTATCCCTTGTTGGAGAGGCCAGTAGGGCTAAACTTTTTCTTGGACCTGTCTTATGGGTTTGAAAGTTTTATTTCCTGCATTTCTGTATAAGCTAACTCGGATTAGAGGACACAGTATTTGAAGATATGGTGCTGACATGGTACAAGCTCTGGGCTCAGGGCTCTGAATGTGTGGAAAGCAATAAACCCCAATGCCAACTGGAATTCGTGCAAGTCAGTGAAAAACCAGAAGAGCTTTTATAGTGCTCTTCCCACATGATCCTCTCAGTCCCCTAATACCCTCTTGCCTCAGTTTTTAGGGCAAAGCCACGGTTGGCAGACCCTCCCCATCTCTGCTAGATGTATTTGCTTCCCCTTTGCCACATTGCCTGCTTGGCAATTATCAGGAATTGCTGTGCACAAAGGGAAATGGCAGAGCAGGGAGAAAAACCCCATCTGAATGTTTCAATCCAGATTGGCAAATTCCTTCTGCCGGTGGTGTGACTCATCCTGGGCTTCCTCACTGGAGGCCACTACTGGCAGGGCATCAAAGGAGCAGCCCGCGCTTCCAGACTGGAGCTGAACCAGGATCTTCCCGGAGCAAGGGCTGTTTTTCTGGTCCTGGGACCTCTCCATGTACAGGCGGTGCTGAGATGCTCCCAAATCTCAAGGGAATTGGTGATAAATTTGATGAATTCATGTTGAGGGTACGAAGGGTTGTTTCTTGCTGCTTTGAGCAAGGCACATGCCTCTCCAGAGGGTCCTGCCCAACTAGGGATGGGCTGGGAAAGGCCCTTTGAGGTCAATGACACAACCAGTAGAACAGTTTGTTCACTTCTGGTTTCTTGGGTAGAGTTGATATTCAGGGGTTTAGTGTGGCAGTTAGGAAATTCTTCAGCTAGGAAGGAAATGTTTAGTTTTATTTTTCCTGAGGGTGCAGATAGAGGTACTCTTTGCTAAGGGCTGTGGTGCAGCAGAGACACCTGCCCTCCTCTCCTTCATTCTCCTAGTAAAACTGACAATATAAATGCTTCTCCCTTGTTTTTGGTCCAGCCAACTTAGCTCTAAATCTTTGAAAGACTAATTTTTTTTTTTTCATTTGGAGCAAAGGCTGTGAACAGCTCTACCAAGTTTAGGATTGTGCCACCAGGATCTAGGAGAGCCTGCAGGATGTCACTGGTGATTTGATGTGTTCTCATGAGCTGTACTCTTATTTTTAGGGATTTTTTTTTCCAATTGAATGGCACTATCAAATGTTTTGTAGGGTTTCTAATATTATTTTACAAATGATTTAGTGTTAAATTGTATTTTTAGGCTTTTTCTACCTTTTTATTGTATCGTCTATGTGCCCAAATTACAGTCTCTTGTGAAGTTGTGAATGCTTTTACTGTTTGAGATAGATCCATAGGGTCTATCAAGGAGATGTAGGTCTTGGCACACCCACAGCCTTGGCTGTGGGGTATTCCTCACTTGTAGGTGTCATATAGGGGAAAGAAAAGCTGCAGAGAATATGAAAATGAGGTATAAATATTTAGAGGATGTTTCTGTCTGGCAGCAGACTCTTGGAATATCATGAAAAGTGATGATTTTCCATTTTTCATTCCTGAATAGGTTGAAACTGGAGATGAGTATCCTGAGCTGGCAGAGGAGTCAACCTCTTGATAGTGATCCAGAGTTCTATGTGAGGAAGACCCTCAGAGTACAGATTAAAAACACAAAGTTAATGCAGTGAGGATCTATTAGGATGCAAGAGAAGAGCAACAAAATCACATAAAACAATGACTTTTGCTGCAATGTTCTGGCAGGTCAAGATTGTCTTTCTCAGTTCAGAGGGAAGCTGCTCTGCTGACTGGGATAAGTGCCTGGAAAGGGAGCTTTAACTCTTTTTTTTTTTTTTTTTTTTTTTTTTTTTTTTTTTTGGTTGTTTTTTCTTTNTTTAGGATGGATTTAGCTCCCTCATTTTTAACTTTATACAGTGACATTCTAAATACCGTATTGCTCTGATTCCTCTTTTGCTTCCGTTTCACGTACGTGTTCCTCTCCTTGTGGCTATTGCATGTGTGTGACAGAGTCTGCAGCACACGGATGGGGTTATGGTTTTCATATCACCTCCTTCTTCTGCATCAGTCTCCTGCAGCCCCTGGGGTTTTGGAGGGCTGCTACACTACTTATATTTCACCAGTTTTTCTAATTTTTTTCACCTGCTGTCTGTGTGTCAGTCTGTGCTTTCCCTCCTTTTTGTTGTGCAACATTTTGTCACAATTTAGAACATTTTATAACCAAGCTCCCTACTTTTTTTTGTAAAGTCATCAAATTGACATTTTTATTTCAGATTGTTTCCTGCAGAGCCCTGAGTTGATTTTTTCCTGTGTCTAATGAGTCAGCACAACTGCTGAGCACGTGAATCTTCACTGGTTGCCGAGTTCTGTTTTGCTGTTCAGTTTTTGAGTTAGCCCTTTAGCTGAGAGCACTTAAATGCAAAGTGTTGCAACTTGTGATGCACTCGGTGGATCTCAAGGCTGAGTTGGGTTTATTTCTGATTAAGATTTAAATGTTTACCTGTAGGTGATTGAATGTGAAAACTGCCTAGAGAAACCCACTGCCATGGGTACGATGTGCTGAAGGAGGTAATTCTTTTCTAGGTCTGTGATTTTTAAGAGTCTAATTTAATTCTGCATGGATTCAGGTGTCTGAATCATGGTCAGTGCTGCTGCTGCTGTATTTTCTTCCCTCCTCAGCCTACTCAAGACATTAGACCCAGCTTTAATTTTCTCAGTTTCCTATGATTCTCGCTTTACCCTCTTTTCAGGAAATCGGTGGCTTCCTGCTGGTTATTTGTAGTTGCTGCTGACCAGCTGAAGTGAGGTGATGTCTATGCACTGAAATATGATGAAACCCTTGGAAAGATTTTTGGCACTACCAGGATCAGGTTTTTTTGAGGCATTGTCGAGGTGAAAGCCCATGGCAGTGGCACTTCATTAATCTTATTTACTGGTGTTTGAAGAATATCTGATGTTATTGTCCGTTCCTTCATACGGGAAATCTAATCTCCACTTGAATTAGCCTTTGTAATAAGGCTCCTGCTTGATAAGTGAGTAGACAAATATTGGGGCCTTGCCACTGAGGGCTTTATCCTTCCCTGAGATAAAGTGGTTGGGCTCGAACGTAGATCATTTATGCACAGACTTATCAGCATTCCTGAATTGCCCCTGTTGCAGAGACCTGGCACTCCTGCCCCTAAACAAAGCCACATTTAGCTTGATGGCTTCTTCCCTAGACCAGGAAGAAAATATTTTCCTGTTTTCCCGCATGGCCAGTATTTCTGGCACTGCCTATGGCATGCATGTAGAAAATGCGTAAGGAATCCAGTGTCTGTGGGCAGATCCCACATCAGGCCAGGGCTTCCAGTGCCAGGGCTGAAATAAGTGCAGCCTGTTCCCTCGGCGCCTACACCATCTGGCAACCTGGCGAGGAGGAGGAGGAGGATGGCAAGGGTCAGAAGCACATTGCTGCCCTTGCAAATAAAACCACTTGTCCGTCCTGCAATCCTGGAGGGGATCCTGGAAGTCCAGCATTTTCTGCCTTGGAACAGAACGAGTGAGTGAAGCTGCCCCAAGCCTCAAAGCTTCAATGACAATACAGTATTTTGCTTTCTGGGTGAAAAAGCAGAGGGAAAATTGCTTCCAGAGGTGGTCTTGCAGCTGATGGCAGGGAGCACTAGAATAGAAATGGCAGTAGAGTTAATAGATGGAAGAGGTTTCTTCCTGTCCTTTTACAAAATTCCTGTTGAAGCATTGTGTTATGGGGGAATTCTTTGCACAATAACACCAGGACACCCCTTGGAGAGGTCCCCTTGTAACCTCTTAAAAAGCCAACCCATGACACAGCTATGGTCAAGATGAATCTGGAAAAAAACCTTTGAAGTTCTTTATCATATTACTGGAGATGAAGTATCTATTCTCACTTCATCCTATATCTATATAAACGCATTAAACTGACCTTCTCTGCTTTATATTTCTCCTAATTTGTATTTTCAATGCCCTAATGGACCGTTTGATGGCTTCGATGCTCATCTGATTGAATCATTCTTTGTGTTGGTTTATAATGGTGCTTCCGTTTGCTCTGGTTGTGGTGTGGAGTGAAGGGAAACCTTGGAGACATAATGGGATGTTGAAAGAGGGGGGAGGGGGATGTAGGAGGCTGCAGTTGGATAAAATCAGTCCTGATCAGCATTTGCAGCCAAGTGGGATGTACAGAGTAGTCATCAACTTGCGTAATTTTGGTGGAGACAATTCAACATTCAATTTGAAGACATCATGAAGTATCCATATGCTAATTTTGAAAGCTTCTGTGTGCCTGGGTCTTGCTTGGCTTTTCTTCTCATTTGTGACCAGATGATCACAGGGAAGGAGTGTTGGAGGATGTGACCTCCTCTGCAGGAATATTCTGTCCCTGTTACTTTTTTTGGCTCAATCCAGTGCTTCTCATTTTCTTCTGAAAAACCAGCTTGTTTAACTCCCGTTAGCGACACCGCCCAAAAAACCCCTGAACCCAGCAGTAAAGGACAACCTGAAAGGAGATGTCATAGAGGGCTGTGGCAAGGACCTGCTGGGATGCAGTTAATTTTTTTATAAAATCAAATTAAAAGCATGCTTGCCACAGCTGCTCATTGGAGGAGCTATTTTGATTTATGTTCTTGCATCTTTTGCTGCTGAGATGAGACCCAGCATGGCTGAATGATGAGGTTTGGGGGAATATGAGCCAAACAGATGCACTTCAGTAAATGAAACTTCAATCTTGGATTTACTTAGCTCATTTCCTGGTGTCATTACCTTATCCAGATGATGAATGTGTCTAGTTGTGGGATCCTACACTGAGTACATTTTGAAATGTTTTTTTCACGCTCCCTTCTGTGGACCTCATCATACACCTCAGTTAATCCATTTCAGGCAGTTTCATTTCCATACCATATGTTCTTCAAGGCATTCTGGAGGGATAATTATGTGGATATAATTTACTTTCCTGTGTGATGCCAAAATGTGCTCTGCTTTTCAGGTACAGGGGAAGGCACACGTGTCTCATTGAAGTCTTGATGACTTTCTGAAGGTTCCATCTCCTGTTGTCTTTTAGAGGAGTCAGGAAGGATGAATGTGAGGACAAGGAGATCATGTACTCACTCTGGAATGTTTCCTAGACTGACTTAACACCCCATCCTGCTAGCAGGATCTTTTCCTTAAAGAGCAACCATCATTCCCATAACATTAATTTTTGGGGAAGGTAGGAATGTAAATATTGTGGTGAATTTAAGGGATTGAGGATCCTTCCTTCTCAAGTCCCCCTAGCTAAGTGTTAATGTAAATTATAAAAGTGAATTATGTACTCAGAGAAAGCCCAATTTCTTTTGGGATTTCTCCTATCTAACAAATTGTGGAGAACAAACTCAACTGCAATTGCAAACGGCTGCCAAGGCTTCACCAATTTACCCAAATTACTGGAGCAATGCACTGAAGTTGACAAATTTAGCAGCATCTGGATGGTACTAAAAAAGCTGAAACCTTCATTCTTTAAACAAATCTGTTTTACCACTGTCTTTGAGCAAAGTTTGTCTCAATTGTTTTGTGTTAGAGGTGAACAGGTTGTCCTTGGGCTACAGATGTGATTGAAATTTGGAGGAAAAAATACTCTGTTGGATTATTTGGTAATTTAGGCTAGGAAATCTCTTCTTTGCACACACTTCCATAGGGTTTGGGTTTTTTTTTTTAACTAAAATTTGATTTTTTAAAATGATGAATGGAGCCAGAATGGGTGTGAACCAGAATGCCAGTATATTTTTGAACCTGACAAAACAGTGCAGCAAGAACACTTATTTCCCACATAGGACTTATTTTTACTGCTATTGTAGAAATTATGTCCTTTAATACAAATTATGAATTAATGGTTGTAGTAGAGAAGAAATGTTTTGAAAATATGTCTGCTGATAACTGGCATTATAAAAGAGATTGAATAATTAAAAAGGGATGGTGTGTAATGGATGGTGTCTTTGCCCATGATGGGGTTGGAATGAGATGATCTCTAAGGTCCCTTCCTACCCAAGCAATTCTGAGATTCTCTAATCACTGGGAGCAGCTTTATTCCATCAAATCTATTGCTGTATTTTCGACTGTTGAAGCTGAAACCTCTACCCAGTTGATTTCAGGACTGTGGCTGGGATCTAAGTGATACAGGGATAACGGTGATAAGGGAGACTTGCAAGGAGGGATGTCAATGGTTAGGTGATAAATCAGCAAATCCCTTCAGTGGTAGCAGTTTGGAAGATGGAGATGCAACATGAGAGCCTGGGTGACTTTCGATGGGAGGAATCCCAAACCAGCAGGTTATAGAATGTGAGGACAAGGAACTTGGTATTGTCTTTCACTCTTCAATAAATAAATAAAATTTTCAAAATCCCCAAACCTCTATTTCAGAGGAACATCTTTTAGAAAGGGCAACAACCAAAAGCCCTCATCCATTAAAAAATTACTCTTTAAACCCGATCATGCTTTAAAGGTCGGGGGTTAAGGATGTTTAAGTCAAATTGCTGATGAGTTTTACCACAGACTTCATTGGAAAGGCTCAAGGAAAGTGGAAAATCCCTGAGCCTCAGGTGTAAAGTCAGCAAGGACAAGCAGGGATAGAACAAATGGATTCCTCTGTGTCTGTCAGACCCCAATCACTGACTGCACAAACACATTTATGTATTTAAATGTCTGGGAAACTTTGGTCTGCTTTCTGCCTGCAGCCAGGGTACAGAGAAGGATAACAATCCTAGGCTGTTTTTCTGCAGAAAGGGGCTTTTGACTGAGGATGAAAGATAGCATAGGGTGGAATACAAGTTTTCTGTTCTGAATAGTCAGTTAAATCTCAGTCTGGTCTGAATTGTGGTCTGATTCCTGTGCTCCCTTTATAGGTGGACTTGGTATAATGGAGACAGGATTTTATGTACATGAGGATGGGCCTATTGTGAACAGGAAGAACATTTCATATAATTTTATATCTCAAAAAACCCCCACACTAATACAGACACTATGGAAATATCAGGGATGGTAAAGAATTCAGGTTTGTTTGGTCCTGTCTGAACAACCAGCATTCATCTGACAAACCAAGACAAGTCCTCCAAACCTTTCTGCTGAGATCCCTGTGTCATAGATTCCTTTTTAGGACACTTTGAATTTTTCCTTAGTGTATTTTGAAATGTTCAGGGGTGACACCTGCACATTCTTCCCGCCGTGCTCATGGCAGCAGCTAATCCCAGGAGTTGTGGGCACGTCAGAGCCACGCTGTGTCTCCCTGTGGCTGATGAGAGCTGAGAGGTGGCATCTGCTCAGACCCTGCAGTGGCTGGGGAGAGGGGATGGACTGCTGCATGTCATGGCCCCAGGCACCTGCCTGTTTGTGGCAGCCCTCTGTCCTAATGTTTCTAATTCTGCTAGTGAAATGGAGTGGAAGTAATTCCAAAACCCAATAGGTTTAATATTCTGAGGTTTTAAAATTATTTTATTGCTGTATCTCCTTTTCGCCCCCCACCCCTCCCTGTTCCATAATGACCTTGCTTTGCCTCCAGCAAGAAAACGGAACTAATTTTGTTGGCTTGTCTTTTTAAATACTTGTTATTGGATTTGCTCGACCTCTTTTTCTGCTGTGGAGAGTTGTGCTGGCTTTGTGCCAGTGGAATAATTTGTAATAATCTGAAAGCGTTTGGTTAAAAGGATTTACTGGCCCCCTCCCCAGACTTCTGCTTTACATGAAATGATTCCTGGGGAACTTTGAGGTGTGTTGGTAGTTGGGGAGATGAATGTTTTGAAATAAATCCTTTGAGTATGAAAAAGATGAGACACATGCACAGGACTGGAAATATTTCACGTGGAATATTTGCAATGTGGTGAATATGAATTAAAGATTGAATAGCTTGAGAAAAGTAAATGATGTAGTATTTTTAGGCAGGATTTTTGAAGGTGCTTTTGAACTTCAGGGAGAGGTTTGTGTTATAACATCATATTTTAGTGTGGCAGAAAATATGGGCTCTCTTTTATGATCAATGTTGGATTCTCCTAAACGTTTTGGAGTAATCCATATATTTTCTAAGTGAAGATGTGCTTGTGGAAAACCACCGAGATCTGGATATCTGGAGGGCCTGTCATTCCCATCTCAGTTGTCCTTCATGTAAATAAAAGGTGGAAATGAAGCCAGTTGTGTCACCTGATCCTGTTCCACCAGGATCAGCATCACGTTTCAGTTTCTCCAGATAATGCACAGCTGACCTTGGCTGTGTCCTGTCCCCTCCCAAGGATGAGGATGCCAGGTTTGGGAAAAGTTTCAAGCTTGTGGAAGCTATTTGGTTGCTCATAATAATTTTTAAAGAGCTTCAAGAAACGTAAGGATTATGTTTATAACCAATTCTTCACTGCAGAGTTTGCTCACTGCAGAATTGTCTTTTTCTGTACTGATGGCACAGAAATAATCTAAAATATACTTCATAATTTTATTAAGGAAGAGGCTTAAAACCCAAGTGTACTGCAGTTTTTTGAGGGATATTTGTATCTCACCTCCTGTGTCAGGTATAATCGATGGCTTTCTGCACTAAGATAGGGAGCTCTCTGTGTGTTCTGTGGGAAGGAGGTGCCTCTGCTTTCTCTTGAACATGGAAGAGAAAAATTGGGCTGGACAGGTTGGCATGTGGTGGAAAGTAAAAGGTGAGAGGGCTCCATGACTTTCTCTGGGAATGACCCAGCAACCAAAGCTTATACTCTTTCAATAATTATGGAATCACCTCAGACATGTTCAAAGCCAAGATACCCCGCGGGAGGCTTTAGATTTAGAACAGGTTTTGTAGGAAAGGAGCACAGGAGTTGGAGAGGAGATGTTCTCACATTGCACTGGGCACCCCTTTTCAGGATAAGGGCGATTATCCGCCGCCTGCAATTAGGGCAAATCTGTCACCGGAGCCGCTCTGGGAGCGGCCGGCGGAAAATGCAGGAACAGATGTCAGAGAAGCAGCCTGGCAGACCTGGCTTAGAGGAGCTTCTCTTTCTCCTGGGATGGTTCTGCTTGGGATGGGGAATTATCTTGGAGATGTTTAATATTGGGCTGCTGCAATCTGTCATCTAATTTCTTCAGCCATCTGAGGATGCCTGACATCTCTCTGTTCTCTGTGCATGTTTGTTTTCCCTTTGTTTTCATCTTCCCTTTTTGAGCGTGGACCAGATCAGAATTTCTTTCTCATAGCAGTGCTCTATCCTAATGAAAAATCATGCCTGCCAATGGAAAAAATTGGAAAGTTTACCCCCCACCCCCACATCATACTCTGGATGGAAAAGTGAGGACACATGAAAATACTGATAAAAAGCAAATCCATTATGATAGTTTGAATATGCTCAGGTTTAATTTGTGCTCACTGAAGCATTGAAATCATTCTACTGCCAGTCCGGTGAATATTTAGATTTTTACCGCTTGGTCTCTCAAGAAACGAGATCTTCAGCTTCCAGATGAGATGGAGTTTTTTTCCCAGAGAATATAATGAGATACAGACTGTTATCTCAATTGACTTAATTGCTACTTTATTGGATATATGCAGTGATTTATAAAATAATTTTATTTTCCAGAATGTGCTTTTGAATTTTATTTTCTCTATAGCCACGTTTGTCCATTCCCCATGTTTGTGTCGAGCTGTAGCTTGGCTGGGAGAGGTGGAAGCTCTTATCCAAGTGCAGGATGAAATCCTGATCCCGGCTGTGATGTTGTTCCAGCTTTTGCCCCAAACAGGGAAGATTCAAGTGAAATGCAAAATCTCTGTATGTCTTCTTTCCCCAGTGTCATCTTAGTCCTTGTTTGTAGGTCCTGTGTGTCCTTCTTTGTGTTGGGTGTCTGTAGGGATGTACTTGTTTATGAGGTTTTGAAATCAGGGATGCTTTCCTCCTAATCCTATCAGTGATGTACAATTAGCACAAGGTGTGGGAACCACCAGAAACAGCTTTAAATAACCCAGAGGCACCATAAAATGCATGTTTATTACAGCAAAATGCTGAGTTAGAGCATTATTTCATTTTAAAAAGGTGAATTATGACATTCCTAATGAATGTATTTGTTCCCTGATGCTGGTCATCAAACATCTCTGAATTTCTACAGCCTCCAGTCAGTGTATCTGATCCATCAGGAAAAGCAGTATCGTGAGGACCTTAAGGAAGAGCTGAATTTTGTTTGTCCAGGGCTTCAAGTTCTGCTCAGGTGAGACCCCACCTGCAGAGCTGCCTGCAACAGCAGCAGGACATGGAGCTGCTGGAGCCACGGAGGAGGCCATGGGGATGCTGGGAGGGCTGGAGCCAGGCTGGGAGAGCTGGGGGTGCTCCCCTGGAGAAGAGAAGGCTCTGGGGAGACCTCAGAGCCCCTGCCAGAGCCTTAAGGAGCTCCAGGAGATGGAGTTGGGACAAGGGAAATATTTCAATTAAATACTTGATTAGCTCCTACTTTTTTTGGTTTGGTTGTTTTTTTTTGTTTTTTGTTTTTTTTTTTTGCTTCTCTGTCTGATATCAATGTTTTCAAAGAACTATAAAGCCTGTGTTTCAGGTAGCTGCCAAGAACTATTTTTAGTGGAGCTGTCAGCTCTAATTCAAGAGATTTTTTTAGTACTTCTCACATTGTGAGGCTGCTTTTGTTTTTGGTTTCAAGTCCTTGATGCTTTCAGAACACTCTTCCTCAAGTTTAAAAGCCGCTCTTGTGTCGTGGCATTTGCCTGACAGTTTAATTTTCAGATAGAATATGAAATATGTTTGTGGTTCATTTAAATCCAGCATCCTATTCCTGCTCTGGCTTGTAAATTATCATCATCTGTGGGCTGAATATTTTTTATAAATATGGCCTTTAGAGGAAGAAGGCTACTTTTTTTTCTGTAAACGAGTTGCTGAAAGTCTTCTTTAAAGCATGACTCCTCCTGTTTGGTTTTTGTTTGGGGTGGTTTTTTTTTATTATTATTTTTTTTTTCTTCTTTGTATGGTAACTAAGCCAGATCTGGCAGTGCAGTTTTAATGTTCTTTTCCCTTTGATCTTTGATGGCACAATTCTTAGTGCTCTAAGATCTATTCCTTGTGCTGCATGGGCTGTGCAGAGAATCTATAGGTTACTGTGAGCCTTAAATCAGTCTCTGGATAACAGAATCTTACTCCAGCATGGACCAGGATTCTTTCATGTTGGTGCTACAGGATTTTCAGTAGCTCTGCATTGAAAAGAAACACTAATTTTGGAGGATTTTGAGCTGCTTGGTTTAAAGGAGTGGAAGATACCTGTATATTCTGGCTACAGAGATGCAATCCCTAAAATATATCAATTATGTATAAGTCATTTATATTCTGATAAAATCTTTAGATTATTAAATGTCACTAAGCTGTTTGAGACACTGAACATGGAGAAGAGACAGATAACAAATGGCATCACCTCTTACTTAATATGAAACTAAATCCAGCCAGGAGCAGTCTCTTGATTTCCTGACAACGCTGCAACTCCTGCTGCTGAGGGCTGACCTTCATTGAATGCAGAGAAGATGATTCTCTGTGGGGAAATGATTTCATTGCCCATAGAAAACGGGAAGGAGGTGCAAGGATGAGAGGCAGCTGAAGGGTGAAGTTAGCTGAGGGTTGCCTTTGTTTAAGGGGAATTTAAAAAAATGAGGATGGGCTGGAGTGCAAGCTTTAGTTATTTTGTTGGGAAAATTCAGACTTGTAGCAAAAGAAACCAGCAGCTGCACGGGCACATGGCACTGTAAGATTATGGACTCCCAAAAATAACTTTATTCCTATTTAGATGCTTGAGTAAAGAAGTAGGTGACTGAGCTAAAAAATGGAGAATCGGCCTTTTAAACTCCTGTTCATTAACAGGGATGTTCTACCTAAAATTAGGAAAAATGAGATCTGTTTGCTGCCCAGCCAGAGTTAATTTGTATGGTTCATTTTGATCTTGAACAGTAAATGTCCTCTCAGGAGGAAAGTTGGAATCTTCTTGGCAGAAGAGAAAGCTCATGGGTTTGTGTTGGTTGGTCACATGTAATAATTCTTGTGAAATGCAATAAAATTGTATAGGGAACACTGGAAAATTTTATTTTAAATGGACTGTTTGCCAAAAAGAGTTTTCTGTGAGAAGGCTTTAAAGCCATCCCTTCCTCCCTATCAGTCAAGGTTCATAATCCTCCATAAAATGAGGAAAAGGAGAATATCAGTAACCACATTATTACATCTCCTTCTGGCAGTATTACACTTAAATTTGATTTTACTCCTAAGCAGAATTATCTTCTTCATAATAACTTCAAAGCTTCTAACACTACAGGAAAAACATCTGAAATTATTATTATTTGACCAAGTATTCAAAAATAACATAGTGACATTCAATTATGTAAATTATCACTAATTTTATATTTTTAGGGAAAAACTCTGTAGGTGTTGTCAGTTCCATGTGACTTAATGTTTATTTTCCTGTGTTCATGGACTCCACAATAAGCAAGGCTGAGAGGTGTCCGTGTTTGTCTTGGCTTGTGCTGGAAGTGGGTTGAGTTTCCCAAGGACAGAGAATGTTGAGGAAGGATCCATGCTGAGGATCTACAGGAGGACGTGATTTAACCCAGCAAAGTCCTCTGGCATGGATCTATATACTGATACTTAACAGTTTATTGATACATGTAGTTGATATAGACCAATATATATTTATATGGTAATATTTCAAAATACTCTCCCATTTCATCATAAAGGTGAGAAATAATTGCTTGGTGATAACATAGAAAAATATATTTTTTTTAAATGAGCTACCTTTTATTTCTGTTATCTTTGGAAACTTCCTAATGCAAATTTTGCAAATGCCAATGAAGAATGCAAGCACTTACTTAGTGCCTTGCCTGATCCACAGCCAGCCCTGCCTCAAACGATAGAGACATGCAGCAAGAGAAGTACTGCTCAACACGTGGCACAATCCACAATCGTTTTGGTGGCGTTTTGGTGGCATTTAGGTGCCAGCCACAATGTATTTGTGCAATTCTTGATGCTTCTGTAAGTCCTTCTGCCTTTTGCTCAGCTGCTATCTCAAGTGTGCTGCTTATTGGAGCTGGAAGTGTTCCTGGAGTGCCTCCACATCCTTCAGCGAGCTTCCTTTTCAGCATGACAATCCTCAGGCTGCTCCCAGTGCCTGCAGCAGTTCATCAGGAGGAGAAGGATCCCTTGATTTCCCCAGGTTTTGTTGTCTGAGGCTCTTGAGCTCCTCGAGGATAGAAGCACCTTGTCCTTAATGTAGAAGGTATCTTCTGCAGCTATTTTGGGGCTGGGAGATGCTCCTCGGTGTGATTCCTTTAGTCCTTAGCAACATTGCTTACACTTCATACACTTCATTTTTAACAGCTTCAAAAATGTTTTGATTGTAAGTGCTGCTGCTTTTCAGGCTCTATATGTGAAATTTTAGCTGTGAACTGAAATATAAATAGCTGGGCACATGATTGTAGAGCTGAAAGGGAGATCCTGAGTCCATTTGCAGTTCTGCAGCCATCTCTGTGCTCTCTGGCTCTGCTCTGTGCCTGCATCAGTGTGGGATTTGACAGTGATCTGTGTGTTTGGGATATCAACTCCAGATTTATTTCCAGCTGTATTTTCAGAGGCTGAACTGCTCTGTGTCCATCTGTGAGGAGCAGATCCAACCAGTCAGGTTGGAAAATCTGATATTTTGGCTGTTCATGTGAATAGAATTGTTATGTTGGTGAGGGATGCTGTGTTTGAAGATGATGCTGGAGCCTGGAGTTAATCCAGGAAAACCTGAAGGGGCTGTAAATGTAATTCTATCAGTTTTATAAAAGACAGATTTTTCTTGGTGTTTGGAACAGGGTTGTCCCACCTCTGGCCACTGACTACTTCCTTCATCATTAGAAGCAGCAAAACATATTGTAGCAAGGATTTGTTTCCCTGCAGGACTCAAAACACTCAGGATACACCAAGTTCTTCCTTAGTCTCTACCTTTCTGTTAATCCTTGTCATCCACTGACAGTTCTCATTAGTCATATAGGGAATATGGGAGCAGCAAATTAAGTTAAACAGGTGCTACCACTGCAGCCTGAGAGAGGATCCAGCAATTCCTTTTGTTCCTTTGCATTTTATTTTTTTATTATTACTATTTTCTTGATTCCTGGCAAAAAAAAAAAAAGCCATGGGAGCAGCTGGAGGATCCCATTCTCTGTGTAGGAGCATGTTTTGGGAGAACAGAAGGGCTTCCAGAAGTCAAGATTCAGTGACTCAAATCTGCAGCTCAAGAAAGAGGAACGATCTGGGGTAGGATTTTCTTTGCACCATTTATTTGAGTTTCCCAGCATCATGCAGAGATGCTGTGATGGAAGTGAAGATGGAAGTCACTTCTCCCATGCATCTGCCTCAGTCAAGACCTCACCAAACTTTCTTGTAGTTCCTCTATTTCATTTTAATTTCTTTGGCACCACTGATGATGGATCTGTGCCTTTGGGTAGCATCTCCAGCCGGTGAGACAGGAATCATGCAGGCAGGAACTTTGTTCACTGCACAGCCCAGGTTAATTCCTTGGATGCTGATTAATTCCCTGCACAGAAAGTGCTTTGATCCTGTTGTTAGTCACATCCTAATTCAGTTCCTCCTTCATCAGAAACGTTTGTAACATTTTAGGAGTAACTAGTTTCACAACAGCTTTTCTTGCAATTTTTTTTTAGCTGTTGTTTTGGGGTTTTTGGTTTGTTTTTTGTTTGCTTTTGGTTGGTTGGGGGTTTTTTTCCTTCCCATTTTCATTTTGTGTCAGCTGAAAGGTCTGATAGAAGCTGAGAGATTTCCACAGGAGATGCATCAGCAAGGATGTGATGGATAGCAATATCTGCACACATCCCCAGTTTCTAGAAGAGGAACCACTGAGTGATTGTCTTTCCATAGGGAAATACCAAAACCTCAAGACAAGCTGATTCCAGGCTCTGGAAGGAATTGTTGTCCACTGAGGCACTTTATGTATCTGTGGACTTCTTAATATCAGTATCTGATTAAAGTATAGGGGAACCAAGCCCATCTCTGAAAGAGGAGCAAACACCTCTGGTGCCCAGCAAGGAGCTCCCAGGTGCCAAATTGAAATTCAAGTGTCATCCTCTACTATAGAAGTGAGCAGACAAGGAGGTGACAGAGTTGCTTAAAGTGCTGAATAAAATTGAAAGACATGGGGAAAATCAGTGTATATGACTTGTATCAAAATTTTCAGGCCATAAAAGAAGCTGTTGAGATCAGGAACAACTTAGAGAACACTTGCAACCTGTTTTAGTTTCAGTGTGGGCAACTGTAGGTCTTTGGGAATGATTTACATAGGGTGAGCTGTGTCACTGCTTCTTTTGTGCTCTGAGAATCCCCCTCGGAGGCTGAGTGGGCATCTCTGGCTGTTCAGGCATCTTTACCTCCAGAAATACACCCTTCTGCTTGAGGCAGGATGATTGACACCAACCAAGGCTTGAGATTCCTTTTATTATGGTTCTTGATAATAACAGCCAAACTCCAGTTTACAAATCTCACTTGGATTGGGAACATCGAGGAGATTTAACTCAAAATCACTTGGGTTTGCAGGAAGTGAAAGGACACCAAATTTTTAGGTTCACTCACATTTACATTGAACTCCGAGCAAGACAAAGCAGGTTTAGCAAAGGATAAGAATTTCTTTCTTTCGAAGGAATTGGGACCAAATGGTAAATTTTAAGAACCCCCTGAAGCAGTCAGATGTGTCATTGGGATGTTGCTGCCATTTCCTGTGTCTCTTTGCTGTTGGTGCCTGTGGGGTTTTGTTTTGGCTCAGTGCAAGGTCCAGCAGGGCCCTGTGTTGCTGCAGAGCTTCTGGGAACGTGTCTCCACTTCTGCTTTCATTTTCTGGTCTAATTTAAGTCTTGCTGCTTTGGCATCTTGCTTAGGTGCCTCAGTCCAAATAAACTGCTCTAAAATTCAGCCAAAAGACCTTTCTTCTATATGTGCACAATTCTGGAGTACTTAAGGGGTTTTTCCCCACCCCCATCCAAGCTTATCATCCTATAAGAATTTGAATTGTGATTATAAATCAAGTTGAAGACATCCCTGCTTATTGCAGGAGGGTTGGACTAGATGACCTTTAAATGTCTCTTCCAAAACAAACCATTCTAAGATCTCTGTACTGCTTCCAAATCTCACTTTTCCTGTGTTAGAACTTTCATTCTTTTGGATGAAAATAATTTTTGAGAAATTTTGCACCTCACACCTTCCCCATACCAATACCTGGATGCATAAATCTGTGCCTTGTGTACCAGCTCCTCCTGCACTTGCACATGATTCTCTTTGAGAGGGGCCCACATAGGTAATTAAGTGACAATAATTATGTTTCTCTCATATCAGCAAACAGTGGGAAGAGAAAAATACTGTGAGCATGGAAAAGGAAGACGATAAAAGGAGAGGCTTAAATGTTATGTAGATTCTTCAAGGAACTGACCTGTGAAACAGTGCAATGATAACCAATACAAGACGTTGAGCTTCCACCTGGGTATTCCTCCTGTGTGTAGCTGGCACAGATGTGTTGCTCTAGTGTCAGTTTTGATGCCACCAAAGTGTTATTTTGGGTACCAGCAGCATGAGGCTGTTGGCTGCTACAGGAGAAACATCCAGAGAGCTCTTGTGCCCATAGATTCAGATTAAACAGTGAAGTGTGTTTAGATTGGCAGCTTCTTCATCAGATCTTATAAATTTATCTGTACCAGGAATTACTGCCCTGCCTGGTGTGTGTTGGGAGGTGCCAGTGGATGGATAAATCCAGGCTGTACTGAGAACAGAAACCTGAGGATTGGGAAAGGGGAGAAAGTTTCCCTGTTTCTGTAGTCCCTTGCCAGCTTAGGGGATGTTATAATAAACTCAATGAACTTTGCTTCCAGAATTGCCCCTTTAGCAGCCTCAATGCTGACACTGATCCCTGTTTTTTCCAAATCATTCGGTATTTGGCAAACTCTGCACATGATTTCAGGCTTTAGCTGTCACAGATTATTTATGCCGGGTTCGGATGCTTCCAGTGGACAGTTTGTCTTGGATTTTTGCCATGTGCTGCTAACGTCCCTGAAAATGAACATATTGAGGCTGCTCTTTCTGAATGTGTATTAAACTGTGATCAGATAGCAAAAGATCACATAGAATGTAAAAATCAACCAGTATTTATGTTTAGTGTCTTTACAAAGCCTAATTGGCAATCAAAGTTGTAGTCTTTTTCTGTCAACCTGTTAATAATCAGATGATTTTTGTCAGTTTTATGAGGACCCTCTAAACCTTCCCCTTGGAAATAGTAATTGATTTTGTTATGTAGGAGAAGCCAAGTAATATAATTAATTTGTAACCATGTTTGGGGATTGTGCTTTTTTATGTTGAAAATAAAATTGTGTTAGTGTAGTAAAAAAGCACAAAGTCAGCATTCAGGATTAATTTGAGAAGAATCTAAATGAAAATGTAAAAGGATATAGAAAATACTAGGCTGAAAGTATATGGTCAGAGGACTGGAGCCCCTCTGCTCTGGAGCCAGGCTGGGAGAGCTGGGGGTGCTCACCTGGAGAAGAGAAGGCTCCAGGGAGAGCTCAGAGCCCCTGGCAGTGCCTAAAGGGGCTCCAGGAGAGCTGGAGAGGCACTGGGGACAAGGGATGGAAGGAGAGGATGAGGGGGAATGGCTTCCCACTGCCAGAGGGCAGGGATAGATGGGATATTGGGAATGAATTCCTGGCTGTGAGGGTGGGCAGGCCCTGGCACAGGGTGCCCAGGGCAGCTGTGGCTGCCCCTGGATCCCTTGAAGTGTTCCAGGCCAGGTGGGATGGGCCTTGGAGCATCCTGGTCTGGTAGAAGGTTTTCCAGCCCATGGCAGGGGGTGGAATGAGATGAGCTCTAAAACCTCTTCCAACTCACATCATTCTGTGATTCTGTGTTGACTTAAAATGCCATAAATGTTTCCTTTCATAGGTAGGCAGAGTCCATGAATTTTTGACCAGAGTGTTCCCAGGAGTTTGCAATAGGCAATATGTATAAATGGCTGAAGTGTAGCATCATTTTTATATGTTTACCTGTAAATGTAAGCATGTAGTGACTTGAAAGGCCTTTAATTAAAATAGTGCATAGAGTAGGTGTTAATGGGTGGCAAAATACAAACCTTGTGTCATTCTTTTCACATTCCCATTTAATTTTATATGTCTAAATTCAAAACTAGTAATTTTTCAAGTCATATAATACTAATACAACAGCCTGCTGGAATGGTGGTTGTTAGGAGAACCTTTCTCCCTGACATATGCCAGTTACCTTAGGATGGATACTTCATTACATTATTTTCTCCAAAATGCTTCAGAAAAGCTGACTGCATGCACAAGGTGTGTTGGATGCTGAGCCAGGGCCAGGCTCATGTAGAGCAGGGCACGGGAGACCACAACCAATTAACTTCATTAACATTGCTTTGACCTCCCTCAACACTCTGAGCCATGTTTGGGACTGTTACCAGTAAACCCCGTGGAACCCCTGGGATTCACAAAGCTCAATTATAACACCCCTTTGCTTTCTGATCTCAGAAGCTTCTGGTCTTTGAGTGGTTGTGCAAGAAGGACTTGGCTTTTCTTTTTTTCTTGGCTTTTTCTTTTTTTCATCCCCAGAGTTGATGAAGCTTTTAGCATCTCCATAGGGTTCACCCTTGGCTTGCAACCCTGATGGATTTAAGTTGTTTGGATGCAGAAGGCACAGGTGTTTGTTGTTACCAATTCCATGCAGAATGAACATCTCTAGAGATGTTTGATGGGTGGGGTGGAGTGACCTAGTGCTTTATGGTGTATTTATTGCGTGTGCAGGAGGGAGGAAGCAAAGTCAGTTTGCTCAAGGTAACCAATTTAAAGTCCTGTTTGCACTTCTCACATGAGTCAGCAGTCTTGGATATGCTCTGAAAACTTCAATAAAAATAGCCAGCCTTCTTAGCCTGAGCTTTGAAGTAAAATCTGGGTGAGGAATTATCAAGCTTAAGTATAGTGGGCTGTTTGCTCCCCTCTTCTTGATGAAAAGCTGATGCTGGAGTTGCAGAGCTACACAAAGCAAGCCCAACCCAGCACTTCCCTGACATCATCCCTGTTGCATCTGTGCCTGTAGTAAAGCCATAGGAAAGCAGCTGGAACGCTTCCCAGTGTATAATGTATGTCCTGCTACCAAGCAATGCGCCACGAATCCCTGCCAGATGTATTTCACTGGGACATAATCATTTCTGTGCTTTGAAGTGCACGTGGCTGGGGATAATATACTTAATGAAATATTGGAGTGAGAAACAATACAGCATAAAATAGTGCTGTTCATTTGAGGGCCTCAGAAATGAAACAATTCTCCAAATCCCAGCCTCGGAGCGGATGAAGAAGATGAGGGTGGCTGTACTTGGACTGAAGGACCTGGATCTGGAAACTTGGGGGAGACTGCAGGAACAGGGTGACCACTGAAATGCTTTCCCTGAATACTCTTCCCAGCATCAAATATCTGAAGTTCCCTGAAGCTATTGTGGGTTTTGACTTCATGTTTTTTGTCCCTTCTTGAGCATCTTGTTAATGCCATGAGGGAACTGTCATAGTTGTGAGGTCTTGCTCCAGTGGGGCAGTGCTCAACGAAAAGCTCCATGTTACAAATAATGTTAGGATGTGCATCATGTAAAGTTTAATAAAGTGTATAAAGTATTACTGTATAAAGTGTCACTGCCACCTGACTGCCCAAATCCTGGTTCTGAGGGTCCTGCTTTTCTCCCTAGTTTGCTTTTGTCTTTCTATTGGAGTAACTCTTAACAACTTCAAGAGCAGTTTGGAGTTTGTTAGAGCTGATGGAAAACTGAGGACCTATAACTCTGTATTTGCTTTTATTTGGGGCTGCTGGTGGTGTGTTATCTTCTTGTTGTGGTGAAGTTTGAGAAATGAGCTGCTCATTTGATGTTTCAGTGCCAGAGATATGAGTTTGTTTGGTTTTAAGCAGTACAAGAGAAATAAAAAGTGCAATGTACGAAGGAGTTGGTTGCAATAACTCATACCCATCTCTGAACATCTCTGAAAAAGGGTGACTTGGTAGGGGAAAAAGTGCTACTGATTAAATCATCATGGGTTCAAAATCTCCTGGACAGGAAGGAAAGGAGTTTATCTCCACTGGCACAAGACCATGAAAAAATATATCTGTGGCAAGGGCCAGGTGTGCAGGGGAAGGTGATGGTAATTTTGTTTTAGCAGCTAAAATTTGTGGCTGCTGAATATCACGCACCCATGAGATTGATTCAGGTGGTTGTCTGGGGTGTTGCTCACAAAATTTTCACTGAAAATCAGAGGCTGTTTCTGATACCTCAGACTGGGGGCAAAATTAGCAAAAGCTTGAGGTGCTGTGGGAGTTACATCTGAGTAGGGGAAGCCTGTGTTGTGTGTGTAGTGTTTGGGTGTTGAATACCTCTATCTGCTACAGCTTTGGGGTACTTGTAGGATAACACCTAACCTGGTTTTATTTTGTTTTTTTTCAGCCTTGCTAACGTGATGACCTGACAAGATACAGCACAGTCCTGACTATGCAGCACAGGGACTGATGGGAAAGGATCCAATATGAGTGTAAATGATGTTGGAGGCAGACGACGCTTTGAGGATAGCGAGTACACGCTGCACATCTACCCTGGGAGCATCGCAGAGGGGACAATCTACTGCCCCATCACTGCCAGAAAAACGTCCACGGCTGCCGAGGTGATCGATTCGCTCATCGACAAACTCCAGCTCGAGAAAACAAAATGTTACGTGCTGGCCGAAGTGAAGGAGTTTGGAGGGGAGGAATGGATCCTCAACCCCACGGACTGCCCCGTGCAGCGCATGATGCTGTGGCCGCGCATGGCGCTGGAGAACCGCACCAGCGGCGAGGATTATCGCTTCCTGCTGCGCGAGAAGAACCTGGATGGCTCCATCCACTACGGCAGCCTCCAGTCCTGGCTGCGCGTGACAGAGGAGCGCCGCAGGATGGTGGAGCGCGGCTTCCTCCCCCAGCCCCCGCACAAGGACTACGATGACTTGTGTGGCCTGCCGGACCTGAACGAGAAAACGCTCCTGGAAAATCTTAGGAACCGCTTCAAGCAGGAAAAAATCTACACCTACGTTGGCAGCATCCTCATTGTTATTAATCCCTTCAAGTTCCTGCCTATTTATAACCCCAAGTATGTCAAGATGTACGATAACCATCAGCTGGGGAAGCTGGAGCCCCATATTTATGCTGTGGCAGATGTGGCTTACCATGCTATGCTCCAGAGGAAGAAGAACCAGTGCATTGTGATTTCAGGAGAGAGCGGCTCGGGAAAGACACAGAGCACCAACTTTCTGATTCATCACCTCACCGCCCTCAGCCAGAAGGGATTTGCCAGTGGAGTAGAACAGATTATTCTTGGAGCTGGCCCAGTGCTTGAGGTAAGATGGAAACGATAGTAGTGTGGAAATGTTTTGACGGTGAAAAAAACCCAAACCTGAGTAGCTGGAGTTTTATTGTGACACTTACTCTGGGGTTATCTGCTAAATACTGTTAATAAAGTGACAACAGGGATAGCAATGAGAGAAGGTTGTGTTTCTACCTATAGAATTCTACCTGCTTCCAAACAAAAGAGGATAAAAATAGAAGTACAGGAGATGGCTTGCTGCCAAATTTGTTAATGCTTTGTTTTAACTCAAATGTTTCTAAGTGCTGGTCTGTCTTGGTGGTTTCTCAGTGGGGAAAAGAGAATTATCAGTAGCCATTTTCTAGTATATTGAAAAGAGAATTCATTGCACACAATGTATTGATAATGTTGTATTTATGGAGTTTCTGTGCACTCAGCTTCTTTGAGCTGGGAAGAAATCAAACATAACTTTCATGGTCAAAATTGTGTTTTCTAACCATGAGTAGTTGATTTGGCGACTTACTGGTTACTTTATGAGGACTCTTCCTGTGTATTAGAGGTTAGATAAACTGTGCCATCAACTTTTCAGGTATGAAACTCTGAAGTGAGATACCAGCATTCATTAATTGTCTTGAATTTGCCCCATAGTCTTTGAGATGGGTTTCCTTGGAATTGCTAGCTTTGCTGGTTAGAATTTTATTGGTTAAAGCCCATCTGCACATGGGTGATGTGTCTGCTTCAGCCATGCCATTGGAATCTATGATACATGGAGGTGGTATGGTGGCTGCAACCTCTCCTCTCCTCTCCTCTCCTCTCGTCTCCTCTCCTCTCCTCTCCTCTCA
>VXBI01009120.1:478731-630452 GCA_013397375.1 Toxostoma redivivum
CCCCTCCTCTCCCCTCCTCTCCTCCCCCCCCCCCAGGCTCCCAAAATCTACAATTAATGGTGGTTACTGCAGTGACCACATTAATTTCAGAAAACAGGTATGAAGACTATTGCATTCCACCTCCAGGCCTGTTATTCCACCTGCAGTCCTATTATTTATTTGAAACACTTCCATGCTCTTTAGTTTTTGATACATTGCTTAATGTATTATGTTGGACCAAGGTAATTTTATGGTTCTCTTTAGCAGCATCAGAGCATCTCTGTCTAGGTTAGATTTCCAGAGGTGGAGAAGAGAGATCTGCATGAAAGGGAAGGTGGAAGGAAGTTTGGGGAATTGTTTTTTTTTTTCTTAGATTCTACTTTTCTCAGAAATAGGTTCTCTACTTGCTTGGCTCTTGGATGGAGAGAGGCATCACAAATGGTTTGCTGGGAATCCTGCTCTGGTGGTGTCCACTCACTTCTTCTGGGGACCATTCACGGAATGGTTTGGGGTGGGAGGGATCATCCCTGGTTTGGGGTGGAAGGGATCATCCCAATCCATCCCCTGCCATGGGCAGCAACACCTTCCTCTATCCCAGATTGCTCCAAGCCCCGTCCAACCTGGCCTGGAACATTTCCAGGAGTGGGGCTTGGAGCTTCTCTGTGCCAGGGCCTCCCCACCATCACAGGGAAGAATTCCTTCCTAATTTTTAATATTCTTTTCCTTTAAAAAGCACCTTTGTAGTTCCTCTCCTTGATTCTCTTTTCACTAGATGAGGTTGCTCAAAGCCCTGATGTCTGGTGAGTTATGTGTGTTGGGATGAGGTGGAGGGCAGGGATGCACTCCAGTCTTTTGTTTTCCTTTCACAAGATCTGCAGCTGTTTTAGAGGGAAAAAAATCCTGAATCATATCTGTTATATTTTTTTTTGCTGTTGGAACAGAAGTTTGCATTCCTTCACTCTGGCAGCTGGATGGCTGCTGTTGTGCTTTGTCTGCTTCCAGACCTCTTGGAAAAAGGGGGGGTAATCCAGAATTTCTTCTGCTCTGCCAGCACCAGTCCCAAATAGTCACAAATCAGGCAGCCTGAAAGATAAAGTGGCTATATTTCTGCTTTTCCTTCTCTTCCTAGAATTTCTGAAGAAAGGGATCTTCAGAGCAGAGCTTTGGGTTGCCTTACTCTGCAAACAGTTTGCAGATTTGACCTTTTGAGTTATGGTTGAAATAAATTGAATAAACTCTGGAAGTTTAGATGCCAAACTTTTGGGGATTTTTTTTCTTCTTTTCCTTTGTTCTTCTTCTCTCCTCCAAACACCGTCTGCATTCCCTTTGCTTTCCCTTTGCATATTTAAGATTGTGTTCACCTCAGGTTTGTCTTTCAGAGGCAGTGACACAGCTCTGTGTGCTGCAATTCTGGTTTAGGCAATGGAGAAACCAACAGCTCACTTGGACCCGTTGATCTCTTTCTCAGCTTGAAAAGTGTCTCTGGCAGGACAAGTGCATGGAACCTCCTGTTCCTGGGAATGCCTTTGCTGTCATGCTCGCACGGCAGGAGCGGAAGTGGAGCAAAATTAAGATTTTTTTTCTTTTCTGTAGCTTCTCTGTTTTCCTAATTTATTTTTCTTGAGCAGCTTCGGGCTATTGTTTGGGATTTTTTTTTGTTGCATGAGATTCCTGAGTCTTGTCCAAATTGGACTGTTGGGGACAGCTGTCAAGACAAGCTGTTACTGCCCTCTAAACATGGTGACATCATTCACTAGTTGCACATAGTTTAAGGTGTGTACTGAGCCCAGGTGTGTCCTTTTAAAGTGTATTTCATGTAAATCCTATGGATTTTCTTTTTCCTCTACTGGGATTTAATAGGAAAATTTTGTTGTAGTGGTGCTCCTTGGAATGGTTGCAATATGCTCCTTTTGGTGAAAAAATATATTTTAAAATACTCGCATTTTTATATATTGTTTGTCATAAATGATATTCCTTAAATACCATACTAATTTTTCCAATAACAAGATTCAAATTTTTTAAAAAACATTATTTTCTTTATATTTTTTCTCAGTTTCCCCCATTTTCTTATAAAGCACATTTTATAAGAACTTGCTTCTTGAGCAGAACCGAGCTTACAAAAATTTTCCACTCTGCTTCTCTTTAGTTTCAAGACTGAGCTTCTCAAAATCCATAATTTTGTGTAGTTAATTGAGGAAGAGTTCCACGTGCTGCAATTCCATTCTGTTTCTGATTGATTCCATGCAATACTTGAGGTGAAAACTTCTGCCCAGCTTGATGCTCCATCAAGAACCCAGAGTGTCACACATCAACAAGATATTGAGGGGCTGGAGCACCAGGAGAGCTGAGGGAGCTGGGAAGGGGCTCAGCCTGGAGAAAAGGAGGCTCAGGAGGGACCTTGGCTCTCCCCAGCCCCCTGACAGGAGGGGGCAGCCAGGTGGAGATCAGCCTCTGCTTCCAGGGAACAAGGGAGAGAACAAGAGGAAAAGGACTCAAGATGTGCCAGGAGAGGTTTAGGTTGGAAAAATTTCTTCATACTGGAAAAGATGTGCCTTCTCCATCCCTGGAAGCGTTCAAGGTTAAGTTGGAGAGGTTGCACAGCCAGATGTAGTGGGAGATGTTCCTGCCCAGGGCAGAGTGTTGGATTAGATGAGCTTTGAAGTTCCCTTCCAATCCAAATCATGCCATGATTCAATTTGTGCTCTACCTAGAGAACTGTGCTTGATCCCTGCAGGGATATTTTATCCCAGATCTAGGGAACTTGTTGATGTGAACTTGGAATGGTGTTTTAAAACCCCTTTTTCTCTTTAATTAGATTAGCTAGAAACATCCAAATGAACTTTATGTTGGAATCCCAGCTTGTTTTTATGGGCTGTAACCCTTAGAGGTGGGATGTGAATGGGTTCATCACCTTGCACTGGTACATGGTCCAGTCTGTGAGCATCCTCCTGAAACATGCTTCAGCTTTCTGTGGAGTCTGAATGCAAGTTCATTTATTACATCTTGCTAATTTCTTCTTCAATTCTGCATAAAACTGCAAAAGTCAGATTCCATTCCTCCCTGGCCTCTCAGTAGCCATTCCTCCCTGGCTTAGGTATGCCCAAAGGTCCTCAGACAGGTATTGGATGAACCTTGGTCTAAAGGAGTCTGCACCAGATTATTTTACCATCATCCCTTTCCCAGCATCTAATTTGTCACAGAAATACAGCCATTGCAGCTACACACAGCAGATATGTTGTCTGAGCAGCTGTTTATTTGCCTTTTCAAATATCCCAGTGGGGATCTCTCAGTTGCTTAAAAAAAAAAAAAAGCCAAGGGCTGTGTTCCTGGGAGAGGCCTGGGAGCACAGGAGGTGGCCAAGGGAAGCTGCTGCTGCCCTTCACAGCTGATATGCATCTGTAGCCTCTCTGCCAGAAAAAAAAAGAATTGATTGCTTGAATTGCTTTGGAAAGAACTGCAGAGAGCTTTCTGTAGACTTGCCCTGCTGTTTGCAGTCCCAATGGTGGTAGTTTGCACAGGAACCTTAGGAACAGCAGCTGGAGTTGCTTTTTGGTTTCTGGAGCAATATCGTGCAATGTGTGTATTTTGCTTTTGTGGGTGAGATCAGAGTTGCCACCTGAAGGCCTGGGAAGCTAAAAGCCTTTATTTTTTCTTATTTTTTTAATCCTGATTATGGAGTTGTTAGAGGGAAATGCAAGCAGCATCTAGAAGATGTTGGATGTTATTTTCCAGGACTTTGTGCTTATGCACAGGTTCCTCCTAGCTGGATTCAGCCGTGGCAGCTGGAGCTGAGGCCCTGCAAGGTGTGAGCAGAACGACTCCACACTGCTGGAATTGCAGTGGATGCTGCTGAATGTTTCCAGAGCCAAACAAAGAGCCATTGAGTCGAGTTTAAAAAAATGAATTAACTGGAATGATCAGGCGTGTCCTGGACTTCCAGAAGGTTTGGGTAGCATTGGACAACATGGAAGTGCCAAAACTCCTTGTGCACAAGGCCCCCACTGCTTCTCCTGTGTGTGCTGGACATGGAGTTATCCTAGGTAGGACCCAGCTCCACTGGCAGATCCCACACTCTTAACTCCTGTGCTGTGGAACCAGGATAAGGGAATACTTGATTCGTATAGGAATTAAGGTACCATTATTTGCCTGTGAGAAACAACATTTACAAACTGACCTTACTCATATTTTTACCTGGAACAATGCATGGGATGTAAACTTTTACTATATTCCCTTTTTCTCCCTATTCCAGCTTGAAACAGTAGTAATGGGAAATAAAATTTAAGTATACTTACATTTTTACCCCTTACTTGGAACAGTGTTAATGGGAGGTAACCAAATTCTATTAAAATGGATTTAACAAAAGAAATAGCTTCTCTGATTCAGTTCATAATGTTCCTTTTCTAATACACTGATTTTTAAGTAATTGGGTAACTGATTTTAAGTAATTTTAAGCAAATAGTGTGGCTCTAAAAGCTTTATGTCTATAAAAATGGATTTATATGAAGGGGAGAGGGAAGATTTATTTTTCTGCTCATTATTCACTTTTGATATTTTTAACCTATGATATGTGCAATTATCACCACGCTGCCATCTGAGTTTGGGGTAGGTGTGAATGCAGCAGCCAGGATTTTTTCCCTCTGCATTCTTGCCTCCCCATGCCTGGAAAGGTTAGAGAGAGAGCAGCACACGGAGATCATCCAGCTGATGCCTAATGTGGGAAGAATTTGTGCAGGCCTGACACAAAGGACTCCCACAGCAAGGCTCAGGCACCAACTGCTTTTCACCAGCACTTGCAAAATGTTGGGATTCTTCAGCTGGGGAGGTTTTACAGTTTTAGGCTCTGTATCAAATAGCATCTTTTTCATCCCTATTTCTGGCACTGAATTATTCAATATTTTCACTGTAGAGTCTTCCTGCCATATCCAGATGGGCTGTATCAGTGCCTGGGTCTAATATTGTTAATATTTTTTATTACATGCTATCTTCAACAAATATTTCATTATTCCAAAGTCCAGATTATTGCACTTGAATGGCAAAAAATTGGTGTTTCTGCTCTGAGATGACAGTAGGGAGATGGATTTGTTATTAAAGCAGGTTTGTATGAAACTTTCTCCACCCTTAAGAATTAGGAGCTATTTTGTTTCCAGGAGGGAAATGCCAAATAAACCCTGCCCTTGTTGGGTGGAGTGCTCACCTTGCAAGATATCCTGGCTTTACAGACCTTTAGATAGCCAGACTTTATGGACCCCTAAGTATCAGGATCTCTAGCTATCCAGATTCTATAAATATTTATGTATCTATACAATATAACCCTGAATCTGACCCTGCCAGGGACCATGTGTTCATGCAAATCCAGATGATGCTTAGCATTATATGGTATTAGAGAACAATTTACTTTCTTAATACCATTTAAAAATATCTTTGTCTTATTGCACCACTGTGTCTGTTACTTGGGTTTGTATTCAGCTTTTTTGGTAAAACTTGAGTATCAAGGTGCACATTTAACAAAATATGAAGGAAGCGCCCATTTTCTGACATTTTTAACTTTTTCTCTCTCTTTACCAAATGCTGTAATTATAATGTAGCATTTTGAGAAATAATGTTTTTGATCAAAGATCATGTTGCTGCTGTTCAATAAGGCTTCCATGAAGACTTAATAACCAAGACGAGGACTTTAATCCCTAATGTCCATAGTTAATACAGCACCATGTTTTTCCAGTCATGGAGTGAGGAGTTAATGCCTTAGTAGGGATTTTGTTTCCCCCCCACCCCACACTTCTCCCTGTCAAAATACAATTTTTTTGTTTGTTTTCAGGAGCATTTACTGAGACCATTTTGATTTTTCTTGTGCCTGGGTAGCCTGTATTGGAATTGACACGCTGGGCTGGGTGCTGGGTGGGTGCCAGGTGGGTGCTGTGCTGCAGCCCTTGGTAGGGAACAGAAGAGCCTGGGAACAAGCAGCTTTTGTAGGACAGGGACTGCACCCAGCTCTGGTGGTATCAGTTGGCAAATTTGGGCTTTTTAATGGTTTCTGCCATCGCTGTGGCTTTTCCGGGCCCGGAATGTGAGTGCTGTCACCTAAAGACCTCTGGGAGAGCATTTGGGTTTGCTGCCCCAGGAACAAATCCTTCTCCTGGCTGCTCACTGACAGCATCCTCCTGAGCTCAGGACTTGTATCCCAAGGCAGCAGATACAATTTTCTGACTCAGTCCTCCATATCTGCAAGGGAGAGAGCTTCCCCCTTCTTATTTACAGGGCAGGAATTGCTATTTGTTATTGTCACTTATTTTCTAGGGTGGGGAGACAGAGAAAGTGTGGTTAGTTATGGAAGGGACCACAGTGGTCACTTGGTCCCACCTCCCTGCTCTGGCAGTGCCATTCCAGAGCACAGGGCACAGAATTGTGTCCAGACAGCTCTGAAATATCTCCAGTGAGGGACACTCCACAGTCTCTCTGCACAATCTGTTCCAGTGCTCCAATGGCTTTGCCAAATCCAAGAGGAATCAGTCAGAAGTAAGGCACTTCAGGGAGGCAGCGGCAGGGAGCTGCTCTGATCTGTTTGCTGTCTAAGGTTCAATATTACGTGGAGGTTCAGGTAAAGCTTGGAGAGCAGTGGAACAATCCTCTCCCAATCCCACGTGTCACAAGTCTCTCAGGAGCTCATGGCAGCAATTCAGGGTAGGCAAATAAAATCATTGTTTGCCGTGTTTGCAGAAGGGATCTGCCTTAACGGCAGCAGCAGATTGCAGCTCCCTTCTATTCCCTTAATTAAGATGGATGAGGGATAAACGTTGTGCCAGACAGTTGAGCCTTTGGCTTTGTCACTGTGATTGGGGATTTGGACTTCTCTGGGCGGACACTGCGATAGGGAAGATGAAAGGACAAGCAGAATCTGAAGAGTTTAAAACAGTGGAAATCTTTTGTAGATCCTTTATTTTTAACATATAAAGTATAAAAAACAAATTATGTCCATTTTGCATCAGCGAGTTAACAAAGCTCTCTCTCCTTGGGTGGTTGGTGTCCCGCCATTGCTCCCTGCTCCTGTGAAGCCTTGAGCTGAAGGCAAGCACCTCTTGTTTTGGAGTGAAGAGCCATGGGAAGCGAGGACTTCCTCCTCTCCAACAAGGGTCTCTGCACTGCAGCAGATGAAGGCTTCACCTCATCCTCATCCCAGTGCTGGGAGGACTTGAGGCAGGGCAGGGTGAGACTTGCCTGCTAGACCCACCACTTGCAGGCAACTGTAGCTCAGGAGTCTCTGAAATTGGCACAATCTTCATCTAATAAGTCTGAATGGGTGTTTTTGGAGTCAGCTTCACTATCAATGGCCATAAGGAAAACATGAATAGAGGAAAAGATGTTACAATATTGTTTAAGAGTCAAAATAATTAACAATTTAGCATAGCACAAGACAAATCAGGTTTGTTGGCAGTTATGAAAAACATTATTCATAGTTATAGAACCTATCTATGTATATATATATATATTTGAAAAAAGGAAAAGTTGAGCAATTTTTGCCATAATGTAATTTTTTTAAAATCTAAATTTTTTTTGTCAGTGTTCTCCAGATCTACACTATTCCCATTTGAAAAGAGGAAATAAGAACAAAAGAACATGATTCCTGTACACTGACTTTGTGGTAGAGACCAAAGATTTACTGATCATTCCAAAATGGGCAGATTTACTTAAGATTTTTAACTGGGAGAAAAATCTTGGCTAAGGATCTCTGTGAAGGATAACAAAGGAGAAGGAAAGCACCTGGGTAAAAATGCTCGTGTCCAACATAAGGATAAAATAAACTTAATTTGCTTTATCACTGAGGAAATAATTTTTTTTTGAGAAGCAACAGGTTTGAGGAGCAAAGTTTTGGTTTGGTGGGTTGGTTGGAAGTTGTCCCCTAAATATTTGTTGCTTGAGTGCTTTCCAAAGAAGAGAAGATCCAGACTTTAGCAAAGCATCTGACATGCTTGGAGAAGAAAGAGAAAAGAAATAAATGAAGAAACAAAAGAAAAAGAGGCAAAGCAGATTTCATAACACAAACTCCTTTTTTAAAGAATTAGTGCTCTCTCAGGATTCCAGATATTCTACATACATTCTAGTAGGTGTAAGGAGTAGTCCTGAGTCTCCTGTGTGAAATTGTGGGGTTCAGTTGAGGGTTTTCTTCCTATATCTACAGACTGAATTATCCTTTAATTAAGGAGATTTGGAAAACAGTCCTGGAGGGCAGAAAATGCAATATTTTTTTTGTTGTTCAGCAAATACAGGTAGTGTGGTTTCCATCTGATGAAGATGGGGAAGATTTAGTGTTGTCTCCTTAAAACAAACTTCTCTACAAGGCTCATATCCACTTCTTCATTGAAAGGGAACTTTGCAAACTTTGGAAATACACTTTTCTGGTTTAGTTTAAGGCTCTGAAAAATGTGGAGTTGGAAACATCGGAGTTTGTCTTTATCTCCAAGGCTACGGCCGAGGAGCTGGCGATGCTCGGAGGAATGTGTTTGAATTATTAGGCTGAACTCTGCATTTCTGGGCCAGAGTGTTCCTGGTATTTGGAGGCCTCTGGGACAGAGGTAACCTTGCCAGCAGGTCATAAATTTGAGCCAGGCTTTTTTACCTTAGTCAGGAAATTCATGCTGGAGCTTTCCTTAAGCCAGGATTCGCAGTGATCTAATCCCAGCCCGCTGCCAAGCCTGACCTGGGAGTTGTTTGCTGGCGTTTCATCGCTGTCTCTTTGTTTTGTCCGTCGCGTTCCAGATCGCTCGACGTCCCCTGCTCCGCGCTTTTCCTGGCGCTGTTAATGGCAGTGGATGAATGCTCACAGTCAGCTGCAAAAGCCTCGCTGCTCACTGTGGGCAGGGGCCAGCACCAGGATGTGCTATCCAGGGAAAATTCGATTGAGCAGCTCATTTTAGTTTCTCCAAATAAGCGCTAGAGGAAAACCTGGGATGGGATTTTGGAAGTTTTGGGACACTTCATACACAAGCAGGTAGAAATCTGCATTGCAGGTGTCATATCAAAATCAAATCAATAACAACAACAACTCATAATATATGTTAATATATCCTATAGTATCATAAAAAAAATGTTAGTATCTCCTATAATACTGATATATATATTAATTATATGAGTACACACACAAATCTGCATTGAAGGTGTCACATACAAAATAATATATATATTATAATATCTGTCATAATAATATATGTAATAATAATGTAATTACATATATGCACACACCCCAATCTGCATTGCAGGTGACTCAAAGTAGTCCAATTTATATAATATGTCCTGTAATAATAGTGCTATGTAATAACAATATATCTATATGCATATACACAAAACCAGATCTGCATTGCTGGTGTCATAGATTTTCATAATTATATGTAATAATAATAATAATAAGCAGGTGTCATAGAATCCCCAAACAATTACTCAGGTAAAACCTCACTGCATTCTCTGGGTCGTGGCTTAACGTGAATGTAAAAAGCTTTATTTTAGCTGAATTTGCAGGCTATAACATAAGTACACCCTTTATGCTATGGAAAAGCACACCTCTGGTGGACAGTTAAAATATTTTTGAGAGTATTTAGCAATGGAAATTTGTCCAAGAGGTTAGTTATTGCATCTGTTAATGAAAGGTATGTTTGTTGCACGTTTGGTACGAGTGGAGATGCTGCTCCAGTACATGGCTACATCTCTGTGATGTGAAATTCATCTGAATTAAGCCAGTTTTAAAGGAATTTCAGTGGATTCCTTGGAACAGCAGCTGCTCAACACTGGGATGCTGATGATGTGTAATTCCCAGCAGTGCTATCAGTGTTGCTGCATGGTGATTTTTGTGTAGCAAATCCAGCACAAGGTTTATTTCCCCCCTTCCTTCTCTTCTCTTTCCTGCACATTGAAGCTTGGGAAGACCTGCTCTCACGTCCTGTCCAGATTGCCACCGGATGTTTGCTTTAAATCAGAATATTCTATTGCTAGACACGTTAGATTAAAATTAAATTGTAAAAAAATAATGTTGTGGAAAGAGAAAGAACTTCAAAGTCCTTTCTGGCTTAGGAAATGTGTGTAAAAATTCAGCACAGGGTCACCTGCCATTTCCATTGCTGGTGTACATAGGCAGTCAGTGTAAATTCACCTGTAATCCACCAATGCTCCCCATTTTTGCATCACATAGCTGCTGAAAATGATAAATAACCCAATTCCTGCTCCTCCACTTGAGCTGCAAATCAGGGGAATGGGGATGCACCTTCAATTGTGCTCAGTGAAACATCCTAAATTGCCTTGCGTCCATGCATACAAACTCCTTGCCTTCTTGAATATTCTCATTGTAATAAGTGGGCATCCAAGAGCTGTTAAACCTGGATTAATCCTGGTCTTGGACTGCTCCAGGAGGGATTACAAAGTGTAATATTGGCATTAAGGCTGGGAGATGGGAGCGAGGCTTTCCAAAGTGCTTACGCAGCACAAAGAAACTCTGCCGGCGCCTTTCGGCTCGCGTGCGTCCCTGGGCTGCGAGGGACGACCCAGGGCTTTCTAGAGTTACATCACAATTATGATATTTGTAATCACAGAGATGCAATAGAAATAACCTCCTGGCTGAAGGGAAATATGTGGGTAATGAATGGGTGCGACCTGCCTGTTGCCGTCCTGGGTTTTTGTGCTGGCTCGCGCAGCCCTTCCCGCTCTGCAACATCTGGTTTTCATCTGCTGCAGGAAAGCCAAATAATTTCAATGAAACTGGGAGAAAACATAATGCTTTAAAAAAAAAGACAACTATTGATGTTAGCCTGGTTTTCAGCTGGCGTTAATTAGATTTATCAGCAGGGTTTATCGACAGAGTGGACGCTCACTTGGATGCTTGAGTTAATGCATCATCCAGCGGACAATGTGATTAACGAGGGCCAAGCACCATGTTTTTCCTTGGAAGAGCTCGAAATGATAAATTATGTGAGTTGAGATTACTCTGATTTTTGGTGCATCCCCCAGGTGATGTATCAGCAGGGTGCTGGAGCACAAAGGGAATTTCACTGATGGGAATAGCCTTGGTTCAGTGGGACTGGCCATGGTTGCTCTGGGAATAAGGATATGGCAATACCTGCATCGTGTTAGCCTACAACAAAAATGCATTCCCTAAATTGTCAAATACTGGATATATTGAAAGACAATAAATATATAATAGGTGTACAAGATACGTTAATAAAAAGATAACATATGAGATACAAAAATATAAAAGAGGTATAATATATACATGCAATATAGAAATATGAAATAAAAATGCATTATTTTCTTTCTGTCCCTCTAAATTCGAATAAGGTTGTCACTGAGGTCCATTTTCAAGTTTAGACCAGTGTGGGTCAGCATCTGCTTAATCCTCATCACATTAGAGCCCCCCTGGACTAAGTTTTTTAACTGCACTTTGTTGATCACTGAGCTTTTAAAGATGTCCACGAGCTCTCAGCAAATGGAACATTTGTCCTGCTCTGCACAGATTGACACTGTTGGGCAGGGTATACTTGAGGAATAGGCAGGCTTTTTGTTCCATCTAGGCTGCAAAACTCTTGTGGGTTATTAGATCATCTCCCCTCAGTGGGTTTTTGGTGCTGGGAAAGCTTTATTGAGATAGAATTATGAGTAAGCAAAATATTTCTGGTTTTCCATGTTAATCGTGTCTGTTCAGCAAGAGAAACGGAGCTGGGAGAAGCTTTTTGAGTAAGTAGGACGTCTCACCTCCTGGCTTAAGGCATGAGGATCTGTGAGAGCAAATACTAGAGGAGCCATAAGTCTGTATTTTGATTTAATGGTTGTAATTTTAAAATTGCTTTATGGTTATCATGTCATAAGATCTTAACCACTAATTTTTCCAAAGAGTTTAATTAAATTTCAAGCTTTCAACTGGAAATTCAGAATAGAAAATAGGTTTGAGCTTACTATTAAGTTTCTTGCTTTGAGAAAAGTTACTGCATTTAATAGAACCATGGAATGGGCAGGGTTGGAAGGACTTTCATTTATTTGACTGGATTCCAACCATGGTTAATTCATCTTCACCCCTGATTGCCAGATCCACACTTCAGCTTCTTATGAGCCAAATTTCTTTGGACAAGGATGCAGTTGGAGCAGGGTACCTGCAATTGCTGAGTGCTTTCAGAAAAAATCATGGTCTTTTATTGTTTTCTCCCATCCCATTCCTTGCCATGGAATCAACTCAGTTTAATTTTGTGCATCTTGCTGGGGGCTGGTGCCAGAGATGGGATTAAGAGGATGCAGAAGGTGAAGGGTTCAGTGAGTCACAACTTAAATGTATGGATAATTCATCATGGATATTTCCCTCCCTCTTTCTACCTTTTACATGAGTTATCTTTGATGCATTTGTTTTCTAAAGTGGCAGTGAAAGGATTGCAAATGCAGTAGCAACCCCCAATCCATATGTTTGTAGGCTGGATCAGGGTCTTGATGCAGTTGGGAATAGTGTCCCCCATGTATTTGTGCCAAATGTCCCAGGGAACAGAAAAGTACAGGTGGGAATCTCTGAAGGTGGTGTTGATTCTCAGCATCACTTATCATCAGACTTATATTTTAGAGCTCCTTAGCACCAATTCTCTCAATTTTTCCCCCTTTTTTTTTTTTTTTTTTGTCCAGCCCCTGATACTGATTTTTCCATGCCTTGTTTCAATCCCCACCTGAGTTTAATTATTATAGTGACTTTAGCCTGGGCAGCTGGTGAATTATCAGTAGCTCTCCTATCCTGGATGCCATCCAAGGGGGGAAATGGGGAAGAAGGAGCAGCAAAAAAGAGAGATGGCCAGGGAAAGGCCTCCCTATGGGATGTGGAGGCTGGGTGAGCAAAGCCTTCCTGCTGAAATCCAGCCAGCATGAGGTAGGACAATCGTGCTGCTGTTCTCCTTGGGAGTTATAAACAAGAGGATGAGGCTCACCAAGAGAAAGAAAGGTTTATTTCTGTGGTTTTCCTTTCTGTCAATGTTTTAGTTTCCTTTTCCACCCTCCTCCTGAACTGCAGGCAGATCTATTTAGAGAAGAAATGATGTTTTCACATGTGTTTAATTTTTTAATGTAGTATTTTACTTGCTGATTAAGGTCAATAAAGAAATACATTTAATATTCTCTTGAAAGATGCAAACAAATCCCTCCTTAGTTAGCACTGATGGTGTTTTTGTTGGGGTTTATAAAGCTGCTTTGAGGGAGGCAGCGGGAGCAGCTTCCCCATCTTCCCCTGCCGGGATAAACAAATCCAATCCAGTGATTCCTGCTACATCCCACGTGCTTTTTTTAATGCAAAAAGGAAAGAAATAATAATAAAGAAGGTTGAAATAACAAATTCACATCCCAAATGCAACAAGAGTGATTGAGCTCCTTGCTTTATTCAGGATAATGATGTGACTGATGTGTGCATTGTTATTTAAGGGAGGGATCTTTTATCTCTACACCTGTAAAATCTTTCCAAGATTTTATCCCTCTGGGAGATATTTGTGGAGATATTTTGACCACTTGAGTGATCATGTCCTTGTTGTTTTCATCATCTTGAGAATTGAATGGTGTATGATGAGATTGTTGCCTCTCAGCAGTGACTTTATATGTATGGAATAAAGGTTTTGGAAGTTGATAATAGGTGCTGGAAAATGTGAGATCTGGATCTAAGTCTCCCTCCAGCCTGTTTTTCATTGGCATGTCTGGTTCCTCCACATACACTCATCTGAGCTTGACTAAAATCCTGTAAACCATTACCTCCATTATTCTGCCATATGAAGAGACATTTAGGACATCAAACCAATGGGTTTGGATGTGTTCTTATGTTTTTTATTGAGAACACAAAGTTATGTCTTGGATCAGTCATGGTGATCCAAGACATTCACCCTCTGGAGATGCTCTATCATGCAAGGGTGATGCTTGTCCTGGGTGGGAGCTGGGGTTGTGCCTCTGGGCATTGCTCTGCCCTTGGCAGGGAGGGATGCTCCAGCATTCTGGCCTTGCCCCTGGAACAAGTGCCATAATGCCAACAGCTCCTTTCCTTGCAGAGAAATTCTGGTTCTCTGTTCATTTTTACAAACCAAGTGTAATTTGTAACGGCCCACTCTTCATTGTGCTGCTGCATGTTAGGTCACCACTCACTTCCAAATAATAGATGGAAATGTGGCTTTATTTGGGTTATAAATTATGTATTGCCACTCAGCACAGGGAGTGCTTTTTTTTCCTCTGCCTTTTCACATCCCTGGGCTCCTCTGGTTAAAGATCATTTTCTCCCTTTAAGTTCAACCAATGAGTCTCTTGATAAATTGAGAAAAAATACCCTGAATTTGTACTTGAGCTTTGCAGTTTGTCTCAGCCTGGCAGAAGACATGTACTCAAATCCTGGTTGGGTGTTCCAGCTATTCCAGTCAGGCTGGTTAAAGATACTTTTACATCTGTCTGCAAAGTTTCCCACCTCTTTCTGTGTCCTATCACAGCTACTTTGATGCCAACATCAGGTTGTGATTTTAGTTTATTTGCTATATATTTAATTACCGAAGATTTACTAAAGGGCTTGAACACCCTGTAGTGGTTCTTCAAAGGTTGAATGAAGAAATGCTATTCTGAATTTTACTGTTGTAGAGGCTGCAAATTTCTACAAGGGGAGCTGTAAATGTTTTGTTTAGTTAGACCATGATGGAGAGGGACTGAGTATTGTCAGGGAGGGTTTGTCAGACTGTGTGGTGGCAAGGGAACAGAAAAGGTGTCAAAAGAAATGAGATGTACAATACCTGTGTACTGGAAACCAGCACTTCAGGAAATCAGAGGAGAGAGAAGTTAATGAGGATGTGCTCTAATGAATCCTTGCATGTTCACATTAAATTAATTGGATAATGAAGTCTGGTTTGCCGTTTGCTCTGGCAGGCAATGCCCCTGTGGATTTTCTGAGTGTATCTGCTGTGTTTCTCCTGCTGGCAGCTGTACTGGGAAGCTCCCAACACAGCAGGTCACCAGCACTTCAACCAGTACACCTTTCTTTGAAATGTTTGTACTTTTGATGCATTTTTGCACATGTTATCCTGTGTTCTTCTGGAGGGCAGGAAGGTTTGCAAAGCTGGTGTTCCCCAAAATATTATGCACAAAGACTAAGGAGATGGCAAAATTAAATGCTATTAAATGCCTTTGGAGACACTTTGTTCTAAGACGTTCTCAGTGACACGGCATCCTCCTACCGCTTCCCTTCCCTGCCCTCCTCACATCTGGAAAGATCTCAGCAGCTGGTGAGGGGAGATCCCAGATGGAGCTTCAATGGCACTTGGATGCTGCTGTAAAAATTTGGACTGCATTCCTTCCTCTGGTTTGCTCTATTTTGGGTCAAATCAATGCAGGGTGGGTGGTTTGGGCCAGGTCTTTACTCTTGGAAGTCTTGCAGTGATATTGGATGCGTGGCTGCTGTAAAAATTTATACTTGAAGTGCTGTTAAAAATCCTGCCCCTTCATGGAACATATAACCTCAAACTACATTTCTTAATACATACATGAAAACATGGAATTGAAGGAAGGTGCTCTGAATCTCCACTTAATGATGTCTCCTGCTTGGCTGAGATGGATGATGAAGAGCTGCTGCTCATCTTGGTGCAGAGAGAAGGAGCAGCGAGGCCTCTGCATCCTTGGCATGCTGGCAGCACATCTGCCCTGGCACACCAGGCTGGGCTCAATTTGACTCCTGTCCTTTCCAGAAAGGAAAAGGAAAACATGCTCCCAACATCCATCCCAACCACTTGGCATTTTGCAGAGCCTGGCTAGGAAAAGGTGGACAGCAGAAAAATATCCATGTTGGTTTTGAAACGTTTTCTGCAATGCAGAAACTTGGAATACATGTTTCCCTTAATTTCATTAATTCGGTGCTTTCCTTTTTTGGTTGAATTTTCTTGTCCTTTGAAGCTCAAAACACTATTCTCAGAAATATTGGCCTTGGCAGTGTTGAGGAACATTGCACAAAGCCAAACAGGTGGTTTTGGCAGGATAACTTTGGACATGGAAGCTCCTTCCCTGCCTGGAGACCTCTCCCATGACAAACAGAATTGCAGCACTGTGCCCATCTCGTGCCACGGGGCATCAGCTGCTCCATGCTCGCCTCACAGCTGTTCCTCCTCTGCAGAGAATGGATGGAGTGGTGTCAGATTTACCCTCAGCCCAGGAACCTGGTTCAGTTCATAGGAAACCTCTCCATGGTGGCCTCAAGGAAGCCTGCAGTTAATTCCTGTGGGAAGGTGCCAGGCAATATCTGTTGAATTGTCCTGTTCTTTACCTAACAGCTGAAAACAGACACCCTCTCCTAACACAAATATCTGATAGGAACATGTTGATTTTTGAGACTTCTCTTTTGCTCCCTAAAAAAACCAATGCCAGCCATTCTTTTTCATGGTACTTATTGAATATTCTGGTCCCTGATAAGACAATTATTTTTCAATGCTTTCCAGAGATCCAATGCGATAAAAATTTTTTGAGTGCTATGCCTCGGTCTGACTCCTGCAGGTGTTGTGGTCCATCCCAACACTTACTAATAAGTATTTTTAAGCTCTTACTTCACTCTTTGAACTGTGGAAAGAAGGGAAAAGGTGTTTTTATGGATCAGTCAGACATCCAAAGCTGCCTATGGTTACTGAAACATTATAGAAGCTGGAAAACACGAGCTCAGCAGTGCTGCCATGGTGGAAGCGACTCATCCAAGCTGCGTACGAGGCACAGAGATTTTATGCTGCTGCTCAATGGCTCTTGAAATTTTGAAATTGCATCAGGAAGAGTTGCAGATTATTTATATAATCCCACAGAAAAGGAAGGAGGGGCTGGAGATGTGTGGATTCACTTGTAACCTTCTCCTTACTCAAGAGATTTTTTACATGGCAGAAAACAGATGCGTTTTTTTATTGTGTTGATTTAATGGCAGAGCTCCGATTTGGTTGGTTTTTGTTTGTTGGAGGGGAGGGTGTGGGTGATTTTTTGTCTGTAAGAAGCAGAAAGTGGCTGAGGTCTGAGAGGGAGGACAGCAGGAGCGGGAGCCAAGCTGAGGCTCGGGTTACACTGGTATGTTTTGGTTGCTGCCTAACGTGTTTTTGTTTTTCTTCATTACACATATTTCTCTTGGGAAAAGCAGGAAAAACTGTGTGTCAAATATACATCAGGACTCTGTGCCTCTGCTAAGAGGTTCCAGATGGGGAGCTTTATGATAGGGATACTTTCTCCTGCCTTTTACTTTGTGGCATTAATTCTGGTGACAAACTGCAGGAAAACTTACATCAAGCCAGAGTGAAGCAGTGAATGCTGCTTCTTTTTTTTGCTTTTGAGCATCTTTTGCAGTACCCAAGTATGCAATAGGAAGTTGAAACTTCATTTCCAAGCATTTTTGGCCCCACATTGAATCATTATATTCAAAAAAAGAATAAAAAACTAGAGTTTTGAAGGGACTTGGAGCCCTCCAGGACTGGAGAGTGTCCAAGGCTTGTCCACTAGACCATATCCCTCTCCCTAAATTTGAGACTGATGCCTGGGAAGGAGGGGATGGAAGCTGGTGAAGATGCCTCTGCAAGGGATGAGTCTCTTGCCAATGGGCGATGTTTCATGTCTGTGCTAGGCAGGGGCTGTGGCTCCACCTGGGGTTGGCATTGTGTCTCCTTCAAGATGATCTCCCAGAACTCTGATGGATGTTTCCAGACCTGCCCTCAGGCTGAGGCTCCACAGCTGCTCCACCTGAAGTGAGTGTGTGGCAGTGGGAGCCACAGTCAGGCTCTGGCGATGGCAACCTGTCATCAGCAGTTCCTAAAATCAGTGAGTCACAGCTCCAGCAAGTCTCTGACTGCTACAACAGCAACAAGAGCTCAGCAAAACACTGTTGTCCTACAGTGCTCTCAGGATGTAGTTTCCTGCGTTGATGTTTTTGCATAATGAAATTGTGTCTTAAAAAGTAGCACTTGGTTTGTGTATTGTGTCATTTGAAACATCAATGTTTCCAAGACAACAGGCCAAAAAGTCCCAAACCATGTTACCTGTGGAAGGGTGTGAAGCCATGGGTGAGGGCTGCCTTTCTACAGCTGCAAGTAATGCTCCATGCTCTAAAAACTGGGAGATGCTTTGGAGACAGAAAATTACCCCCATCTTCTGCAGACCACTGAAATATGTGGATAGTTGACTGTCTGAAAATAGAAAAGTCATATTTTCTTTATTAGGGGCTTTAGAGCAGATGAGACACGAATGATCAAGAGCTCTGGAGACTCAAAAGCCTCAACTTTGAGAAGAAAAAGAATTGAGAATGTCGTTACGTGTTTATCATCATGGAATTACAGCATGGTTTGGGTTGGAAAGGACCTTAAAGCCCATCTTGTTCCAATCCCTGCTATGGACAGGGACACCTTCCACCAGACCAGAATGCTCCAAGCCCCATCCAACCCGGCCTGGAACACTTCCAAGGATCCAGGGGCAGCCACAGCTGGCCTGGGCACCCTGTGCCAGGGCCTCACCATCATCACAGCCAAGAATTCCTTCCCAATATCCCATCTATCCCTGCCCTCTGGCAGTGGGAAACCATTCCCCCTTGTCCTGTCCCTCCATCCCTTATCCCCAGTGCCTCTCCAGCTCTCCTGGAGCCCCTTTAGGTCGTGCCAGGGGCTCTGAGGTTTCCCTGGAGTCTTCTCTTCTCCAGGTGAGCACCCCCAGCTCTCCCATCCTGCTCCAGAGCAGAGGGGCTCCAGCGCTTGGGGCATCTCCGTGGCCTCCTCTGGGCTCTCTCCAGCAGCTCCATGTCCTCACTGTGCTGGGTACCCAGGGCTGAGGCAGCTCTGCAGGTGGGGTCTCACCTGAGTGAGGCAGAGGGACAGAATTCCCCCTTTCCTGCTGCCCACACAGTGAGTTCAGCCCAGGCTGCTGGAGCAGCTCCATCTTCTCCTCCACCAACATCCCCGAGTTCCCCCGGGGCTGCTCTCACTCCGTTATTTGCAGTATTACTTTATTTAAAGTAGAGGAAGCCAGAAGTGCTCCTGGCACTGTGTGAGGCTGTTTCCAGCAATGGCAGACAAGTTTTATTTGCAGCAGTTGCAGTTTATGCTGCATCGCTGTACTTCATCCAGTTCTGCATATGGGGATTATGAAAGGTGAGAAGGAAATCGTGATATGGCTTGATGGTGCAATGCATAATATAACCTGTTATATAGGTTATACCCTCCTCAGTCATCCCTTGAAATATATACATTAATGGGTTTTTATTGTCATCCTATCAGTGCTGCTTTGTTCCCACTGCAGTGCTTGTTTACAGTACTTGTATTGCTAACTGAGGGAGTGTAAAACCTCCTCCTTTAGCTATGACTTGTTTCCAACTGGTCACTTTTCTGCTATTGCTGTTTTATTGTGATTATTTTTATCCTATGAAAAAATAATTTGAAACACCAATAAAGAGATTTTTCTCAGTCCTGGCACCTGTTGGAGACTTGCTGCCTGCATTTGACAGAGTAAAGTTTGTTATTTGACTGCAGAACACGAATGTTGGGAGTTGGAGAGACACTGTAATAACACCAAGTTTTCCAACTTCACTTTGGGATGCTTCTTTAAATCCAAAGCTCAATCTAGGATGAAGATTTTTTTCCACCCAAATATTTTCTGGCCAATGTGTGCAAGTTTGCTGGAAAACATGAGCCTTTAGCTTCCCAGGATTGTCCAGTCTGCTCACAAAAACATGGATGTCTGAGCAGAGGAGCAGGAATGTCGGTCAGACCGTGGGGATTTGGCAGCCTCTGCCTCCAGGATCCGTCCTACGGGTGTTTGCTGGTGGCTGCCAGCTCAGCCGGGATTTTTTTCCCATTATTGCACTTGTGTAGGAAAACTGTCCCTGTTCCGGAAGAGGATTTAGGTTGGAGGCTTTAGCTGGGTTTTGGGGTTTTGTTTTCTTGCATTGTGGTTTCATGGCAGTTCCTTTTTTTCCAGAGCATTACTTGAAGAAGTTGCAGTGGTCTGATCCTGTGTTTAAATATGGGAAAAGGATGAATATTCTGCCAATGCTGAAGTGTTTGCTGGGAACACAGACACTAAATCCTATTTCTTACATAGCTGATAGAGCCTCTGCACCATATGTCCCAAACCAGGGTGTATTGTAGTGATGCTTACAGGGTTTATCTCATATATTTCCATTACATTGTCACTTCAGCTATATTGACTCCTAAACCTTCTCTAAGTCACTGCTCTCCCATTAGAAATCTTTCTCTTCCATATTTGTATTGGGGTGTGTGAACTTGATGTGCACAAAGACACGTGGTCATAACTGAGCCTGTATTTTAAGACAAGTTGTTGCCGAAAATTTGTTGTTTAATTTCTCCAGGCACTGAGCTCCTCTGTGGTGACCAGGGACTGGAGCTGTGTCAGAAGGAGTTAGGTTGGACATCAGGGAAAGGTTCTTCCCCCAGAGCAGGGTCAGGCACTCAACAGGCTCCCCAGGGAATGGTCATGGCCCCAGGGCTCCCAGAGCCCCAGCAGTCTGGACAGGGCTCTCAGGGACATGGGATTATTGTGGTGTCCTAAGCAGGGATGGGAGTTGGACTCAATGGTCTCTGTGGGTCCCTTCCAGCTCAGGATATTCCATGATTCTATGATTCTCCATTCCAGGATGCTGGCATGATTCCCCAGAGGGGGAAGGTGCTATCCTTGAATAATCTCAGTTTTCATCTCAGGTAGGGTCAGTGCAAGTGTCTTACCATAACAAGACATTTTTATTTGGCATAAACTGTCTGTAATGAGAAAAAAATATTTTAAAAGCTGTTTTATAGTTTGTACTGTGAGAGTTGTATTTTACACATCAGTTTAATTACGAGAGGGTTTGTCTGTTAATGGGCAGAACTCACTTGGCTGCTGTTCAGTAATTGCAATTATGGAATGAAGGATTTGGTATGCTTTTTGTTGGAAGAATCCCACCGAGTTTAATTCCATGTAGTGATGGCTGTGCTGTCAGTGACAGTGAAGTGTCAGTGAAGGGATGAAGAGCATTTTAAACTTCATAAATACAATAAATTGTACATTTGGTTGGTGGGGGGGGGGCCCTTAAGTAAGGTCTTGGCCCTTTGGTCAGTCTTTGCAAGCCATATGGACCTGTTCTCCATGTCTTCCATAGGAGCAGGAGAGAGAGAAAGGGTCTCATCAGCACTTCCCAGGTATCTTTATCCTCTGGACTTTCCCTATCTGAAGTATTTATAGGTCATGTATTTGAAAGGTTCTTTTGTGCATAGTAAAGAGCAGGGACAGGACAGGCATGCACCTTTTGGTTGTTGCACCTGCTTAAAAATTGAGTATTGATTTTATGGGAAGAAACTACATGGGTTTGAGAAGCTCTTAAGCAAAAATATCCAGCTACCACAGGAAGTGAACACCACCAAGGAGATGTTCTGCTGTGTTTGCTGTCAAAGAGATTGGTGTAGGATTAGATTCTGTTCATGTCCACAGCCAGGACAGCTTTCTGTAAAATGTTGGAGACAAATATCACCAATTTTTAAACAAAAAAAAATATAGTTTGTCATTATACACTTTGAATTTAAGTTGCTTTGTCGTGTTTTGGTTTGAGGGTTCAGAGGAGGCCACAGAGATGCTCTGAGGGCTGGAGCCCCTCTGCTCTGGAGTCAGGCTGGAGGTGCTCACCTGGAGAGGAGAAGGATCCAGGGAGAGCTCAGAGCCCCTGCCAGTGCCTGAAGGGGCTCCAGGAGAGCTGGAGAGGGACTGGGGATAAGGAATGGAGTGCCATGACAAAGGGGGAACAGTTTTAAACTGGAAAGGAGAGATTTAGATTGGATGTTAGGAAGAAGTTCTTCCCTGTGAGGGTGGTGAGACCCTGGCACAGGGTGCCCAGAGCAGCTGTGGCTGCCCCTGGATCCATGGAAGTGTTCCAGGCCAGGCTGGATGGGGCTTGGAGCACCCTGGTCCAGTGGAAAGTGTCCCTGCCCATGGCAGGGGGTGGCTCTGGGTGCTGTTCCAGGTCCTTTCCAACCCAAACCGCTCCGTGGTTCTGTGTTCTGTGGAATGGAAAACCCTTGTTTACTCTTGAAGGTGCTGCAATGGCCCCTTGCAGAAAAGAACACCGAGGCAGGAACATTTGCAGGTCTTTAAAGGTCAGTGTGTGGCAGCTCAGGGCTGCAGGGCAGGCTCGGGCCCTGCTCAGGCTTTGCAGCACAAACACTATAAATAATCTGTGGTTTGTGCTTTTGACCACAAAAGCACCGCTGGGTTCATCCCTCAGTGTGGGACAGGGAGCCACAACCCAGAGAGCAAAGCCCCGAGGTGCTGGCGCTTCGAGTCGTGTTTAGCTGCTGTAAATTAGATTTTCAGTGTTACTGTTGAACCACAGCTTCAGAGGTTCCCATAAAAGCTATTTTTCTTTGCAGCCATTCAAGTTGTACCTCATACCTTTCAACTTTGGTGCTTTCTTAGAGGCCACGATCTCTCTGCATCAAGGTGGCTCCTCATGGAAATGGAAAGTCTCAGAGATCCATCAAAGTGTGGTTGTTTTAACACAGCAATTTGGGCTGGAAGATTTTATCAGGAGGTGGGAGCTGAAGGTTTAAAAGCTCTTCCCAAGGCAGGAGCAATAATGGGAAGGGATTTAGCATGGCTCTAACTTAAGTACTGTACGTGCAGTTTATGTTCTGGATGTAATTCAATATATTTCTGTTTAAAAGCAATATAACAGGGCAAGAAGAGTGCTGGGACCTTGCTTTCAGATGGAATGAAAACTAGGGAAAAGGATCTTTATCATCCTGCTGTATATGTTTCAGGAGGAGGAAGAAATTTGTGAATGCCCTGGACACATAAAAATGGCATTAAATTTCAAAAATTCCAATACATTATTTTTCTTCCCTGTGTGTTTTTTTTCATTTGGAATGAAGGTGTTTATGGATTTTAATTTTTTTCAAGCGTAACATATAGAATATTGAGACAAACAGCCCCCAGATCTGGAAATAAATTACAGGGCATGTTTGAAACCACCACTTTTTGTGGATGCACACGTTGGGTTTCTCCAAAAGAAGCTGTAGGTGAAGCATGGGAATGCACATCTGGTGTGCATCATGGAATCATGGGGGGTTAAGGTGGGAAAGGCCTTTAAGATTTTCAATACAAAAATCACCCAGCACTACAACCATGTTCATCACCAAACCATGTCCTCAAGTGTCCCATCCAGTCTTTTTTTGAGCACTTCCAGAGTGTTGCCACATCACATCACAGGATGCCCACCACATCCCTGGGCAGCCTGTTCCAATGCTTGACAACCCTTTATGTGGAATTTTTTTCCTAATATTCAACCTAAACTTCCCCTGGCACTACTTGAGGGCATTTCTTCTCATCCTGTCCCTGTTCCCTGGAGCAGAGCCCGACCTCCCCAGCTGCCCCCTCCTGTCAGGAGTTGTGCAGAGCCAGAAGGTCCCTCCTGAGCCTCCTTTTCTCCAGGCTGAGCCCCTTTCCCAGCTCCCTCAGCTGCTCCTGGTGCTCCAGCCCCTTCTGTATTTATATTATTTCTATATTTGTATGTTATGTATTTATACATTTGGTGGGAAATAGATTTTAGCAAAGCTGTTCCCAACGTGCTCACACAGTTGCAAGTGATTCATACTTTGTGAATACATTTGATTAATGAACTCCAAAATTTCAAAGTAAACCAGGGAATACAAATCTTACAGCACTGTCTTGTCTAATATCAACCTGTTTCTTCTCCCTGGCATTAATGAGCCTGATGGAATTTTGCTCCCAGTCCCTTCTGTGTCCCTCCATGGAATATAACTATTAATATAAGTATTCCACAATGGCATAGTTGAGATTTAAGCAGCTGACTTGCTTTTCTCCTGGTATATTCATGGTATGGCTTTCTAAAAAATTCAATTTACACTTCAGGTTAATGGGGAACCATTTAAAAACTCTTGTGTATTAATGTATTTCTTATCCTGTACAGCAAAGAGAAGATGATGTTTTTATTTTTCCCTCTAAGGGTGAGGGCTAAAGGCTCCTCTGAGAGCTCAGGACCTAAAATATGCTGTATAAAAGGCCTGTATTTCCACTTGTTCTTTCGCCACAGAAGCTGCTATTCCATAAGGGAATGCAGCTGTTATTCTGTTGGAGAATATTGCTGCTATTCTATGGAGGAATAACATTCAGTTTGGATGATCTGTGGAACAGTGTTATATTGCCAGATAAGAAAAAGTCAGCACAGTGTTTTCCCAGTTGCTGAGGTTTGGAAAATAACCTTTTTTCAGGAAAGACATTAAAATAATCCTTATTCTGACTGTAATCTGGAATTAATCCAGATTGCATCAACATTCAGTTGAGAACAAGGAGGCTGCAAGCCTCTGGGATCAGGAGGAACGTGGAGCATTTAGCCAGGAAACTGTTAATCCCTTTTCCCCCTCATCCCAATAGACTTCTCTTTGTGCAGGAGGGCTGGAGGAGGAGGAATGGAGCTGCTCTCTCCAGCCTTCTCCAAACTGCTGGATCACCCTCCAGGTCCACAGGGACTCCCAGCTCCTACAGAGGAATGTATTGAATTTTGTTTCCTTCCAAATGTTGAGCCCTGGCCAGTAAAAGCTTTGGTCTCCCCAAGAATCCTCGGAATGCTGTTACAGAGTTGTGTCCGTTGAGCTGCTCAGCAGCCTCGAATCAATGAGTCAGTAAAGGGCAATCAAATGAACAGAAGATAATTTGTTTTAGAGAAATTATAACTCATTTTCTGAGGCTGAACTATTATATTCTGCCGCGCTTGCAGGGGACAGTGTGTTCTGTTCGAGTCTGTATGTGGATTAGACACGTATAAATTGAATTAATAGCACTTTTTTATAGCCCAACAGTCCTGCTAAAGAAACCCTGTGAGTAAAGCAAACAAAAATGTATTAAGTTGTCTCAAATCAAACACCAGACATTTCTCCAGCTACTTGTTGGCCCATTCCCAGCGTGCTGGGCCTGGAGAGTCACCCGAAGTTTGCACAAGAAGGGATCCAAAGACCTTTCTCATTTATATCAGCACGAAAGAAAAATGCATGAAAGAGGGACATTATGGGCTGTGATTTCTGGAGGCATTTGGGTTATAACATATCATGTGGTCTGGCACATTCATCCCCAAAAAGCTCGTAAAAAAAGAGGAATCTCACTGTTCCCCCACTTCTATATTTGTAATGTTTTCTCGTGAATTTCCTTGCTACAGAGTAAGAAAAATTGATTCCTGAGCAGGGCTCTTCCCAAAGAAATCCTAATAAAGAGACCTTGTTTGTCTCTGTGAGCAATTACTTAGGGTAGAAATACAGGGAATCTAACTAGAAAATCTTCTTAATATTGTTCTTTGCTTAAATTCTTTATTAAATTTTATGAAAATTTATTATATAAGATGATATAAAACTGTGCTGCCTCCTGTTTGGTTTGTTCAAGTTCATCTTGCTGCTTCTCTAACAAGCAATGTTAATTAGGTGTATAGAAATTTTTATCTCATTGCCTTAAGATGGTTTCTTAGAACATGAGTGATCCCATAGCAGAGAAATGCTCATAACCTAATTAATACAGGATAAAACTAATACCTAAATATAAGGTGATGCACTTGCATTTCTTGAATATTCTGCTTAAAAGCTTCTTGCTGTGTCTCTGCTCACTGAAATACCTGGAAGAATCCTGTCTTTTAATACCAAAATTCCTGGTTTGGGGAGAGGATGACTGGATTTTCATCTCCAGGAGAGATTTGGGGCTTCAGGGGAGGTGTGGGTGCCTTTGATGTCTTCTGGAGGGTGGGTTGAGGGGGGATGCTGGGTGCAGGGAGGATTTTTGGGGTGAATAAGCAGGAAAAAAGTGAACAGCCTGAAAAGATGTGAATCCTCTGCAGGGTTCCTGAGCTGCAGCTCTGGAATCATCCCTCCAGAATAACCTGTTTGCTCGGCAGGTTTCGGGTCTCCCAGAACCTGCTTTAGTCAGCAAAGGAGATTCATATGCAATAGTTGGAGTTTAAACAAATCCCTGTATTCAGATAGAGGGAAAAATCACGTTGTTATTGCATGGCAAATCTCTGTGGGTTCTTAAATCATTAAATCTGAGCAATTTGGGAAATAAATCAGCTTGGGAAGGGAACCGGATCATGCACAGACAGGACATGTTCAATACCCCTTCTCCAAGGTCTCATTTCGTTTGGCCTTTATATTCTGCTTTTAGTTGGGAAGTTAAATCCACAAAGGTCATTTGAAAAGCTTCAGATTATAGATGGAAAGCTCTTTTAATCTTTTCTAATAAATAGCTGAGCAGGGAATAAATCTATTGGGAGCTGAGCTCTGATGTTAAGCCTCAACACAAAATGCCCATACATGAGCAATACTTGGAAATTATCTCTGAAATTATAATTACTTTAAATAAATTTGACTTAGAAGAAATTATTATGTGTGTGATTACGTGTGATTATGAAAACTAGTTTAGTAAATGAAGCATTAATTGGACCTGGTGGCTTGGCAGATTCTGTCACTGTGGTCCGGATGATTATGGAAGTGATTTAGGCACAAGTGAAAACGGCAGTTTCAGTTCAGAGATTTCTTTTAAATGGCAAAAATTACTCTCTCCAGTCAGTGCTTTGGTAAGGCAGGGCTGGAATAAAAGCTTTGCATAATAAAGACTTAAAAGCATTTTGATTTTGGAAAAGCAACAGCCGCAAATGGAAACAAGGGTGTCTGAAATGCTGAAAATACTCTGGGTTATGCCAGTGCTGTCTATGACATTGTCTGATGTCTGAGTAGCCTTCAAAGCATTTTCCCCCCTAATTCCACATATAATTAAAAGGCAGCTTCCTCTAGCTCATTAAAATGTAGAGTCCTGTTGGAGCAGTGTACTTGTATATTTATTTAAATGAATAAAGCACAGCTTTAATGCAGACTGTAATAACTTCAAACATTAAATCTCTTCTGTGCAGCTCACACTTTATTTTTAAACAGTGTTTAGCTTCTCTTCATGAACACCAGCTTGCAAAGGAACATGGTCCTCTCGTTGGATTATTTTGTGAACCTCTCGACAAGTTCTCCCCATCTCCTTTTTTTTGATGTGAAATGATAGGAAAATCCCCCGAGTTCAGTAGTTAGTGACGCCCATGGAAATCAGGCAAGGCGGTGGCTTTTCCAGCATAACCATGGCATCTCCCTCTTTTCACAGGCATTTGGAAATGCAAAAACAGCCCATAACAACAACTCCAGTCGCTTTGGCAAATTCATCCAAGTGAATTACCAGGAGACAGGCACCGTGCGAGGGTAAGTGGGAACAGGGGGAGGGTGCTGGATGTACCCAAACCTAAACAGGCTGCAGTAGGGTGTTAATTGCTTTGGCCAGTATCTTTCCCAAAATGGAGATAGGAAATAAAAATTCAAAGGTTTTAGCTTATTAAAATCTGTTGGTTTGGAAATGTTGGTGCATCCAAGGTGGGTGCTGAGGTGTGGATACACCTGAGCTGCCTTCAAGCCAGCTGAGCTCTCCTTAATCCTGATGTCAAATTTTTAATGAACCTGAAAAGCAACATCTCCTCCTCAGACAGGAGTTAAGGCAGAAAAAGGGAATGTTTTAGTTGGGATGGGGTGGGGGCTGAGCAGTAGATGTGGAGTGAAAGGTTTGGCTCAGGCTCAGGAGCAAAGGGGAGGATTTAATTTCTGACTGGCAGCTCTGGAGGCCATTGAGCCACACACACTCTTCTTGTTCTCTGCCTGATTCCCCCCAGGCTCTCCCTTCAAGTCTCTCCTTAACTCAGCCCTTGACCAGTGAAGGCCTCTTTTTCCTCCCAGGTCATTGCAAGGATATCCTTGTCTCCACTGTGGTTCTCCTCAGTTTATTTCAGCTTTGGAAATTTTAGAGCAGACCTGAGGAGAAGAATTTTGGGGGATGATTAATGAGAAGCTCATGGACATGTGCCCTGGAAACCCAGAAAACCCCCTTGGCCTGGTCTGATCCATCAGCATGGCCAGCAGGAAAGGGGGAAATTCTGTCCCTCTGCCCTCTCAGGTGAGACCTCACCTGCAGAGCTGCCTCAGCCCTTGGGTTCCAGCACAGAGGGGATGTGGAGCTGCTGGAACAAGTCCAGGGGAGGCCATGGAGATCCTTTGAGGGCTGGGGCCCCTCTGCTCTGGAGCCAGGATGGGAGAGCTGGGGGTGCTCACCTGGAGAGGAGAAGGATCCAGGGAAACCTCAGAGCCCCTTCCAGGACCTAAAGGGGCTCCAGGAGAGCTGGAGAGGGATTTTGGAGGGACAGGACAAGGGGGAATGATTTCCCATTGCCAGAGGGCAGGGATAGATGGGATATTGGGAATGAATTCCTGGCTGCAAGGGTGGGCAGGCCCTGGCACAGGTTGTCCAGAGCAGCTGTGGCTGCCCTTGGATCCCTGGAAGTGTTCCAGGCCCAGGCTGAATGGGCCTTGGAGCATCCTGGTCTAGTGGAAGATGTCCCTGTCCATGGCAGGGATGGAACTACCTAAACCCAGCTTTCTCTCTGGCTTTAAATAATTTCCATGGTGTCAGAACATCACCAAAGGGCTGCAAATGAACAGGGCTTCGTTTACTTCCCTTTTTGTCCAGGTTAACTGAGTCAGTTGGAAAAATGAGGAGTAGAAACAGCATTTCAGAGGCTGTATAATTTCTGCAGCTGGCTAAGAGACCTCTTGCTGGGACTTTGTTGTTATTTTAGAGAATTGCTTTTAAAATTTTCTCCTTTCTCATTTTCCAGCAGAACAATATCACACAAAGAGCTGCCGTTAATTTTTCAGTGAGCTTGGGTACTGCACGTCCTTTCCCACTGCTTTTGCATCCTACATCAGATCTGATGCTCTTTTTTTCCCCTTATTTAATTCTGGTGCACAGTTCTTTTAAAAGGATAAATTAGATTTTTTTAATACCTCCTGGGTAACAAGAATCCAACAAATGCTTTAACTGTGTATTATCTTGGCATGATGTAGCAGCACTCTGTGGTTGTGGCCTCTATTTTTATTTGGCAGAGATGCACAAATAACATTATATTCATGTATTCTAGTTCATAAAATAGGAGGAATTTTCTCTGCTTTTTGAAAAATGAACTTTCTTGCTCTTTGGTTGCACAGAGTGATGTGACTGTACTGTGCTATGAGCTTGCAGTGCTCCCCCAGTGAAAAGAAAAGATGTTTAAAGAAAAATGCAAGCAGTTTAAAAACAAAAAGTATATGTGGCATACAAACCCATATTTTTTTTCCTGTGAAAGAAGATTTTTACAAAAACTTAGCCTATACTTTTTTAGCACAACCCAAATCAATTATCACCCTGTGTTCTGCATATCAGTAGCTTTGGTAATGGAACTATAAATTGCAGTCTCAAATCAGAGTTTTCTTCTCTTCAGAGGTTGAAAATAGCAGTTGAATATTTGCTTACAACCCCTCTGAGTATAATCACCCAAAACCTGAAGAGATGGGACAGGCAGGAGGTTGAGCAGGACCCAACCCCACTCTGGAAGATGAAGTCTTGGATGGTCTCTCAGACTGATGGAACAGGAGCAGTGCTGCAGTTCAGGGCATTCCCAGGAGGATTCCTGAATTTTGGTCCATGAAAGCCAGGCCTGGAGGTCTTTGCAACCTGCTCAGTCCCCATGAGATGGTCCAAAGCCTTGACACGTGACACAATGCATGAAATGGCAGAAGAGCCAGATGGGAGAGGCTCTAGAGCCAGCTAGGAGGGGTTGAAGTCAGAGGCCTGTGAAATACAGACTCTCTGTGCTTGAATCAGTGTTTTACACAAGATCATTCCCTTAGAGCTCCTTTTCCATGCTCTTAAAGGTAGAACTGCCATAGCTAACAATGGTAGATAAAAAGAAATTTGAAGACATCAACTTGTTAAGACATAAGTTTGTTTTTCTACTCACTATCCTGTTACAAGAAGGGACAGATGTTGTTCTTGGGATATGGATTCGTTGTGACCTTTGCACTAATGAAGGGAGCATTTTACCAAAACAGCATTGTAATTGCATCTATTAGAAAAAATAAAATTAAATATAAAATAAAATTTTAAAAATAGAAACTTTCTAAAATAAAATTTTAAAAGTGAAACGAAAATGTTAAAATAAATAAATAAAAAAATAAAATCCCTCTGATTTAAATAGTGGCTGACCTCCAGGTCAGATGACCTCCAGGAGACCTTTCCAATCTAATTTATTGCCTAAGAATGATTTTTGGGGTGGTTTATAATAAGAGCAGAAATGACAGGGGTGGGGATAAATGCCAAGGGCATGGACATGTTGCAGGTTGCTGTACAGCAGTGTCTGAGCCATTATCCAGTGGGATCTCATCAGTGGGTTCTGGGATGCTCTCATTTATGTGTTCCCTGACCCTGCTGTGAATTCATGGCTTGGGAAGGAAAAATTGGGTTCAGGTTAGAAATGGAAAATAAAACCCCCATCAACCTGTAGGTGAGGAGTACCCATAGACTGTTCCCAGCTTTCTCCCAGGGAATAAACAGGAATACAGCTTTGCTCTCTGTCTTCCTTTACTCCTCCTATCAAGCAAGATCATCCTATGGGGAGTTGGATTTGCCACTTCCTGTAGCCTCTCTCAAGAGTTGCTATAAGAATTTTCACAAAACCTCTGCAGCATGTCCAAATGATTTATATTTTCGTTTTTATGGAAGGAAGAGAGAAAGTTGTGCTGGAGGTAATAATTAGGTCTGGCTTTCCCATCTATGGTGGAGGAGAAAGTGTGGAAGCCCCTCCTTGTCCCACCATGCCCGAGGTTTGTTGGGTTTCCCAGTTCCTACACAGCTCCCACTGTCGGTGCCACGTCACTGGGCATCTGTCACCAGAAAAGCACAGCTTCATCATCCAAACTGTCACTTACAGCTCCAGCTTCTAAATCCCTGTCATTACTGGTTAGGTTTGTTTGGAAGAAAAAAACCTGTGGAAGCTTTGTTTAACTTGACAAACCTGAAAAAAGTATTTAATATGTAGATTGAGCATGTTTGTTGTCGAGACTCTTAGGAGAAAATGTAAACTGCAATGAGGAGCTTTCGCAATTGTTTATTTTTTTTTTTTTTGACTGGAGCCAGAAGTTAATAACCCAAATTTTTGGTGAGAAGTGGCTCTTCTGAAAGAGGGAATAGAGATTTGGGGACCAATTCTGCAGCTAAATGGCATCTTGCACACTTCTGCAGGCAGATGTATTTCTATGTGCATGGCTCCTGAGCTGCAGGCAATGGGATTTTGCTGGCTCTGGATGAAATAGGGACCCGAGCTCCTTCCTTGCAGACAACATTTCTCTTGCCCATAGGCTGACGCATCTGAGATCATATTTTTCAGATCCAAGTTAGTTTTGGCTTAGTATCAAACCAAAAAAACCTCAAAAGCCAAGCATAATATTGGGCTTGTTCTGCCGAGGAAGAAATTTATATAACTAAATGAAACAAGGCTGAAACTTCTTTGTGTGGGTACCGAGGCTGAAGTCCCCTGTAAAGCTGTGCTCACTGAAGCTCAGTATCAGGTCAATTAATAATGCTTTGGTTTTTCCCTTGCAGAGCTTATGTTGAAAAATACCTCCTGGAGAAGTCCCGACTGGTCTATCAGGAGCACAACGAGCGGTGGGTGCCTCTGCTTTGCCCAAGGCTTGGGTTTAACTCCTAGATGTGGCACAGATAACTTTAATCCCTCTTGGAGCTGGCACAGGGGATCAGGATTTTCATGCTCTTAACCCTGTGCTGCAAAGATTAATGATGCATTTTATATTTGAATGTTTTGTTGTTTAGGGAGAAATGTGCTAATGGAGGGAATAAACTCCATTATTTTATCAACAGTCTTTGAGTTACCATGGAACCTTAGAATGGGCTGAATTGAAGGACCCTTGTTCCAACCCCTGCCGTGAGCAAGGGACCTTCCACTATGATTTTGTTACATTTAATTTAATTTTCGTTGTCTTTATGGCAGATAGATTATTATGTACCACTTCATTCCTGTGCAACTTGAGAACTGCTTAATATGTCATTTTAGGAGAGAAACATGGTATTTTCATTCTTTGCAGTTCACTGAAGCCTTCAGAAGGGCCTCTAGAAAGAGCCAAAATTATATAGAGAATGAACTTATGTGAAGTATTTTCTCCTAATTTGCTGCATATTCTTTGTTGAATATTCCTCTCTCAGTAATTATTATTCCACTTTTAAGTAATTTTAATGCCTTTAGTTGTCTTTCAATTCTTGGCACTTCTGACTGTGTTTCCCTTTGGAGAATAGATGTGTGAGTTTTCTGGAATGCTCCAGGGCTGCTCCTGGAGTGAAAGAGCATCTACAGCCTTGACAAATGTCCTCTTGGGTGTTGCAAGATGATTAAACTTGGATCCTCTTGGAAAACATCCAACATAAAAGCACAGTTTTAATTTTAGAAAGAAATGGTGTTAATCTGTGTTAGAGCTGTCTGGAAGCAGAACAGATGAGTCCCTAGGGGTGGGTTTAGCATTAGTGTTATTCAGGTATTTTGAAAATTTGAGTTTTTGAATACTTGAAGATTTTTCAGTCGTGTCTCATGAAACTGCAACTGCAAAGTCGTTGCCTTTTTAATGGTAATAAGGTATGAAAAATTATAATTTCTGCATTGCAAGGAAATATGTTGTGGCAAAGGAGGTTGGGCTCTAATAAAGGAGCCAGGGATGGTCAGGCTGTGCTCTCAGAGAACAAGGGACAGGACAAGGGGAAGCAGCTTCAAGCTGTGCCAGGAAGGCTCAGGTTGGACATTGGGAGGAATTTCTGCTGGGACAGGCTTTGGAAGGGGCTGCCCAGGGATGTTTGGTGTCCCCATCCCTGGAGGTGTCCAAGGAATTCCTGAATGTGGCACTCAGTGCTCTGGGCTGGGGACAAGGTGGGCTTTGGGCACAGGTTGGACTTGATGGTCTGGGAGGTCTTTTCCTACCTAAATGATGGTGGGATTCAGTGAAATATGTAGGCATTGCACATGGTTCTGAAGGAAAACCTGATGATCCCAGTTAGAAATTCTTCAAGCAGATTCTGGGGCAGTGGCTGTCCTTGGATGGAGAAGAGGGATCTCATTCTGCATGACATAATTGAGATATCTGTTCCATCCCTGCACAGCAGGTACAGGCCAGCTCTAAACAGTGTCAGACCTGAGCTTGAGAGCTGGAAAATCAGGTTGGGAGGTTTTCAAGTGCCTCTGCTCAGTGCTGCTGCTCATTTTCGAGTCTAACAGATTTTTGTTTTTCATTTGTCACCAGGAACTACCATGTATTTTATTACCTCCTGGCAGGAGCGAGCGAGGAGGAGAGATCAGCATTTCACCTGAAGCAGCCAGAGGAATATCATTACCTTAACCAGGTGGGAGTGCTATACAGGAATACAATCCATGGTCTTGCCTTTTCTTCTGCTGATATTTAATGCTAATAAAGAAGAGATGTGGAGTAGTAAAAGTGGGGTTTTTTAAAGGTGTGAAGTAGTAAAAGTTGGTTTTAAAATGGTTTATAGGAAGTCTTCCATCATTGGAATAATTCTGCATTAGCAATCTGAACACCTGTTAGTGTTCAGGGAAAAAATAATCAGTGTTTTCTGTACCTGGGATATGTTAAATATATTGAGTTTTTGATTGCTGGAGGGAGAAACAGTCAGAATTTCCTGCTCTCTGTGTGAATGTCATTTACTCATTAATATCTATCTCCTGAGCAGGAGAAAAGGGGAAAATGTGGCCTACTGGGATATAACATCTTGCATGAAGAAGTCCTAATTCTGTATCTTCTGGCTGGCTTTTAGCACGACCCTTTGACTTTAACAATAGAACAAGTCTAATATAACTAAAACCACAGCAGCCTGAAAATCTGAGAATTAATGATGGAGAGGTGTTACCAACAGCCAAATAAACTTGGTTTACATGATGATAATTTTATAATAAACTGATTTACTTCAGGTATTTAGGCAGTTATACAGTGACTCTTGCAAGTAGGGACTTCAAAAAGACCAAAAAGAGGAGGAATATGTGGAAGAGGAGTTAAGTTACATGTTGATTTTAACTAATTGCAATTTTCTTGGTGCTGAAACATGAGGAGCAAAAAAGAGTGATTTAACCCCTAAACTGGAGAGAAACTTGGACCCACAGCCCAACCCAAATAGCCTTTAGTCTTGTTAAAAATATAACTTCACTCAGGAATAGCTCTCAATTACCAGGGACTTCTAAAGGATTTTTTAAAGCAGGCAATCAACACCAAAATCCATTGTATATTAACAACTCCCACACAGCCATCCCAGGATTGGGAGCTATTCCCAAGTGAGGAGCACTCTGAGGGCTGGAGCTCTTTGCTGGAGGCTCTGTGCCTCAGGTGTTGGTTGGAGAACGTGCTGTGATCTCCAGCACCATCTGTGCCACAGTTTTGCAGTGGGAAGATGCCAAGATGGAATGTTTTGTCAGATTCCCAGGTTTTGTTGGGCCATCCAGTTACTTTCTATTAGTTGAAAACATTGCTTTTAATTACAGTCCTTTTCTTTTGCATAGAAGTTTAAGAGCATTTATATTTAAAGGAAAACTAGAAATCTAATGGCACATAGTGTGAGGAACCAGTAGGAATATTATAATTTAGGGTGAAATGTTTATTTTATTCTAAGTTAAGGTGCTGTGGGGCAAGTAAGCTGGAGAAGGCTGCTAAGATCAGTCCAGTGGATCAGGGAAGCAGACTCTGGACTTCCCTGAACCTAGTGTATGGATAGTAGTGACACTCTGAGTTTTTGGTAGGTTTTAAAATAATTTTTTTAATAATTAGGATTAGAGTTTTAACACTGACAGCTATGGAAAAACAGTGCCTTTAGATGTGGTCTGGGCATGGTTTCACATGAAAACCATCTGACAATGCAGTAGCAACTCTTCCCTGCCCTGCAGGACAAAGGAAGAGAAAATAAGGAGAAAAAGGAAAAAAGAGATGATAGAGAAATGGAACAAGAAACTTGGGAAACATTTAAGAAAAAAAAATAAAATTACCCTTGAACATTTGCAGTCTCCTCTTAAAGTGTGTCCTGGAGAAGACTCTGCCTTTTTAAAAGGAAAAAAAACCAGCTCAGACATGAACTGTTTTACTGAAAATTAAATATTCATATAGAGAAGCCATAAAATATTGAACCAGGCCCCTGAAGTGAAGGAGTGACTCAGTCCTGAATCAGGCTTTACTTTCCTCCTCCCAGGTTCCTCGACTCTCCTGTTATGCAAAAGAAATGGGGAGTTTGCTTTGCAGATGAGAAATAATCTATTCATATAATTTTCCAAAATCTGCTCTGTAAATGCAGGGAGCAGATTGAAAAGAAAGATTTCAATTTATTTTTAAATGCAAATTTACTCAAAGTGTCCCCTGAGTATGGGGGACTTTTCCATCTCTCCCCCAGTGGCAGATGCACCCACCGCTGCACACTGTGCAGCTCACTGAATATTTTCTGTGCTGGTTGTTAACTTTCATCCATTTTGAAATAATTTACAGGTTTAGATCCTTATTTTCAGCTCCTCAGGAACTCCAGTGCAGTCTCTCTCCCTCTTGGGATTGGTCACTGACACATGCTTTGACTTCTCTCAATTCCATCTCTGATTGGAAAAAGACATAATTTCCTAAAAAGCTTTGGAGTGTTGCCTGGAGAATCTCACTTTTGTGTTTGTCTGGAGCAGAGGTTGAGAGTAGAAGCAAACCAAATCTGTTCTTCAGTGGGATTTTGGCATCAGTGGCTCTTCAGCTCCAGATAAACCAAGAGTTTCCCCAGCTCTGTAAGAGAAGAAAAGGTTTTAGTATCCATTAGGATTATTGCTGAGAGGGCCTCGCTGATGCACTGTGAGCAGGAACCAGCACCAGGAATGCAAAAGCATCATAAATCTTCCCTTAAAACAAATAAAACTAGGGAATGACTCTGCAGAATAACAGCAATTATTTTCCTGGTTAGGGAGCAGGTCATCGAGGTGATTTGGGGTGGGAACACCGCTTAACCCGCTCTGCCTTGCTTTCAGATGACAAAGAAACCCCTCAGACAGAGCTGGGATGATTATTGCTATGACTCGGAGCCGGTCAGTACAAGAACCTGCCTCTTCCGTGTTGCTGGTGCAGGGCTGCTCTCACTCGAGTGTTTTAGGGGCACAAAGAAAGCCAAATCCAATGAAGTTTAACCCATTAACCACCCTTTGCCCTGCAGTGGTGTTGCTTGTGATAGTAAAGATTTTTTTCCCTTGCCCTTTTATGGTTCCTTCCATCTGGAAAGCTTCTTCAGCAGCTGGAGATGATGCACTCTCTACAGTCATCTCAGTTTTAGAAAACTAAGGGGGTTTTCATTCCTTCCTGATGGAATACGTGATGATTTGTGGAAATTGTGATGTGGCAGCAATGTGAAAATTGAAATTCCATTCCAATAAAACAGCAAATCAGTGTCTTGAAGCCCCAAGAGATACATCAGTTCATGCTGGTTGTAGTGGTGTATCTGCTCTCCATCTTCCAGGAAAAAACAGACAAACTCAAAAACATCCCTCCAGCCATCTGTGAGGAAATCAAATCCTGATATTGTTCAGAGTGCAAAAACAATTCCTTCTCCTAAAATACTTCTGCTGACATGATCATCCTTTCCAAATGGATCGTCCCAAAAAAGGGAATGGTGAAGCTTCTCCCCCTTCCCCGCTCCTCCTGCCCCACCACCGTGCTCTGGGTGTCCGTGTGTCTCGTGGTGCTCCCTGTGGGTGTGTCCTGCATGTGGAAGCATGTTTGGCATCAGCTGCTTGTCCCTCCTGCCAGTTTTCCCATGTGCTTGATGATTGCCAAAGTCTTGCTGATTCATCTGGAAGAGTAAGAGGTGATCTGGGAAGGAGCTGGGATTCATTCAGGCTAAACAAGTGTCTTAACAGCAACATTTCCCTGCAAATCCTTAGGAGGGAGGAGGGAATTGCCCTCACAAGGTTAAAAATATTGAATATTGGATTGGCATCCTTCATCCATCAGCATCCTTAGGGGTCGTGCAGGAGCAGGGAGTGATGAGCAGATGCTGTTCTAGACCTTAATACCCTTTAGAAGTTGGAAAGCCCTTAATTGCTTTGGGAATGGGTTGGGACAATTTGCTGAAGGAATTAAAATTAAAACAACCCCAAAATTTAGTACCTTCTCCTGGCACGACCAAGAACACCTGCCAGCCAGTGGGCTGCCACGTCTGTGTCCTTAATCTGTGCAAGAAAACCACGTGTCATTACCATTTGGCTCTTTATTTGTTAATTTATTTAGGATAATTTTATTTGTGATCATTTTCTGTGACAGTCCTGATAAATCACATCTTGGCTTCGGTTGATGATTCACTCTTAAGCCTGCCCTGGATTTCTCCCCATACCCATTGACTCAACCTGCTGCAGACACCAAGTTGATAAAGAAACTCTGGTTTATCCTCTTTAAATTTTCCATGGAAATCCATGGATTGCTTCGATGTGACTGTAGGAAGCAGGGAACTCATTTTTGCTGGGAAACTAATTGCTCTGGCAGGATATTAACAGCAAGTTAGGTCTGTGGGGATGGACTTTGTGATGCTTGTCTGCTCCAATATCAAGGACACTCCTCTATTTTATAATTATCCTTCATTTATCATCCATTAGGAAGCGGTGCCGTGCTGGAGCACTGCAGAGAGCATCTGCTTTTAAGTAGAGAATTTGCTAAAAGTCTTTCCATGCAGATTAATGAGTCGGGCAATTGTTATGTAAATCATTAATTAAATTGCCTTCGGCGTAGATTGTGCTACTTCGGAGCTGTCCGGGGTATTTTGCTGTTGACTCATGACTTAATTTTGGAGGAATGATGCCAGAAAATGAAAATGTCTCCTGGAATGTGGAGTGCCACTAAAAGCACCACTTGGTGTCTTTAAAAAAAGCTTTAACCCGGGCTAATTTGCAGGATTTGTGGGTGTGTTGTTGTCCTGCCAAGTCCAGGTCCTGCCAGAACAAGGGAAGTTGTGCTGAGTTCTCAGTTTAAGTGCAGTGCTGAGGAAGCCAGGGCTGGAGCTTAGGAGGGACAAGGTCTTGTCCTGAGGTTTTGTGGTGTGAATAATCAGTGCTGGTGCCTGTGATGTCCCTGCTCTGGGTGATGCCCTTGCTGTGTTCCTTTGGGTAGCTCTGGAACAGGGTCATTTCCAATTACCTCCTAATGGAAGGTGAAAATGCCCTTTTCTAATGACTGTTTCCTAAAACAGGCTGGTATTTTCTCCTGGAATTTCAATCCCTGCCTTCATCGATGTTGTGCATGGTTTTAAATGGTTTTACTGTTCAACAGCTCCAAATTCACTTTGCCCATGGAGCATTAACTTGTCCCTGAGGACAATTGATAAAAAAAATTCGATTTTGTTGTCCAATTGCATTTCTCTGGCTTCTAGTGCAGTTGTGTGGGAGTCTCCTATGTTGCAATAAATATTTTAAATACATAAACAATAAATAATAATATCAACATTTAAATATATAAATAATATAAATAAATGNATATTCTGTTTTTATTATTAATTTTCTGTACTATCAGTGAGTACAAGTAGCTTTTCAATGATTTATATTAACCCTGTTAATGCAGACTTTCCTAATTATTTGTGCAAAATTTTTGAACATTTGCTCATGTGATAAATATGATGTTCCAGAAATGATCAAAATAATCTATGTGCTATTGATCAAATTAAATTATCACATTAAACTATGTTTCATTAATTCCAACTGAAGCTACAATTTTAATTTTTATTATTTTAATAAACTTTTAATAGAATTTTATAGAATTTTTATTTATATTTACTTACACTTGGATTAAGTTTTTGAAAGTCTTTAATTATTTGTAGAAAGTCTTGATTTAAGTGTTAGTAAAATACTCTGAGGTTTAAAAAAGCGTGATATTGTATGATACACAATAATCTAATTTTGATTCATAGATGGGTAGTTTTTACAGGCAGCATGGGTAGAATATTAAATATAGGCTAGGAAGGCAGAGAGAAGAATAAATAATCCATGGGAGGCTTACAGTGAGCCAAAGCAGGAGAAATTTGGCATTAATGATTTATATATTAATTTAAAGAGCATTTCTGTTCCCTAAATATTGGTGCAGGACAACTTTGGTTGGGTCTGGAATGTCACTGGATTTTTCTGAACATCAGTGACTGATATCAAGGAAAAACTAAACTGTTCAAGCACATGAGCCTCCAAGAAATATAACATCCTGGATTTCAAATTATCCGAATTTTGAAATAACTTCTTGGTAGTTCAAATAAAGTTGCTGAAAAATATATTTAAAGCTTTGCCTTTCCCACACAGGATTTAATGCACTGATCATTTGCATGAAGTTACCTGAATTCTATCTAAAAACTGAATTTCCTCTTTAGTTTTAGGACTGAATGTGGAATAAACTGCCTGTGAATGTAGAACAGATTTCATCTTGTTGTTATTTCCCATTCTTTTTGTGTATGAGGTGTCCCACACTGACCAGCTCTCACCATCCTGTTGGAATGGGGTGACTCACCTCTTTCCTCAGAGGTTAAACCCAGGAAACAAGGATGTATCTCCAGAAAATATTAGCCCAAAATGTTGTATTTCCGGTGCCAGGTTGGAAATGTTGCTGATAAAAGACCTGGAGATCCCTCAGTGATATTTCTGAAGCACTGACTTGGCCATCTGGACCTGATGTGGTGTTAATTTGTGTCAGTGCTTGCTCTGTGTGTTTGATCCAACAGGATTGTTTCTCCGTGGAAGGGGAGGATCTGAAGCACGACTTTGAGCGGCTGCAGCTCGCCATGGAGATGGTGGGGTTTCTGCCCAAGACACGCAGACAGTGAGTCCATTTTCCTTCTTAATAGCTTATTATCCTGGTTAATTGTCGGAGTCTAAGACATCCCTTTGGGATCCAGAGCTGTGAGACCCTGTCAGGGGGCTCTGAGACCCTGGAATGATGCCCAAAACATCTGTGGGTTTGATTATAGCCCTTGAAACAAATTAGCAGCTTTATATGAGAACTTAAAAGTCACAGAAGTTTAAGTAGTGTTATCATAAAGTGAAAATATAGATTTTANTAATGTCACCTCCACTGGCAGGATGTTGTCCAGAGACACTGTGGCTGCCCCATCCCTGTCCCATACCAGGTTGGGCTGGGCTTGGAGCAATCAGGTCTAGTGGAAAGTGTCCATGCCCCTGGCAAGATGGACCCAGATGAGTTTAAGGTTCCTTCCAACCCAAACCATTCTGGGATTCCATGCTTATTGCTGTACTTAACGATTCTCTTCATGCAAATGGAGCGTTGGCAGAAGTTGACATCTTGAAGTATTTCTCAAGTGTTCATGAATAATCACGCCTCACTCTGCATGTCATGAATCCAGAGCTTGGTTTAATCAGAAGTCCTCATTACCCCTCCTCAAACTTAACCCTTTGCATGCAATTCTAGCTCTGTAGACTCATTTCCAACTGGCCTTTTTCACTAATTCACTGGACATGCTCTTTTGAAAAGTGGGCTTTAGCTGCGTTGCAGCACCACTGACACCATGGAATTAGAGGGTTCTTAAGGGTTATTTCCAACCAAACCCACAGAATAATCCCTCCTGTGTTGATTTTTGGCTTGAAAGGCTTGAGTAGGTTGGGAAGAACTTGACATAAAAAATTGCCTCAAAAATATTTTCACACAGCTGAGAAATTTTGGAAGCTCATCCTTTATCCCTCACTTGGAACAAATCAATTATGAAATTAAAACTGCTTTTTCTCTATCTTCCCCACGCACGTGGATAAACTCAAGGATCCAGACTTGTGTGAATATGTTCTGTGTCAGAGGCTGCTTTATCAGGTTTCAGGACAAGGTTTGTCTAAAGCCTGTTGAGGGGTTTAATTGCCTGAGCAAAGCAATCAGAAAGTGTCAGGACTGAGCAGGGTCGGGTGATGCAGTGAATTCTCACTTCTGATTTACTGTGCAATGATTTTTCTTGGCACACAAGTTGCTCCTGGTAAATTTTGCATGTCAGAAATAAAGTGGATTTTTCACTACACAAGCAGATTTATTTTGCTTGGCATTATACAACTGCAGCACAAATAAGGAACCACCTTCAGCTGAGATATAGGAAGGATGTTTTAAATACTACTATACTTATAAAAGTAATTTCTTTACAGCAACATGGGGTTTCACCTTTGTGGAAACAGAGAAAAGCAATTTTTATAAAGTTGCATCCTGAAATTCTCAACAAGGAGTCAGTATCTCTGTTTTGGAGATAAGGGAGGACTTGGAGAGGTGGAGGTGTATTGTCCAGAAAAGCTGGTGGCATAGTTAGGCATCACATTTGGATTTATTCATTTTTAGCTCCCAGGGGAGTGTAGAAATAGAGGCAAACACAGTTTATAGCTGAAGTCAGCCATGGCTCAGGAGCCGGGCTTGTGGATCCCTTCCAACTCAGGATATTCTTTGAGTGTCTGAGCCTATTTCTTTTTGGAGGGAAGATAGCTTAAAAATGACCAGATTCCCTCCAAAATAGAAAAATTGGTTAGATAAATTTACTTGAAGTGTAACATCTTTTCTTTGCCTCAGTTGCTTAGATATTATGAAAACATTTATGCTGTTTTGTACAGTCTTTTGTTCCTGGCTGGGACTAGATCCAAAAAGTGACAAAAACACGTGTCCCAGGGGACTAAGAGGGATCACCTGCATGGCCATGCCTGCTCTACCCCTTAATTTAGACAATTGTATGATTAATATTTAATCTAGATATCAAGATTACTGGAGGATTTCTATTTTTCTTACTACATGGGGTGTAATTTTGTAACTGTGGGTTTGATGTGTTAAAGAATTTTCAAGGAAACTGCACAGATGCAAGTTTGGTACTTGACTAAATGAAAATCTTTTTGACATGAGACAAAGTGAATGCTTTGGATTGAATATTAGAAGAATGAACCAAAGAGAGACATGACCCTTGGGGGTGAAATTTGCTTCTTTGTTCAATGTCTGAAAAACCGAGTGAAAATGGATTTTGTCTATTTAGGATTTTCTCTCTGCTTTCGGCCATCCTGCACCTGGGCAATATCCGGTACAAAAAGAAAACCTACCGGGATGACTCCATCGATATCTGCAACCCTGAAATACTTCCCGTGGTGTCAGAGCTGCTGGAGGTAAGGCTCTGCTTTCCCTCCTGAAACTTCCACCCCAAACAAGCCACCTCTGAGTTAGGACACAAAATATGTGTAATTTATTTCCAGTTTCACCAAAGAGTGAGTTCTTGCGTGTTTCCATTCTTACGGGCTGTTATGTTTGCCAGGGAAAAGGTACAGGGACTTTCTTTAAGAGGTTTTTAATATAGGGTTTTTGGCCCTACTCTTCAGCTTCAGGTTTCATTGACTGAAAATCCTGTTTCTGTGATTAAATGTGAAAGGTTGCAGGGTCTAGATGCAAAGCAAACCTGCTGTCCAACACAGCAGTGTCTTTGATTCCAGCCATCAGCTGGTGCTCTCAAATCTGTTTCAAAGTCTGTCTGAGAAACTTGAGCAGTTGTTCAGCCATAGCCCTATGTTTTGTTTCCATGCAGGCTGTAGGAAGTGCTGAGCTCCCTCACTGTGTTTTTTGCCTGTTATTACCTGCCAGATTCCACAAGGGTTGGGTTTGAGATGCTGGAGGCCCATCTCATCCCTCTGGTCCTTATCTATGGGCCTGTTATGGAGTTCTCTGGTGCATCTGTTGATTATCTACTGTTCAGGACCTGATACCTTGGCCTCTGTGAGCCACTGCTGTGCTGATGTCCCTTGGGAAGGGTTTGTAGGTCTCCACCCAGCTAACCCAGGCCATGTCCAGCTCTGTAAATCAGTGCAAAAGCATTAAATAAGTTCTTAGGAGATCTGCTCTGTCAGCCCAAGCAAGTTATGAAGCTGTGGTACTTCTTTTCATGGGAAAAGCCTTGAATGAGCCAACTGATCCTGCTGGCCTTCAGCCTTCAAGAGCTAAACTCAGAAACCTCCTGACATGGATTGAGGTGGCCAGAAGCTCCCCTTGCTGTCTCACTTCACTTGAAATGCTCTAAACCTCTTGCAACTGAGATGTTTTTCTTGCAGTTGATTGTCTTTTATTTATCAACAATTATCTTTACCCTTTTGTACTCCCTAGGTGGTCTGGAAGGTGAATTTGTGTTGATTTTATGGTCAAATCAGAAGGCAATTTGTCCCTTTGTGTACACGTGGTGCTCTTCCCATTCATTCCATTAAATAACTGTTGTGTTTTCTCCCTACCTACAGAACTTGGGAATTGGCTCTCAGGGATTTTCATGGCACTTCATTAATGGTTTGAATTTAGGGAGGGGAAAGCTTCTGTAAAATACGGTCTGAGCAGCTGGATGCTCTTTGCCTCTTAGCCTTGGAGATCGCAGAAATAAACAGAAGGAAAATATGAGTGGGGAGGAGAATGTTGTTGATTTTACCCTGTTAAATGTGGCCAAGCCAGTTAAGTAATTGTTTTTTTAAAAAGTTTTGAGTAAGAGAGTGACTTAGAGATCTGAAAAAGTTCCAGGCTTTGGGTCTTTGCCTTTGCAAACAAACCCTTTTGCAACATTTGCACGTGCAGAGGTCATGGGGTGGTTTTTACACATGATTATGTGAAATGAGGCATTGGCTGAGCCATTCAATCCATCAGTGCCTTAATGCCATGGGCTGGAATGGCACCCCCAGGTAGTGTCAACAAGATGTAAAAATAAATAAGTATATTTATTTTTTACCATTTGAAAAAACCCCAGAACAACCAAACCACTAGGATCTGATGTAGCTGAGCAAATGGATAGATTTCTATTAATCTTGGTAATTATTTTCACAAGTTAAATGACCATCTAGAACATAAAATGCTTGTTAATTAGATTAGGACAATGTTTGCTGCATTGAGGTGGGATCTGATGAAATGCATTGCTGGGTTTGGGTAAGTGGTGTTGTTTGTCCCTTAAGTTGCATTTAGGTGATAATTCATCCATGGAACTGGAAGTATTTGCTGCATCCCAGTGTAAGCCTTTCAACAGGCCCACTGAAATCAGCTAAAATAAAGGAAATAATCTCATTTTCAGACTTGATTTCCCTTTAGGAAATGCCACGTTTCTCTTTTCAGACCTCAACAGATGCTGCTGTTTATTCAGGTTTGACCCAAAGGAAGATCCAAAGGGTTCAAACAGATGAAACATCATTACAAAGGGCAGCCCCACTCTTTATTCATTAATTGGCTACTTTCAACTCTCCCTATTAAGTACAATGAGTTCTATTCAGCCAGAGACCTAAAACACTGGTTAAAACATTTAACACTTTGTATTTTGACTCATTTGGGTAATTATTTCTATTACATTCTTTTTTTCCCTGGTCACTGAACAGGTTTGCTTTTCCCATTGTTGCTAAAATTATGAGTTGCCTTGAAAAAGGTTGTTAATCCCCTCTCCAGATCTTGGCATTAGATGCTAATAACTGAAAAGTCATCTCAGAATAAAAGTAATATGAGTTGACAAAGAGTTGAACTTCCTTTCCTGTGGTCACCGGATGTTTGGTGGGACCTTCCGGGGCGTAGCAAAGGGATGGAAGAAGCTGTAATCTGATACTTCCTTATCTTGGGGGAACTTTTGGGTTGATCTTTATACTCAAATGACTCATTGGATTTGTTCAGTCAAGGATTTGACATGGAAAGGAGGAGGAAAAAAATCCAACTGGAGCTGCGTTGGCCATCTGTGAGAGCAGCCAAGAGGAGATGCAGGGGTGCTCCAGCACGGCTCCCATGGGGATGTAGCCTCCAAGGGCAGGAGGGGAACCACCAGCCTGTCTGAAATTAAAAATTTAGGCAAAATTAGGGTCTTCTCCCACTGCAAAGGGGAATCTGGCCCAAATTCTCATGAGCTGGTTGGTTTGTTTTGGAACCTCTAATGATAACTGGGGGAATTTCCCTGATGCACCAGTTAATGCAACACCACTGCACAGCTATCCTCCCTCTGTGTAAGGAGATTTGTGTCCCTATAAAATGAAGCTGATACAGAGATTTTTTGGAGGAATCTGGGAGGAGATGATGATCTGCAATGGATTTGCTTTTTCTTAGCTATCAACAACCCCATCCAATATGTTTTTGCTTTATTAAACCATCCAGGGCAGCATTTATGGAAACTGCAATATAGGATTTTGGCCAGACTCTACAGATCATTGTTTCATTTACAGTAAAACCCCAATTCCATTTATTTTTTTTTCAGGAATAGACATAGCGTGTGGATTATGTGATGCTTTTGGCAGGTTTTTCAGGGCCTTTGTTTAAACTCTGCTGAAATGCTGTGCTGGGGAGTGATGTCAAGGCTGCCTGATTAATCAAGCAGACGTGGAGTCCTGTGCAAGCACTGCAAATATCCCAGAGCCTGGGCAGAAATCATAGAGAGTTGTGCAAAACTGGGTAAAACCTTTGTATTTCTGGGGAAAAAACTTGGAAAAGCTCATTTGTGGGCTTATTAGCAAAAATAATATATTAGAGGTTATCTAGTTGACCTTGAAAGAAACTTTTTGTTTTCCATTGGAACAGTAGGAACATTCTAATTTAATTTTATTAAAATGGGAAATTATTTCCATGAATGAAAGCATTGAGAAAGGAGATAAATTCTGTCTTTGCTCAGTGGAGCAGTTTTGTATTCAGCTTTTAGGTTTAGGTTACCTAAGCTCAATGCAAATAAAGGTAAACACAAGTTATCAACTGTCCCAAATTAGTTTTGCCAGATCTCCCAGTGCACATTTGTGTTTGGAGCTAAAGTTGGCCTCTGCAGGAGATTTATGTGCTCAAGTTCTTCTTCCACTGAAAAATGGCCTTCAGCTTCCCAGAGGGATCCCACAGGTGCTGGGGTTCCTGTGATAAATGTCTTGGAAATTAACTGGGGAGGGAGTGAGGATTATGAGGCAGAGAGTGCTTGCTTCCAGTTTGTTTTTTTGGATCTGTTTTCCGAATGATGTTTTGTAGAATCACAGAATGATTGGGGCTGGAAGTGACCTCCAAAGTTCATCTGGTCCAACATCCCTGCAATGAGTAGGGATATCATCATCAGGTGCAAAATTTTGAGCCAGAATTAGAGTAAGAAAACTTCAGAGAATCACAGAATATGCTGAGTTGGAAGGGATCCACAAATACCATTGAGTGCAACTCCAGGCCCTTCACAGACACAGGTCCTGCACAGGACACTCCAACAATCCCACCCTGTGCCTGAGAGCATTGTCCAAACACTCCCTGAGCTGTGGCAGCCTTGGGGCCATGACCATTCCCTGGGGAGCCTGTTCAGTGCCCCAGCACCCTCTGGGGGAAAAAACCTTTTCACAATATCCAACCTAAACCTCCCTAATACAGCTCCAGCCATTCCCTCACATCCTTTCTAACTCTCTGGTTATTTGAAAGAAAGTCTGAGGAAAAGATTCAGCTCTTCTACAAGAACAGCTGATAGAAATCTGAATTTATTTTCTGTTACTCCGCACAAGGCATCTTTAGAGAGAGCACTCAGCACTGAGATCCCTTTCTCAGATATGGAAGGAGAGACAAAACCTGATGTTTTCTTGCTCTGCAGCTGGAAATGGTTCGTTTTTCTTCAGCTGCTCTAACATAATACCCCAGAATTACTGGTGAGCAGTCTCTGCCTGCCTTGGCTCCAGCCCAGTCCTTGCTGGCTCCCTGTTGCTGCCATGCCCCACTGATGTTCCCAGCCGTGGCACTGCCAGTCATCCCTCACTGACTCGTGGAGCTTGAGGCCTCCAGCCCTCTCTGGGCCCACTTGTGGCAACGAAGTCTTAAATCTGCATTTTGTCCCTGTAATTAAGATCTAAACTCCTGCAGGCTGTGTTTAAGAGGGAGAGCAGGCCATGCCCTTTAGCACCAGGAATCAAAATTCCATGAAATGTGACCCAAGGGTGAAACTCCTAGGGCACAAAGTAAAAGAATAAGTGGTGTTCTCCTCTTTGCTACTCTGCACCAATGGGTGTCCCTATTTCAGTGTTTTAATCTTACTGGAGGAGGAAGGATAGGATGTGGGGAAGCTGCAAGTATCTCCATGTCGTCAGCACGTGCTGAGTTTGTCTTTAGAAAGCTCCAGTGGCTCCTCCCTGGCATCAGGAGTCAGCTACTTTCACGCTGTGACCTTGAATGCAGATTAGGAAGATTTGGTTGCACCCGTGGTGTTCATCAGAGGCAATGAAGGAATCGAGATCAAGCTCCACTGGGTGGTAACTACAGGCAGGGGCCTGGGGAGATGCAGGGATTCCCATCCTTGCCAAGAATGTTTTTGTACAATGAGATGATTCAATGGGGTCTCCCTGGGTCAGGAGATGAAGGATGCACATCCACAGGTTCCCTCCATCCAGAGAGCAGGGGGAGAAAGAACCGGAATGACCATGAGATGGGGATGGTGAGGGATGGCGTGGGTAGTTGTTTAAATTGCTTAAAATCCCTGTGTTTGCTGACAAATCTGGGACTTGGAAGTGTTTATGTCATTGAGGAATATTTCTTTGGACTGTTTTGATTAGGAACCATCTGACACCCCTCTGCCTTGTTGCCTTGGATAATTAAAAAAAGGTGGCATGCTGGCTGTGGGTTTGCAGCATCCCTGAAGTGGGATAATGGATGCTGTGAAACTCACTTTGTTCCAAGTTGTACAGTTGAGGGAGAGCAGCCCTTGGTCCTGCAGGTTGAGAGCTGCTGGAAAAGCATCCACAGAGCTGAAAATTACAAAATCACATATTTTGGTGAATGTAGAGAAATAGAAACCAAATGTGAAATCGTGCTGTGGATCTCTGGATGAATCAGGAGATTATTTTTTTCCCTGCTTGTTTTTGAAAGGTAAAATTGAATTGTAGGCACTTGAATTGAATTGTAGGGCTCCTGAGTAGTGCTGGGCATTAAAGAAATGAACCTTGAAATGTAATTTCCAGTGATAGAGACCTTGCTGCTGGCAGGTGACAGTCATATACAGATGACTTAATGTATTCTGATTTCACCAGCGACAAGTTCTTGTTGCAGGAAGAATTGGTTATATAAAAACTCCCTGGGTTTTATCAGGGAGACTCCCATAATAGTTTTGGCAGAAAGAGATTGTTGTAGAGAAGGACATTGTTATTGTTATGGTTTGTGAGATTCCTGATCTTCCCCTGTCTTGTTTGCATTTCCTCTTCATACTAATTCCTGGATTAAACCCTGAAGTCAAAGTACATACATAGAATTGTTTTGGTTGGAAAAGACCTCTAAGGTGGTTGAGTCCAATTGTTAGACCTCTGTGTTCCACCTTTTCCATGTCAAATCATAAATGGCTTCCCTGTGATAAAAGTATGGCCTTCAGGAATGTGGATTTTGAACAGAGGTGTCCAGAGGAGGTCTGGTGCCTGCATGGAGTCCTTCAGGTAGGATGAGCAGTTTGCAGAGACTTCAGTGCAGCTTCTCTGTATCATCCACATCCATTAATTCTGGGCTCCAAGATTTTCACCCAGACTCATGATGTCTGTTTTGACTCGGAAATTTAGTGAAGATCAGTCAATGACTCAAAGTCTTTAGGTCTAACTGAGTATTCTGGGAGAGAGGATACCTTCTGAATTCCTCAGAGTAAGAGGGCCTTGAAACAGATTGGGCAAGTGGCTTTCCCCAACAGTTGCAGGTACCACTTCATTTGTCAGCACCGTTTCCCTCTTAGCTGAAATCCTGTGTTTACACAACACAGTAATCTGAACAATGTGAGTTTTATTCTGCAAACCTATAAGGGCTGATTAGAAACTGTCACCTCACCAGGAACTGGGGCTTAGGGAGTAAACATCCACTGCTAATAGCAGAGTAAATATCAGGTGCTTTCCAAGGGTTTCTTCCTCCTTCTGACTCCTCCCCACCCTTAAGAGCAGGAAAAAAAAACCCTCTTCCACTTGGATATCTCAAACTGATGACACTGCTTGGCTTATTCTAGAGTAATTTGTATGATTTCATCCTTACAACCCTAGAAAGTTGACTTATTTTGCCAAGAGAAAGTGTAGGTGGGAGGAGCTGAACTGGAAATAAGGAAACCAGTGGGAAATTGCTACAACTGGGATGCCTGAATGCAGAAAATCAGGTTCCTTTGAATACCCTGGTGTTAGGTTTCTATGCTGGATTTATGTGCTGAGTTGGCTCCTCCCAATGGCATGTTTTTACCCATTGAACTTAACTCTGCAAGGGCTGGCAAAAGGGTTTAATATTTTTAAATTAAATTTTTAAATTTAAATGTGTTTCCACTGAATTTTAATTTTTTTACGTTTGAGTGTTAGCATTTTTTAACTGGATTTTAAATAAAGAAGATCACTAGAATAATCAACATCTGTTCTTTTGTTTTAGGTGAAAGAAGAGATGCTTTTTGAGGCCCTGGTGACCAGAAAGACAGTGACAGTGGGAGAGAAGCTGATCTTACCATACAAATTGGCAGAGGTCAGTACATGATGTTTGTTATTAAAAGGCAACTCTTGGAATGGTTTTCAATACTTTGAGATGCAAGGTCAGAGTTTTTATTTATGTCAGAATAATGTAGGAGAAGCTAATGGGTGTCCTAATCTAGGAAATTATTGACTTTTCTTCTATTCCATTCCTGGAAGGCAGTTTGTACTTTATTCTGATGGTTGGCAAGTGCTTTAATGACTTGTGGTTGTGTGAGGATTGTCCAAAGCACAGTTGTGCATTTCTGGCTGTGTGTATGGATGCAGGTGTTCATCTCCAGATGTCATTCCTTAAGCTGGAGCACTTATTCCACAGCAGAGTGCTGACTCAAGGCTCCAGGAAATTTTTATTGCCTTCTTGAGTGCCTGTGTTAGTCTTGGTTCTTGTATGGCAGGAGCTGCAGATCTCCATAGGATATTCCCAATTTTCCTCAGACCCCTCACAACCTGGGCCCTTGTGTGATGCTTTGGAGCAGCCACAACTCCATCAGCTTCTCTCAGACTCCAGTGTAGTTATATGGGATCTAAATGGGATTTTCAGGAATTCTGAGTTCTATTCTGTGGCTGGTAAAGAAAAAATAAATTTTTCCTCTTATGTTCTTCAAAGTACCTAAGTTCTGTTCTGCTGAACTACTTCTTTTGGCTATTTCTGCCTCTAATCTTCTTGTATCTCCCAGATTAGGAAAACTGAGCATCACACCACCCTTGGTCCCTCCATTCCCTTTTGTTGTAGGGTTGTGGGAGAATTTACACAATTTACACAATTTAGCACCTTCAATAGCGTCTCAAGAGCAGTCTGTTGTGTCACAAATAAATAAAAGGTGTTGTCACTGGGGTCAGCTGGAGATATTTTGATTTCTTTTTCCAGGGGGGAGAAAAAAAAGTATCTTTTCTTCCACTCTGTGGATGTGTTTAAGCTCAGTAACTGTTACTGAGCTTTAATCTTTAGAAGTGAAGCGTTGCCTTGAGCAGGGCAGGCAAAATTCCCTCCCTTGCCCTGGTGTCCAGCATCTGTAGTGCATTGCCACAGCTGGGAGCAGTCTTACCTTGATGCTCTTTCTGTTGAGTTGGAAAAAACCTCTTTAGAACAAGAGTGGCTCAGCATGAGTTTCTCAAGTGCTTTCCAAAATGTTTTTGGTGATATGGCTGCTCCCAAATCTCAGGTGTCCCCTTAGAAAGATTTATCACCAATATCAGTAGAAGAAAGGAAAGATCAGGGTGTGGTGGCTGTGGGGGAAGACAAAGGAGTGCAAGACTCCTTAGGGAGTGCTTGATGTGACCTCCAGGACAAAATCCTTTTGAAAGAAGCTGTGAATTGTGTTAAGATAAGCACTTCTCATGCTTTTTTTTCACCTCCTTACATAATCAGCATCCTGACCACCAAATTTTATCCAGCAGTGACCCCACTCTAGAAGCAGGTTCACTGCTTACAGAGCAGAATTTGAGATGCTCCAGCTTGAACCTCCTCATGGTAAAAGGCCTTCTCCTGTCTTCCTCTGGCTCAGGGAGTAGGAGGAGTGACTTAAATTCAGATCTGTCTGAATCAGGAATTGTGGGATTCATTTGGCATTGTGGGACTTCACAAAGACTACTGATGTCTTATAATCCCCATTCGTGACTCACTGGACTCTTGGGAATCAACAGGCTGGTTATTCCTGTATATTTAACAAAGGAGCATTATAGCTGGCTCCAATGGATGGAGCCATTGAGGGTTGGAGGATTTTCAGACATGGCTCTCCTATCATGACCTCTGTAGTTCATGGGCAGCTCTTTCCTGATGGATACAGCAGCTATTTTATTCTTCAGATGCCTGTGGGCTTTTTCATAGCTTGGTACACTGAAAGTTTCAGTGGAGTTTGTCTGGAAAAGACTCTGCTCCACAGGCTCTCAAAAAAAGGATTGCATAATGCCATTTTGGCATGTCCTTGCTTCTTTACATCATCAAGAAGAGCAGGTTGGATCTACCAGGTTGCAAGAGAGGTGGTAGATGCTACATCCCTGGAAATGTCCAAGGCCAGGTTGGATGAGGCTTGCCCATGGTAGAGGATGGATCAAGACGAGCTTTAAGGTCCCTTTCAGCTCAAACCTTCTGGGATTCCATGTAAAAAGCTTGAGATTTAAGTTTGGGATGGGTTTTGAGCTTTGATGAGATTCCTACGTACATCTGCTCTATTCTGGAATGTTTCACTTTCTGTGTTGACACAGGGGCTGACATTAACTGTCCCTTTCATCAGTGTTGGAGCATGTGGAAATGACAGCTCCACTCAGAAGTGCTTTTTGTGGAAAGTGTGTGTGATCATTCCATGATCCCAGCCTGGCACCTGAGAGATCTGTGCCCTCAGGGTCCTGCTGTGACAACTGTCACCCCCCCAATAGTCTTGAATGGGCAGAGTTGGCCTGAAGGGATCCTTCCCTTTGGTACTTTGTAGCTGAGACTGGAGTTTTATTTTCCAAGCCAAGCCTTTTCCCCTTTCCCGAGCTGCAGCCCCGGAGCACATGGAGACCGCCTTTGTTGGATTTGCAGTGATGTCACATTCCTGGCTGTCTGTGTGCTCCTGCCTTTTTCTTGTGCACTGATTGGAAACACAGTCCTGTGGTTTGGGGCTTTTTTTCAGAAACAGTGGTTTGAAAGCTTGGCAGCTCGCTTGAAACATTCTCTTTCAGTTATGAATTGATACCAGACTGACTGTTCTTGGTTCTGTTCATCTTTGCAGTCATTTGGGTAAAACTGCATCTTTTATTCTGGCATGTTTTGGGTAGAAGGTACTGCAAAGTGGGGACAACTTGTGGATGGACATCATGGAATCACAGATGGCTTTGAGTTAGGAGGGACCTTACAGCTCATCTCGTTCCACCCCCTGCCATGAGCAGTGACACTAGGCCAGGCTGCTCCAAGCACTGCATGGTCTGGCCTTGAACACTTCCAGGAGTGGGGCAGCCACAGCTTCTCTGGGCAGCCTGTGCCAGGGCCTCACCAGCCTCCTTCTCAATATCCCATCTAACTGCCCTGTGGCAGTGGGAAGCCATTCCCCCTTATCCTATCCCTCCAGGTGCTTGTCCTAAGTCCCTCTTCAGCTCTCCTGGAGCTCCTTTAGGCCCTGGAAGGAGCTCTGAGGTTTTCCTGAAACTTTCTATTCTCCCATCAGTTGGAAGCCTGCAGTGTTGAAGGAGAAGCTGCAACTGGCAAGCACCTCCTCTCTGTTTATTCATATTGTACTTCCTCTCTTAGGACTGCCTCATGGTGGCTTTGCCCCAGGAGTTGAGTTGGGCTTTTCCCTCAGGAATAATTTGCCATTTTAAAGTTAAGCAGAAATATTGACTTGGTCAACTCTATGTTTCTTTTAATAAAGTCAAGACTTTTTGATTCTTGCCGACATATAATTATTCTGATGGATGGTCTTGGAGGATCCTAGGACTGGATTCCAGCACCTAAAGGGGGCCTACAAGAAGTCCCCAGAGTGAGTTTTTCAAGAGCATGGAGTAACAGGATGGCTTCAAACTGAAAGAGGGCAGGATTAGATGGGATGTTGGGAAGGAATTCCTCCCTGTGAGGGTGATGAGGCCCTGGCACAGGTTGTCCAGGGAAGCTGTGGCTGCCCCTGGATCCCTGGAAGTGTCCAAGGCCAGACTGGACAGTGCTTGGAGCAACCTGGTAGGAGGTGTCGCTGCCCATAGCAGGGGGTGGAATGAGATGGGCTTTAAGGTCCCTCCCAACTCAATCTTTGATGCAGATCAGGTAACACTGAAGTCCAGTGAGGAGGTAGGGTTCCAGCAGTTAAAATTGGTGCCTCCTGTGTGCCAGCAGTTGCTGATGCTGTTGTCTTTAGGTGAGCAAGTTCTTTCCAGCAAAGAGAAGATTTCATTTTACTTTATTTTACCAAGGAGCGTTCAAGGTGTGTGGCAGCAGCACCTGCTCAAGCAGGGCCATAGGTAGGAGCAAATAAATTGTTGTGAGCCAAACTCCAGGGTGGGATTCTTGGTGTGTAGTCAGTGCCCATCCTTGAGATGTTACAGGGATTATAGGATGAGCATGTGGTTTTTCAGGAAGAGCCTACAAAGCATAACCTGCCATCAGCTTTTCTTGTCGTTCAGTAACTCATGGTTTATTGTTTAGAGGTTGTGTCTGGCCATGGTATTAACATTCGAGCACATCCCCGTGTCACTGGAGCTACAGCTCTTTTGAAATTAAGGAGAGGGCAGTCAAGAGGAGATCTGGTTTTGCAGGGAAAAATCAAGACTACTTTGTTTTGCCTCTCATGGCTGTGGCACTGATGGCAGACATGGGCTTGACTTGAGACCCTGCAGGGGAGCTGCCATCCTCTCTGACTGCACCTCCAGCACCTCTGGCAGTCAACAACACCACATTCATAAGTAATGCTTATATTCATCTCTGGCAGCTGCCTCTTATCTCCTGAGCCACACTGGCTCATCTGCCATGGAGCTGCCTCCTGGAACCATCTATTTTTCCTTTTATAGCACTGGGTGGTGTTTTAATGTAGTGTTTGAAATGACTGTGCAGTTTGGGCGAGCACAAAGGTTTAGAAGCTTTAGGCCATTGATAAACTTGGGAAAAAGGCTGCACAGACATGAGAGGCTGCACTTGTGTGCTGAGGTCTTGGGCTGTTGTCCAAAACAGCTGCCAAAGACGTTATCAGGAGCAAGATGGTACATTAATGGAGCCAGCAGCACTTTATGGGTTTCCAGAGAAATCACAGTGCAGTGTTTGCTAACAGCGAGCTGGAGAATTCCACTTCATTTAGCAGTGGGAAGGACTCTTGGAAAAGACTATGGGAGCAATGGAGCCATCAGTGGTAGCAGTGGTGATTGGACTGTTTTGATTCAGATCTGTCTTGAGCATTGGGCATCTCTGCAGCCGCAGCCATCTTCTCCTTGATAAGGTAAAATACAGCAGGCAGAGAGCTGAAAAAGGGAAAAATGGGATTTTGGATTTTAATGACAGCAAAGTAACATGCTGTGAGTTGCTGTTGTCCTTCCCGAGCTGAGTGCCCCTCAGCTCCAGGCTCTGGGCTTTCTTTTTTTTAAATATATTATTGCATATAATATATTGCATATATTATTTAAATATATTATTGCATTTTTGCAGTTATACTGTGGTAGGAATGTTTCACAAGCCACAATTCAGGTATTCAAAAGAAAAAAAAGAAGATGCACTAAATATCAGGTGACTTGACTGATGTTTGGTAGGAAACGTGGGAGCTGAGCACTTCAGTCACATCTTCGTGGAGAACTTGAGGGTTCTTAAAAACCTTTCTCTTGATCCTATTTGTAATCTGAGTATCATCTTAATCCATGCGAGGAACTGCCCTCCTGGGCCACATCTGTCTTCCTGCTTCTATCTAAATAAAAAAAGGAATTCAAGTTTTTTCCATCTCTGCTTGCTGCAGGTCTCTAAGGTCATTAGAGTATGCCTTGATTCATCCACTCATTTAACTCTCTCAAATCCATCTTGGTTGGTGGTTCCATCCCCTTTCCATCATGCTGGAGACAAGCCTGTGGCTGAGCTCCATGAGCATCCCTGCCTGGTTTCCATTTCATCTCTTCTGTTTAGCAGGCTGGTGTCCAGCACCTCCTTGTCTGTTATTCAACAGCCTCTGCAATTTTTCCCTGGTCTTCACCCCAAAAAAAAAAAAATCATTATCAAAGTAAGTACATCTGTTAGCGAGTCCTGTTTTACATTCCTCCAGGAAAAAAAAAATTCATTCTCTTTTCAACTCATTAACTTCATTTAACCAATATGATTGGTATTTCTTAAGCAAGTGACTTTGCTAATAGACATTATTTTAACAAATCTTTATAATTTTAAGCCATTTGTGATCAAGGACATTCTACCCTAAGGGTTAGAAAGCTAATTCACACTCTTGGGAGAAATCTGATGTCAAATTGTGCAACAGAAGGGAAACAAAAGATGTGAGACAACTTCTTGGCCAAGAGCTGACCTGATTCCTGCCTTTGTTTAATTCTGGAGAGCTGCTGGCATCTGGTTGTTTGATGTGATGGGTCTCACTATAAGCATGCCCTATATTTATCCGAATGTGTGCTCAGAATTGTAAGTGGAAAATGGGTGTCTGAAAATTCAGGGAAACTGAAAGGGACTGAGTTAAACCTCCAGCAAGGCAGTGCAAGCAGCTGTTGGGGAAGCAGTCCCAAACTCCCCCATAACCTGGGCAGCGGGGAGGGGGATGATTCTTCCCCTCTGCCCTGCTTCACCTGCAGAACTACCTCAGCCCTGAGGTCCCCAACATCAGAAGGATGTGGAGCTGCTGGATGAAGTCCAGAAGAGGCCTTGGAGAAGCTCCAAGGGCTGGAGCCCCTCTGCTCTGGAGCCAGGCTCGGGGAGCTGGGGATGCTCACGTGGAGAAGAGAAGTCTCCAGGGAAACCTCAGAGCCCCTGCCAGGACCTAAAGGGGCTCCAGGAGAGCTGGAGAGGGACTGGGGACAAGGGATGGAGGGACAGGACAAGGGGGAACAGCTTCCCACTGCCACAGGGCAGAGTTAAATGGGATATTGAGAAGGAATTCTTGGCTGTGAGGGCAGTGAGGCCCTGGCACAGGTTGCCCAGAGAAGTTGTGGCTGCCCCATCTCTGGAAGTGTACAGGGCCAGGTTGGGTGGGGCTTGGAACAACCTGGGCTAGTGGAAGGTGTCTCTGCCCATGGTAGGGATGGAACTGGGTGACCTTGTAGGTTCCTCCTAACTCAAACCTGCCTGGCATTCCATGATCATGTCTTTGTTCTAATGGCTGGATGCTCTTTAGCAGCTGGGTGCTTCATGCTGTTGTTAAATGGCCGTGGAAGGTCACCATGGAACTGTTCTGTGACTGTGTCCAGAGCACCCAAATTGCAATTAAATCTGTGAAATGCTTTTTATTCTGCATAAGTAGGTGTAGTCATAAGTCCATGTGAAATCAGTTCATAATTAGTTAGAAAAGCAGTGATGCAGTTCAGGTGAGATTTACAAACCAAAATACTCAGGCTCCTGACAATCTGAGATGTGCAGGATTAGGCAGGGGGTGACAAGCATTGAAATTTGAATTTTGGGTGACAGCAAAGCAGGAGAGGAAAGTCCAGGTCTTCTGGAAAGATTTGCTGAGGTCTCCACAGCTTTGATTTCATTGTCCTTTCATCCTCTCATGTTCATTGTCTCTGGGTCTGTGCTGGCTCAGCAGAGCCAGAGAGGCTTCTTGGAGTGGGAGGAGAGCTGGATTTGTGTCCTTTGTGAGAAGGAGAAAAGAGAGAACCTTTGCCCAGGAGTGGTGGGCCAGGTACATCTTTCTCTTCTGGTGCCGCAAAACCATTTGATTTTATTTTTTCACATCACCAAGTGTCACTTTACCTAGACCTTCTTCACCTGGGATGAATTTTTGCTGAGGAATACAAGACACTTGGAATGACCATCACAGGATGGTTATTTGGGATGATAAACTCTGCTGTTAGGGACTTTAAGTTGGGGAGAACATCTCATTTGCAACACAGACACTTAATTTTGAGCCCAGTAACAGTTAATTGGCAGAGACACAAGTTAGAGAAGCCTTATGAACTGTAATGAGTCGAAAAAGTATTTCATTACAGCAAGGAGCTGAGTGATGTTTCATGCTCTATATCCTTGTAGTGGGACACTGGCTGATGCCTTTTTCAGCCCATTAAAAGGGAGAAAAAATTGAGTTCCAGGGCCAAATGGCAGAACATTACCTAAGATGTTAAAAAAAAAAAGAAGGAAAATATCATAGTTGCAATTAATCGCGAACCTGAAGATATTCAAGGAGAAAAAGTGGGAAGAAACAAAATAATTAATAGCATGAAGAAATGAAAATTCTCAGTCTTGAGGTAAAAGGACAGGGACACTTAAAGGAATAGAAAGCAGCAGAACTGCTAGAAGCACCTACTTATTCCAAAAGCCATTAGCTGAGGAGACTCATTGTCATCACAGGTTATTAGCGTGAGGAGCTCAGCAGAAGCCCTTTGAAGAGCTGCTCTGTTGATGAGTGGATTCAGAATTCACAGAAAAATATTAATGGAATAAAACTGAAACCACACAAAGCTTTTATGAGCCAAGCAAGTGTCTCTGCTTCAGGACATGAGGGCAACCTGGGAGGGTAGAACTTCAAAAGAAACCCATTTGTGGGGTGAGGTTTCTCACTGTTCCCTTGGAATGCACATCCTCATGTGCAAAAGCTGCTGCAGTCACTTTCTGCTCCATGCCACCTGTGTGTTAACTGTGTTCCTGCTATTCATTTGGCACTGATGTCTGGGAATACGAGGAAGACATTGGGATTCCAAGATTCCTGAACAAAGTCCAAGATCAGGACTTTAGGAAGGGAAATGCTGACTTTCCATGGACTGCTCTGCCTATAGCCCACTCCAGCTGCCCTTTCAAATCAAATCCATTCTCAGCTCTTTAAAGGATTCTTTTAATTACATCTGATTACTCAAAAGATGCTTTAATGTCACAGAGTTCTTTTAGTTACCTATGTTTCTACTAAAATAATGTGAAAAGTTTTCAAGGAATGCAAACTATTCTGGGTTAATTAGCCAGCTCTTACCACAAGGGATGTTGTTTTGCTACACTTACTTGAAATATGAGATTTTCATGTGTAATCCAAATCTGAATAAATTCAGGTTGATTTTTTTCCTCAGCCCAGGGCTGTTGGTCAGTGGCTGAAGGAGGAGGAGTAGTTGTAGAAGTTCTGTGGCTGGCTAGGGTCTGTGGCACAAACTTTGCCTCTAGAGCAGTAACAGCTGAGGTGTGATGAGAAATAACTTCTCTTTGAGGAACTTTGCCAAAAAAAAGTGGTAAAAATAACCTGGAATGATGACGATGGTGCACTGGCAGAACAAGTTTGTCTACACTTGCCCTGTGCTTGGAAAGGACCAATCTAAAGGCAGAATTTGGCTTTTAAAGGCTCAAGGGCTGGTTCTGGTGATTGATTGGACTCCTTGTTGAGGATCCTGGTATGTTGTGCCTGTAAATGCTGAGGAAATTTCCCTAAATGTGGCCTCCTCACATCAAGTCACACAACTTTTTCTCATGCCACAAAGTAATTTATTAATTGGTTTTTGTACTGGTTTCACTGTGGAAACATGGGTGGAATGGGAGCTCAGTTTGTGCCGTTTGCAGAACAGACTCTGGATGCACCAAGGTGGAGGAAAACACATTTTGTCCTCAGTGGACCCTTCAAACTTGGCTGCCTGGTAGCTGCCTGTAGCTCTGTGGTGGGCTCAGGATGGCTCTGTGTGAGCATCTTTCCCTAAAGGATGTTCCACGTGTCTCCTTTCATCATCCTCTTGACAGGAGAAGTGAGAACTGCAGCCTTGTTTTCTGGAAGGGTTTAATTTCAGGAAGAGAGAGTGGGTTTTTTCCCTTTCTTTTTAGTTTTGATTTGTTACAGATGACACTTTGTAACCACAATGCCCAAATCCAAAGGTTCTGAGTGAAATCTTTTTAGGAAGATGCTTGTAACTGCCTGGCTCTGCAGTCAGGATTTGGAGAAAATCTCTAACAAGATTTGTGTTGGTTTCCTTTGCTCCTGGCTGTACTTGGGGACTGTTTCTGAAAAGCGTAACCACAGTGTTCAGTCATCAGCTGCAAAGTTACAATATCAGAGACAAGGCTTGAAATCATCTCTAAAAATAAACAGCAGGCAGGCTCTGGCCTGGGATGGGGATGGAAATGGGAGTGGTTGCTCTCTCAGCTCTCCAGAGCACAGGGGCTCCACCCCTCAGAGCATCTCTGTGGCCTCTTCTGGACTGGCTCCAGCAGTTCCACATCCTCCTGATGTTGACCCTGGAGCTGGAAGCACCTCAGGTGGGGTCTCACCTGAGCAGGGCAGAGAACAGAATCCTTCTTTCCTGCTGCCCACACTGGAGAATCAGCCCTCAGGGCATGGGAGAGTTCAGGGCTGCCAGAGAGCACAGACAGCTCACACTGAGCTTATCATGATCCAAAACTGATCTACCACCATGCTCAGCCCATTGAGTGAATCCTAAATCACCCATGTGTGTGTAGGGAACTGTGATTTCCTGCTCTTCCACTCCCTTCCCTGTTGTGACCCACCACATCTGGTTTCCATCTGCATCCATGTCCTGTGTCTGGGATGAACTGGGCATCCTTTGGGGTTCCCCCTTGGCTCACAGGGCATGGGCTGAGACAAGCAGGATTAGGGGTTTTTTTAAAACAGAGGCTTAACACCCAGAGGAAAGTACTCTTGCAGGATATCAGACTTGAGCTTAATCCCTCACTTGGCATCCAAGAGTGTTATATCATGCTCAGGCAGGAGAAGTATGATGTCATTTTCCACACTCATATTTTATCTGAATATCTTACTAAAATCCTGGCATTCTCCTGGGTCATTTCCCTAAGAGAATTCAGATCATCAATGCACCACTCTGGCTTTAGCCCGCAAAAGAGGTTTATTAATGATTTTTATGTACAATTAAGGAGGAGGAAAAATATCTTTACAGTCATAATTGAAAGAAAAGGAATGGAAAATGCATTTTTTAATTTTTGATTACAACAAAAAAGAGGAAAAGTTGGCTTAAAAGTAGCTTGAACATTCCTGTAAAGGTTCATTTTTATGCTTTAGTTCTATAAATGTACCTGCAAAGGAAATACTTTAAAAAACAACAACAAAGCACTGAAGCCTTGCACTGTCTCTGGCTCCCACCCTCCTGGCTGGCTGCCACATTCTGGCAGGAACCTTCCACTCTCACCCTGGAGATGGGAGGTGTCACAGCATCATAGGGAGGCAGCAGGTTGTCCTGCCAATGGACAAAGATTTAGCCAAGAGATGCAAGTGTCAGTGATGTTTTCCAGACCTTATGGGTGGATTTTCCAATGAGAAAAAATAGCTTGTAATGTCATTACCATACAATGCTGTGTCGTGCCCCAACATAACGCTCAAACATGAAGGAACTTCAGGATTTTGTCACTTAATCAGGTGTAAAGTTCTCACATTCATAGAGGGGGTTTTATCAGTTTCAAAGTTTATGTTACACCTTTTTTCTGCTTCTTCTTGTGCTCTCCTTCCTCTTGTACCAGTTTCTCAGTACCTTCCACGATCACTTTGGGCCAATTGGTACCTTCACAATCACCTTCCTTGGACAAAGGTCCTTCTCTGACCTGCCGGTCTGTATTAGTCAGAGGCATTTTAGGGGATTTCCCAAACCATCTAACACCCTTCCCAAAAATCCCTATTTTTGGGACAAGCCAATTCAAGAAGTTTATCCAGAGAGACAATTTTCCAATGTCAGCATATCATCAGGTTGACAAGGAAGTCCTTGAAAGCTACTTGCTTACTTGCAACTCTAGGAAATTGTAAACCACTAGTAATTATTTCTTTTTCTAATTTCTAAAGATAATTTAATATATTTTAATATCACAATGTTCTCATCCTGGATTAGTGTTTTCCTCCTGCTGGCCATGGATAGAGTAGGACACATGGGAGGGGATTCTTCCCCTCTACTCCACCCTCATGAAACCTCACCTGCAGAGCTGCCTCCAGCTCTGGGGTCCCCAACATCAGAAGGACATGGAACTGCTGGAGCAAGTGCAGGGGAGGCCACAGAAATGCTCCAAGGGCTGGAGCCCCTCTGCTCTGGAGCCAGGCTGGGAGAGCTGGGGGTGCTCACCTGGAGAAGAGAAGGATCCAGGGAAACCTCAGAGCCCCTGGCAGTGCCTAAAGGGGCTCCAGGAGAGCTGGAGAGGGATTTGGGACAAGGGATGGAGGGACAGGACACAGGGAATGACTTTCCACTGCCTGAGGTCAGGGTTAGATGGGATATTGGGAAGGAATTCTTGGCTGTGAGGGTGCTGAGGCCCTGGCACAGGGTGCCCAGAGCAGCTGTGGCTGCCCCTGGATCCATGGAAATGTCCAAGGCCAGGCTGGATGGCACTTGGAGCAACCTGGCTTAGCAGGAGGTGTCCCTGCCCATGGGAGGGCGTGGAACTGGATGATCTTTACTGTTTCTTCCAACCCAAACCATGCTGGGATTCTATAAATGAGGCACAAACCTGCATTTGGACCAGAAGAGGGATTTAGTCCTTGTCTGATTCCAGCAACTGAGAGGTTTCTGTTTCCTTCAAACCCAGAAATGTTCTCCCAGTTCTGGTGACAAGCTGTAGATGCTCCAGCAGGTTTTGTGTGTGGTGCTGCTCTCCTTCCTCACCATCCTCCTCGCTTTCTGCTCTTTCCCTAATTTAGCTTTCACAGCTACATCTCTCCTTCCTTCATCTCTACTCCATTTTGGCACGGGAATGTCAGACCAGCAAACCACCCTCAGCAGTTCTCTCCCTACAACCACAAACCCAAGCTGCAGCCACTTCCCATGTGGGCTTTTTCAGCCCTCGTGGAGCAGTAGCAGTGTCAGAGATAAAAACTGGATTTTTATAGTATTTTAGTACATGTGGTCGCTACTCCTCCAACACGAGCACTATGAGTAGTGTCTGGCACCCCCAAGTGCTATTCAAATAAAAATGTATTTTCAGTTTGCTTTTTTAAATCTCTTAATTAGCGATTGCTGTAGATTATAATCTCTGAGATGCCCATGTGAGCTGTTTTCAGTTGTCTGCACATCCAAGGCTCGCTGAGAATGGGGGATTTGCTTCTGTTGCTGGTCATTAGATCCCTTTAGGTGATCAAATCAAGTGCAGTAGGGGAGCTTGAATTCCTCCTGTGTTTTCTTATTCTAATCTTGGATAAATCCTATCCCTCTTCACAGTGGCCAAGCAATATTAGTATGTATATTTTTTCAAAAAAGCAAGCATACATTTAAATTCTTTTCTTTAGGATAGAAATGGATTTCTTTAATCATTTACTTTCATGCAGCATGATTTTGTTAAATAGGTACTTTGAAGCAAATAAGAAAACACATACACTCTTTTCCTGATTTTCCCCCTACTTGGAAATTAAATACATCATTCAAACACACAGAAGTGATTGAAGGAGGGAGATTTTCATCTGAAAATCCTAGGTAAATACCATGGGCAAAATTCAGGAGGTTTTAAAATGTGTTTTTTTTCCTTTGAGTCATACTGGAATAAGACATTTATGTTACAATAAGTAAAAATGTAATTATGAGGCCAAATTTCACCTTAGAGAATAAATGGGGGAAAAATGGGAATGGCTGATAAGAATTTCGGACCAGACATCAAATGATAATAAAAATCAAATCCTGTGTATGATAATAGCTCACTAAATAATTTTTGTAGTAGAGTATCAACAGGTTCATGGGATTTAGTGCCAAATCCCTGTGAGCAGGAACACCAGTTGATTAATCAGAGAACATGCTGAAAATTTATTCCATGTATTAAAAGAAAAGCAAACAAATTAAGTTCCCACAGAGCCACTAAAACCACATATCCTGATATGATTTTTGGAGGGATTTCTGAAGAGGAAGAATTCTACTGCTACATTTTTTTTTCCCCTGAACATTTCATTGGAAGCACCTTTCATCCTTGTATAGAAATTATAGGAAGCCCATCAAAGGCCCTAAGGGAAAAGGGGATATTTCTTCTCTTCCTGTGTTCAGATCTGATTTCCTGAAGAGAAGAGGAATCTCTGTTTCTTCTCTCCACCAGAAGAAAATGTATTTTCTGGTGCCCAACTTTACTTAAGTAATTGAACGCCTGTTCTTTATGTTTTACACCAAATCCTGCAAACTTCACACCTGGAAAGATACATTTCTTATCACCTTGGAATGACTGTAATTTTTCAGTATTTGTGGATAAGAGTCTGAAAGGGGAATGTGTTGCTTGTTCTCCTCCTGGAGCGCAGGAAACAGCCACACACGTTTCTCATGTTCTGGAAGAGCTGGGGGTCACCAGGACAGAAAGAATCCATAGGTAGTTCCTATGCTTGTATCAACATCACTCCTATTTTAACAAATGAATTTTTGGAACTATTGCAGGTTCTTAGGAAAATTACAAGGAGTATTGCTTGCAAAGCTGTATTTTTTGGGATGGGTGGGAGTACTGCATTGGTAGGGAATGCTGGTGCTGGCAACGTGCTTATCCAGTGTGAACAAATAGCATCTATAGTATCCATAGTGGGAAACACACACACACAGTCTCTTGGGAAAATGCTGGAAAACTGGAGGTAAAAAGGACCACAACCAACAATTCAGCAAGCCTTGTGGACTGAAACAGCAAAGCACCAAGTTGCCTTTGGGGCTAACAAGTCAGGCTGCCTTCTTAAAAGTCTTCTCTTCTAGATCCAAGGAATTTGCCAGAGTTGTGCTTGAAAAATGCCATTTAAATATAAGCTTTTCTAGTTCTCATAGCTTGTAGAAAATCTGGAGTGGGTGCACTGACCTTGCCCTCACGTCTGTGATGTCACCAGTGGAAAACTGGGATTTAACAATGTTCTGTTGACCAGAATTGCTGAAGGTGCAAGAACATTGTGCTGACCAGCTGAGTCTATCAGCATATCTTTATGGGTGCTCCCTAGGTCTGCATAATGCTGAGAGATGGGATAAGGGTTGTCACAGTTAATAAACTCCAGGGGTGTTTAATCCTCATTAGGGCTTTAAGTTGTTTTGATGCTCACACTCACTCACTTTCCAGCTGTACTTAAATCCACTTCTCATTAACTGAGTCTGTGCTCAGGGACTGGGGTATAAACCCCAGCTCTGAGCACTGTGCCCTTCCTAAGGTGCATTTTTCCTAGCAGTCACCCAAAATAGATTGTGATGTCCAATGTGAGTGTGTAAAAAGGGTGTCTTTTCCTATAAAAACAGGTTTGGCGTTCTTTGGTCTTGCTTTTCTAGAGAGGAACATGTGGTGCCAACTGCACTCCAGAGGTTTCAGTGATGGAGTGAGGCTCAGAAACCCTCCTAGGCAAACTCCAATGTATACATGGTTGTTCAAGTGTAATATTAACTTGTGTTTTGATGATCACAAGAGCTGCCCAAACCCAGGTATCCATCCACTATCTTTTTCCTCTATCCTGGGTCAGTCTATGCTGTTCTCCACATTAGTTATGAGAGAAGATGGACAAACATCTCAATGAGCTGAGATGTTTGAAGTCTTTAGAGACCTGTAGCTGTCTTGTAAATGCCACTTTGGAATGATTCTTACTAGGATTTGCCCAGTGCATCAATACCCTGCTCTTCCTAAGTGATGCAAAAGTTGCTTTATTTTACTCTTCTAATCTTCTGATTGTCTGTGTCAAGCAATGCCCTGAACAGAAACAGTTCTTCATTTTAGCCTGACTCTTTTGAAACAAAATATTAGGGGAAGTATTTATTGGTTACAAAAGCCCTTCATCCATGGATTTGTTTGGGTCAAAAATGCTTAAAGCTGAACACTAGAGGCCAGTTGCTGTTCCAGATATACTCCTTGTATGATGGAGTTGTTGAGAAGAGGGTCTGTCTCCTGTATTTCAGTCCCACTCTGGATCTCACTGTGGTTACTGGGGTCCACACCCCAGAAAATGTCTCTTGTGTCTATGGAAGGGTGTGACTAAAACCATGGAGCTTCCAGCAGCATCTTGATGGCTTTGTCCTCAGAGAATGTCCTGAGTTGAAAGAGCTCCACAAGGATCATCAAGTCCAACTTAGTGGGATCTCTTTCCTTTCTGCTCTCTGGGACATTCAGTCACTGGGATATTGCTGCAATTTTTGCTCTTTGCCTTTCAAAGTGCTTCAGCACTTGCTTTCACCCATCCTCTGTTCTCTGGTCTTTTATTCCCGTTAGTCTGAAAAATGTAGAAATATTTGATGTTTTCTTGTTCAAATTGAGCTATTGCTGCTCTTGCTCATGTTAGGTTAGTCAGCAGTAAAAACACTGAATCCAATAAGGAACATAGGGGGAACTTCCAGCAAAATCATGTGAAAATGTCTGTAAAAGGTTAGCTGAACATCTTGGAATCATGGAATCAGTTAGGTTGGAAAAGACTTCTAAGATCATCAAGTCCAACCATTCCCCAGCACTGACAAGGCCACCACTGATCCATGTCCCCAAGTGCCATTATCCACCCAGCTTTTAAATCCCTGCAGGGATGGAGACTTCACCATTTCCCTGAGCATCCTGTGCCAGTGTCTGACCAACCTTTCCACCAACCTGAACCTCCCCTGACATAGTTTGAGTCCATTCCTTCTTGTCCTGCCCCTCATTCCCTGGGCTCAGAGCCCAACTTGCCCCCATGGCTGCCCCTCCTGTCAGAGTTTTTCAGAGCCAGAAGGGCCCCCCTGAGCCTCCTTTTCTCCAGGCTGAGCCCCCCAGCTCCCTCAGCTGCTCCTGGTGCTCCAGACCCTTTCCCAGCTCCGTTCCTGCCTCTGGATCCAGACCCACAATGTCTTTCTTGTAGTTCCTAATGTCTGAGCTTGGTGGAGATTTTAACCCTCTTGCCTTCCCTGGTTTTTCTGGGTGCCAACAAATATTTTTAATAATTCCATCTTGAAATTTCAGCCCTCAGCTGAGTGCAGAAGGGCAGGAGTGATGGACCCTGCCTGGAGCAGGGGGTGCTGCAGGATGGCAGCAGACAGATTTGCTTAAATATATTTAGTGACTTTGTAATCTCATTTTTTGAAAATCTCCTATATGTGTACAAATGTGTTTTACAGAGACTTTTAATTTGAGCAAATTTGGGTTCCTGAGATTACATCTTTTCCAGCCTCTAAAACACAGGCTGCTGCTGCTGGAACTGTAAGTCCTTGTTCCAAAGCACTCAAAAGCAGATTTTAATTCGTTAGCCTGTCTTCCCCTTGTTCCTTTCAACAGAAGATATTTCCAGAAGTTTATCTATTTTTAAGGTGGCCTGAATCCGATGCTGATCATGACAACTTTCAGAACAATTAATTTGTCAATAAGATCTTACAAAAAACTCAAATATGTTACATCATAATATATGTTATAATATATGTCATAATATATGTCATAATATATGTCATAATATATGTTACATCAGAATCTTAACGAAAGTTGGCCAACCCAACAAGTGGAGTTTCTGGCATATAATAAATAATATATAGATCCTTTCTAGCTTGATAAGCAGGAAACTATTGATTAAAACCTTGTCTGTAGCTTATTTCCTTGCACGCCAAGTCAAAGCACGTTTGATCTGTCTCAGTTTGGAATCAGCAATATTTTTGTGTGGGTGCAACATGTTCCTCTCCCTTTGATCCCCAGAGATTTGTTTTGGCATTGCAGCAGCTATTTTTATTTTGCTTTGTGAGGGAAATAAAAATGGTTTGATGAGTATCACCATGTTCCAGATCTGCCTAAATGTCACACAAGGAGATTTGTGGAAGAGACCAAAAGCTTTAGGTATTGACCTGAAGACAAGCTGTATGTGCTATATGGGATATAGTTCAGAGACTAGAATTAATTTAAGATATGTAGAATAGTACAGAAAGAAATAATTTCTCATTAAATAAAGCATAAAATCTTACTGTAAATGCTCTGCTGCAGCTTCTTAATTTGAAAAGAAATAGTATTCCCTGATATTATTCAGATCTTCAGATTGGGTAGTTTTGGAATCTGTTTAGGATAGTGAGGGGCTTTATTTAAAATGTGATGTCAGTGAAGATCTGTTCTAAAAAGTAAATATTTTATTGAGATGAAATTTAAAAATTCAAGCAAAGAAAGGCCCCTCTAAACCCTGAGTTATTTAAAACAGGTTCATTTCAGTGCATTTTTTCAATGGATGAAGGCAAAGTGCTCCACCCCGTCTTCTCAGTATGTTGCTTTGCCAGGAGTTTCCTACCAGCTTCTGGGATTAAACCTTACTTCTAAAAGTAGCTTTGGGATATGGGCCACAGAATGTGGGACCCAAGCATAGCAAGAAAATCACCTCTTCATGGGCTTCCCAGCTTTCCATGTAGCTGAGACCACCCTGGGAATAAGAGCAGTATATGATCCCCCACCCTGCACATTCTGGAGGAAACTGGGCAGTGCTGGTGTCAGGGAAACTTCCCAGTCTGACCACTCAGGAGACTCGTGGCAGTCACACTGCCAGCATTCCTCAGCACTAGAGTGATGCAGGCTTAGTGATATTCTTTATTTTGGAGAAAAAGAGCAAAACAGGGACAATCAGGGGTGAAGTCCTGCACATCCCTCTAGCCTCTAATAAAAGGTAATGAAAAGTATTGCAGCACAAACCTGTATATGATGCTGTAGGAGAAATAATGATGTTCTTGTTGGCTTTAAGCAGAGATGGAGTTTGTTTTTAATTGCACATTGAAGCAATTGATTGGGCTGGTTTATGCCAGGACAAAGCATTAGGGCAGTGAGAGGCATTCCTGGATCTTGGCCTTTGTCTTCCCCAGAGACTGATTTTTCTGGTGTGACAGTGGCACTGATTGTCTTCCAGCTTAATCAAAAAATAGAGATGGAGCATAGGGATAGAAAATTTGCCTTGAATTTTCTATTTATCACTGAAATATTCTCTCACATTTGAGGAAATAAAAAAAAATAAATTCGACAGCAACCTCCCCCCCTCCAAACAACCCGTGTTGCTTTTAATAAAAACAGCCAAGAAACCCTCCCCAAACCCTTTTCATCAGTAAAAGGAAGAAAAAGCAGTTAGTGGGAACTAGAGCTCTTTGTGGTTGAAATGCCGGCTGCTTTCCAGCCCTTGTTGGAGAGCTCAGGCATTTCAAGAGCTCACGCTTTAAAAGTGCTCTTTTGGTCTGAGCTACACCAAAATCCTCTCATCCTGCTGCTCACCTTTTTGCATCACACACGTGTTTTTGCTTGTTTTTTGGGTGAGGAATTCCTTGCTTGTGGCCATATTTTGTAGTTACCTTGTGATGTCACTTTTTATTGCCACCACGTTATGGTTAGCAGCGTACAGAGGCTGTGAGCATCCTCAGTCATAGAACCATGGAATTGTTCAGGTGGGAAAAGCCCTCTGAGCCCATCCTGTCCAACCATCCCTCTGTAACAGTGCTAAGACCACCACTAACCCATGTCCCCAAGTTTCACATCCACACATCTGTTAAATTCCTCCAGGGATGGGGACTCCACCCCTGCCATGGGCAGCTGTTCCAATGCCTGACAACCCTTTCCATGAATAAATTTTTCCTAACATCCAGCCTAAACCTCCCCTGGCAATGACTGTGTTAATCCCTTCTCCTATTCCAGCTGGACAGGAAGAGGAAGTGAGAACATGTGCTTAATTGCATTTTAAGAGCAAAACATTGGCAGAATGGTTTGTGGTCATGCTAAATGCTGCTATGTCCAAAAATCAAGGAACAAAGAGGTAGGAATAAGCTGATAAAAGATAAATGATGCTACGTGAGCTTTATTCCTTCACTTGGGGTCAGTGACATGAGGCCACTCAGATGATGTTCCTCGAAGGGAGTGTTGGTGAGAAGGATTTCAAGGCAATGTGTGGCAAGCCACTGATTTGTTACAGTTCAGGGTTTGATTGGAATAATTATGTGGGAATCTTCTGGTCCCTTTTTTATTCTTCTGCAGTAGCTAAAATGAACCAAAATGTAGCAGTCATGGCTGGTGCCTTAAGTTTTTAGGTGATTCATATGTACCAAAGCTCTACTCGAGGTGATAATTGAAACCAAGGAAGAATCCGAAGCAGCAAGAACAAAGATAACCTTTAAATAGGAATTCCTGCTGTCTGGGTCTCTATGTAGGTGCCTGTCCAAAAGCCCAGGGATCTTCCTTTGATCTCAGCTTTCATCCCATCAAGCAGCATCTCTTTGATCCCAGCCATGGTGGGGATGACCCTTCCTTGGCACTGTTATTCCTCTCTCTGGGAGAGCTGCTGGGGGAGCGCTGAACCTGCCTGCCATGATTTGTAGCTCCTGCTGGTGGTAACTGGAAAACTTCAAGTTTTCAGAAACCCTCAGATTTACTAGAGGGGTTTTTAGCCTCCCCTTTTGTAGCTCTTCTGCTGGTGCCAGGCACTGCTCATCCTGGCCCATGCTTTCACATCGCTTGCTGTCGCTCCTGTGCAATATCCACACTTCTCTTTCCCTCTCCCTCAGGAAACCTTTCAAGTATCTTGGTGAATTTATTATATTTATATTTAATGTATGTATTTATTTTCTTTCCTTTCACCACCAGTGATGGGTTTGTGGTATGATTTCATGTATCATCTCCTCGAATGCATGAAAGAAACCAAGCCAAAGTCAGGGTCACATCCCATCCCACAGCCCTAGGATTACACCCAATTCCCAGTGCTGTCAGGACTGTTGGCATATGTGGCATAAATTAAAATAGCAGATGAAAGCTTTGACATGGGGGAAATACAAACATTGGATGTGGGAACTTGAGAAGCAAAAGCCATTCTAGTGCAGAGCTGGAATAATTTCCAATCACCTTTTCTTCTTTTCTATTTCAGGCTGTGACCGTGCGGAATTCCATGGCCAAGTCATTGTACAGCGCCCTGTTTGACTGGATCGTGTTCAGGATCAACCATGCACTCCTCAACTCCAAGGATATGGAGGAAAGCACCAAGGTAACATCTCAGCAGCTCTTTTGGCTCCCCTCTTGGGTTTTTAAAACAGATAACTTAGTGATAAAACATTATCCAGGCATGTTGCATAACATGAAGTTAATTTTTCCTTGGATCATAACTGAGTACATCATTATTCTAATCAGTGCTTGCTAAGCTGAGAAGGATGAAGCACCTTAAGAGTTATAAGCTCAAAGCAACCAGGGAGGAGATTTTGTTGTAGCCACAAAAGCCAGTTCCCCACCCACTCCAGGAGCAATGGCAAATAATTTTCTTCCTCATGTGTAAAAAACTAGAGGACCATGTATAATTGAGGGAAGAAAAAGGGAATTCTTGCTGCCATATTTTGATGAAGTTGCTCCATGATGAAATGATGAATGAGCTGGGTGTCTGTAGGTACTGAGGTAGTTCGGTAGAAAAATTAATTTAAAGGAAAAAAAGTCACGATGGGAAGAGTGGAGCCAGTGCTGTAGCACCTTCCCAAAGAGTTGATGGAAAGAATGACATGAAGTTTCCTGCCATGGCAGGGTCTGGATGCTGTGACCCAGGACATCCTCTCTAACCCTCTTGTGTACTCATCCACACGCCTCAGCACTGGGGGATACTGACCCAAAATCCGTGTCCATGCACACAAGCACTTCCAGCTCTCCAGCTGCCTTTGGCTTGGGAATCTGGGACATAGTCCAGCAGCATGTGGGGGTTTTTGGGGGGTTGTGCATCCAAACTAAAGTCACAGCTGCCAAAAGGAGGATTTTCACTAAGCACTGACATTTGGATTGTGCATAGGACTGAAGTTGCAGAGACTCTCAGCGTGGTCACTCCTTTATTTAATTCCAAAAAAGGCTTGTGGAGTGTAATTGTGGACTGGAAATAAAAACATGCCTATGAAATCTGGTTATATGCTTTTCTGACAAAGAAGGGTTGTTACAGTGATAACATCCAGTGAGCCTTCTGACTGCACATGCTGCCTCTCCCTCTGTTTAATATTTTACCACAAATGTTGTGTTCTTTCCTGATTTTTTTCCAAGTCATCTAAAGTTTTGTCAGGAAAAAACAAACTACACTGTTTACACATTTGGTGAAGCAGAAAAGTGGATTTATTTTGACAAGGAAATGCATCTCAAATGCTAATTATTTTTTATTAATGACCCAATGATTTTTTAAAATTATTATCTGTTCTGTAATATTTAACTACAAATCAGTCTAGGACACTCGTGTGTGCTTACTCAGCATGGCTGAGAAAGTGAGGCACCACAGTAGCTGTTTATGGGCCATTAAACTTTTGTTCTCAACCTCAAATCTCAGCAGGTAAGAGCCAGAACAGCCCAAATTCCTGCTTTTTTCCAGCACTGCTGCTGCACGTTAACCCTCTGTTTCCTCCAGCCAAGACCCCCATGGAGTGTAACCACCTTCCCCTTGCCCACCTCCATGTGTCATCTCATGAATCCACAATTCACAGGTTTCTGACCCTTTTTTTCCCCCCCAAATCGTAATTGTAGTATCCAGGTCAGGCAGCAGGCACCAGGAGCTGGGAGTGGGATTGCCTCTGTGCCAGAGCAGATCCACCCATGCTGGCAAATGCCCAGCACCCTGAGCTGCAGGAATGTGCTTGTACCCAGATCCAGGGAGGTAATCCTGGGCTGTACTTGGGCCAGAGTTTCTGAAGCAGAAAGGCAGTGCACAAAATACCAGGAAATGTCTGCTGCAGTAGGCACAAGTGTAGTTCAATTTATCTTCAGAGTCCTCTATTAATTAGATTGATTCCCACAAATCCCCCAGAAATCAAGAAAATGCACAAATCCTCCCCATTTTAGGGGTGGAGATGGTAAGAAGAGATTTATGTGCATTTCAAAGCAGCTTCATTAAACATTGACCAGCCAGTTTTCTCTTGAGCAGTTCTACCACGTCACCTCCTCAGCCCTATTTTTAGCCCCCAAATTGGGTTGTTTCAGTACAGGCAGAGCAGAAATGTCTCCCTGGACTGGGCAGGGCTGGGAACAGCTGCTCCTTTGCCCTCGAGGAATGACATTGCTGCCAACAAGTGTCCAAGGACATCCTGGGCTCTGCAGCTGCCATTGAGGCACCAACCAAGAATCACCACCACGGAGAAATGGAGCCAGGGATGACTAATATGGCTTTTATATGCCCTATGCTAATATGGCAGGTCCCAGTCCTCCTGAAATCCTTTTCAGCTCACTCTTGGAGAAACCCCAGATGAGGATGCAGGTTCTTGTTAGCCTCCCATATGTTGTTTCGAGGTTGGGCAACACCAGTGAGTAACTGGGAGGTGAACTGGGAGCAGCGGCATCTCCAAACCCTGGGAATACCCCCTTGCTGCAAGGCAAGACCTTGGCACTTGGATGACATCTCCCTCCTGGCATCCACTAGCCAAAAAAATCGCTTCAACAGATCAAGTCTCTGATTTATGAGAGCAAAATACAGCCTTGCACCTCAGAAACTCCCAAGTGTGCAGTGGGTAAATAATATGTGACTCATCCTGTGGCAAATGTCCCGGATTAATCCCAGCCCATGCTTGACACTGATATTCCTCTGACTTTTAAGATACATTTTGAAACAATCCTGAAGGTTCAGAAGGTTCAGAAAGTGTCAAATGATGGATTTGGGGCACAGAGCTTTCTTTTATAATAATCACAATATACAGAGGTAAAACAAGACTCAAAACCATCTCAATTCAGAGTATGTTTGGGGGAAATTGAGAAGAAAAATTAATACAGAAGCTTCTTTCTTCATGAGTGTAGATTTGATTTTAGTGGGACAATGGGAACTGAGATAATTTTCAGATCCCAATATGTGTTTATTTGATATCAGCAGTAAGGAAAAGATCAAAAGATGAAGCTGGGCAAAGAAAAATAAACACTCAGCCGTTGTTCCTCCATATTGTCCAGCAAATATTTGGAAGATGTAAATCAGACCTTTGATATCCAAATTTAGTTAAATGCACAGTGAAATATTTTGGGAAAACACAGTGGGATTTGGCTTATCTTTCTTGGTGACAGGGTTTCTAGCATATTATTTCTGACCTGAGTTGTGAATAAGTTATTTGATACCTCCTGGTTTATGGTAATGGCAGAGCTGCCATAGGTCAGATTTGCTCCAACTCCCTTTTCCTTCATCTTCTCTCAATTTCTTTTAGTTCCTTTTATGTTCTCATGATTCCCTACAAACTGTCTGAAATTTGACCTTTATTAATGAGGTCGGAGACTTTTCTTTCTCTTGAGAGCAAGATTACTAAACCTCCCAGAGCCTCTTATTGAATTCCCCTTCCATAAATCAGGTTAGGAATTGCTAGAAGTCCATCTCACTTCTTCAAATGATGATGGAGTGGTGGATCAAAAGGCATTTCCAAAGGTGTTTTTAATCTTTTCCCATTTGCTTCTTGTGGAGCATCTTAATTTCTTCCCAAATCACCCTGCTGCTGTTTTTGGATGACGTGCTGCATACATGGAGATGACAGTGAACTCATGGCTGTGAAGAAAATTAAAATTATTGGCCATGAAAAAAATCTGCAGTTGAATGCATGAGGAACTCATGGCTATGAAGAAAATTCATTACAATTAATGGCCATGAAGAAAAATTCCTGGTTGAATTCATGAAGGAATTGTGGCCATGAAGAAAATTCGTTCAAATTCAACCAACCAGTTAATTCTTTGCTTTTTGACCTGAAGCAGAGGAAGAATTGCTGAACATGCAATGTATTTAATGTGCATCAGTTCATTAAATTTAGGTCCCAACTTCCAAGTTTGTAGCAAATCACTGCCTTTCACTTTATATAATAGGTCATCCTGTATATTGGGGTGATGTAGGTTGGAGTGGTCCTTTTGGATGAAGTGGTGATGGATTTTGGGGTTGTTTTGGGAAGAGATTTTTTACAGTATCAGCTTTGGAATATTGTAAATGAAAAGAAATTATTAAAATGAAAATAGATAAAAAATTTAAAATAGTAATAAACAATATTTTTTCCCTGAATTTGAAGCAAACCTATTTGTGATGGCCAAAATATACCTCCATGGTGGAATTACATCACCAACATGCAATGGGGAAACATAAATCAGCTCCAGTGATCCCTATTTATTGGCACTTTGGGAATTAGAGAGCACGGAGCTTCAAGGCCATCATTTGCCAAAAGTCCTTAAAACTCATGCTCTGTGTTTAAATGTCATGGCTGAGACATTTTAAGAAAAGCATGAGGTCATTTTTCATCATTGCAAGCAGAAGTGCTCACTGACCCAGAGTTCACCCAGATTTTAAAAATCTTCACAGATATGCACTTTTAATCACAGGAATTTTGATATGCTAATTAATACAGTCACACTTTTAAATTTTATCTATTAGTTTAGATAAAGAAACAGCATTAACACACAAACTAGACTTGGCAAGTTGAGGTCTAAATTGTCTTTGTGTGACTTCCTCATGGCACCTATTCAAGAGATGGATTTGAAGCTGAAGACTTAAAAGATGTGTAAATGTTAAACTCCTTTGATTATTTTTTAAAATATTGGGCTGCAAATTTCATCCTAAACCCACCCAGATTACACTTTTTACAGGCAGTTTAGCAAAATTAATTCCTTTATAAGTCAATAGAAATGGTGCTTTTTCACCTTGCTACAAGAATTGACTCTGTGCTAGTACGTTTGTGCTGCTTTATCAGGGACAGAGAGCAGAAAACCAGCCAAAAATTCCAAATTTCTCAGGTTTTAAAGTTTTCCCAAGTGGCATCCATTGGCCTCGTTCTTTTGGGAGCATTGTAGCAGAGGACAAATGACTGCTTCACTGCAGAGCTCTGCCTGGATTTCTCTGGCATGAAACTCTGCAAAAAACCACACAGTTTAAAATCTGTATTCTGGAGGAGTTTGGGAGTTACAAACACAGGGATGTGAGAAAAATGCTGTTTTACTCTGTACAGCAAGCACAGTAGAATTAACCATCCTTTTCCTGGACATGTGGTTTGATACCTGCAGTGTTTTTGTGAAATGCAGATTATTTTTTATAGTTCTGTGTGTGTTTAATTTTAGGTGTCAGCAAAAAAAATTATAAAAACACAGCTTTAAAATATAATATCTTCATAAGATTCTTTTATAACTGACAGGACTAGTTTTTGCTATATATGACTCCTCTGTTTTACTTTATAACTGTATTTCCACGCCCACATTGAAATGTATTTGGTAGGAGTTTCAATGCAGCAAATGAACCGGGATTGGAAAAAAGGGAGAGGGTTTTTGTGCTCAGTTGTTTCATATTAAATTAAGTTTGTGAGAGCTTAAAGACCTCGTTCAGCTTAAAGTCTTCACTCATGGCAGGGGCTTAACTATTTCCACAGGGCATATACACGATGCTTTTGAAAGCTGGTGACAGTAAATCCATGAATAGTCTGGAGTGTGAGCATTTTATCTTCCAAGTCTGGTTTGTATATGGTGGAATAGACACTTTTATGTAGGGCAATTTTTTGGAACTTGAGCTTGAACAGCAGTGGGGTGGTTGGGGTTAGATTTGCAAGGGTGATGTGAAGGTGGATGAAAAAAGTCACTTTGTCCTGTTTCCATCATCAATTTTTCCATGGATAATATAGATAAAATGTGATCCATCAATCATACCGAGTGTTTAAGAAGAATTCCTCCTAAGATGCATTTTAAAAAGGATGAGGCAGATTTCTGCCCAGTGAACAAAAGGGTTGCCACATCCATTGGGACAAGCAGGAGATGCTGGACCTCAGGAAGCAGTGGGTGAAAGTGAATCCCTCTGCCAGGCTCAGTCCTTGGTCCAGTGGTTCCCAATTTCCATCTTCTGGTCAAAGAGCTGTTTCTCATGAGTGTTTTGCCAAGTGATGCAAACTTCTGGGAAAGTGGCCAAGGGCCTTCATCTTTATCACGGCATCAGGGAGGTAGAGACTGTCTGGCCCTGGAAGAGGGAGAAAAGCCTGGACAAAAGATGAAGTAGTCAGTGAGCTCTTGGAAAATGGGTTAGAGACTTATCTTTGTGCTTCGATGCTTTGTGCTGTGTTTTTGCTTGTCCCAGTGGCCAGAGTCCAGCTCAGACAAAGCTCCAAGTCAGAGCCCAGTGGCCTGTCTGCCCACAGCAGCTACAGCCGTAGGTGGTTCCCTGGTCAGAAGAAATATTTTCCTCCTACATTATGTGATGCATTGAAAATGGACAAAAGGTAGTCTGGAGAGGCCTGTGGACAGTCTGGTTTATATTCCTGGCAGTGGAATTAAGCCAGTCTTAGCAAGGAAGTCTTAGAAAATCCATAGTGCAGGTAATACCAATAGAAGTAAAACCAGGGCACGTGGCAGCTCTCAGGTCCTTTGAGGTGGAGGGGAGGGGCTATTTCTTCTCCTTACTTGAGGTTTGGCTCATTTGACCAGTGCTAATGCTTTTGCCTCTCTTATTAATTAATGAATGAATTATAACTGGTGAATGGAGTATTTGCGTGAGGTGAGGTGGCTTTGGTTGGATCCCAGAGCAGGATGTGCTAACAAACTGCTGGTGGAGCTCTCCCCCAGTGTGTCCTGCAGGCTCTTCACTGCTTTTGTGATGACAGCAGCCTTTCTGGGTAGGCACAGTATGAGTTTTATTTATGAGTTAGGTGTTTAACACAACAGTCATGTACAGGCTTGGAACTGCAGCAGAAACTGTATCTTGAGCTTGTTTTTCACCCCAGCTTCCTCTGTGGATGAGGTTTATTTGCTGACACATCCCCATGTCCCTCTTCCTCTGAGTTTCCCAAATCCATCTGATAGGCAGAAGGCTCAAATTTTATCAAAACCAGTACCTACACAAAGGAGAAAATTCCACATTTCTACTCCCATCAAGCCAGGAGGTGATGGGTTGTACTCACCTGTGGGCCAACATACACCTGGCCAGAGGTCCACTGCCTCTCCTTACCTGGCTGCTGTGGGGACAGGAGGGGGGCAGGAGGATGCAAAGCAAGCTGGGAATTCACTGCAGCATTGACCTTGCTTTGCCAACATAGGAAACCTTGGTGCACCCACATCTTGATGAGCATCTCAAGAGGTAATTGTAGATTAGAGACCAAACAGGCATTGGCTCTTCAATTTGGGGAAAAGCCTGGCATGAGATATGGCTGAGCTTCACAAAATCATCAAAGTGATGGGGAAAAAAGGCTATTTAGAATCGTAACTCACCAAATCCTGCAATTTATATTATGGGTTATAGATTTAATAAAAGAAAAAGCTTCCCTATTGTGAGGTTCATTAGAGAGAATGGAGGGCTCATAGTGCTAATGGGCTCAAAAAAAAATGGGGTGGGTCCCTCATTACACCTCTCTTGCCCATGAACTAAAGGAGCACAGGTGTCTCTCCATATCCCTCATCCCAAACTGGCAGGAGCTGGTGGAAAAAGGTGCCAGAGCACAGAATAGCCATGTGGGCACAGGCAGGTGTCCCAGGGGAAGATCACATGGAGAAGGCTGGGCCAGCAGTTAGGGCTGAGTGTTAGTCAGGGCTTTGGACTCCCTTTTTCAGCAGCATTATTATTTTTGTGTTAATTCCCCCCTTTCAGTGAGGCAGGAGTGACTCAGTGCTCCCAAACATCAGTCCACTGTCCGATCCATCTGACAAACAAGGTGGATGCTTTATTTGTGATACTATTTTAGTTTTCACCAGGAGAACTAAAGATGATTTCCATGGGAAGCCATGATGTGCAGGAGTTTCTTCTTGAGGTTTGCAGCTGGAGCAGGTTGCTTGGACAGTGCACCCACCTTGGAGGTGTGTTCCTGTGGGCTGTCTTCACAGTGCAAGCCTTTGTTCCCCAAGCCTATCCCCATTTTACCTTCTGAAGATCAATACTCTTAAATCCAATAGAATAACTTGGAACAGGGTTGAGGTTTCTTCAAAGATGGCCATTTGTTTGTAAATAAGAAAAAAATTCACCTCTCGAAGGGCTTTTCTCTTAGAAGATGCCCTTTTGTCCAGATATCTAAAGTTAGGTGTTGTCTCTCTGATTTGGAGGAGTCTTCCAGATGGCACAATATCAACGATTCCAGTAAAATTCCTGCTATTAAGTGTATTTAATTCTGCCTGTGTGCTTTTGATTAGGTACTGTGTACAAATAATCCACTTTATGTGATTTTATTCTAATCCTCACTCTTACTTTTCTTGCAGACTTTATCTATTGGGGTGCTTGATATTTTTGGGTTTGAAGACTATGAAAACAATAGTTTTGAACAATTCTGCATTAACTTTGCCAACGAGCGCTTGCAGCACTACTTTAACCAACACATCTTTAAACTGGAACAGGTAAGTCCAGAAATATTTACTCCCTGATGCCAGTGAGTATTGACATGACTTGGTGGCCCTGATAAAGTTTGAAATTGTCCCTTTAATTATGTTTTGTTAAGGAGTGTACACTGAATTATTAAAATTTAACTTCGAATTGACCATATGACGAACTTCCACCTGTAAAGTAATATCCAGCCAGACATTTGATGGTTTAAAATAAACATTTTGGCATCCAAAAACATAATGAAGACCTTAATCACTGCTCTGTTGTCTCCTTGACATGTGCTCAGAGGGCCCATCAAGGAACGAGCAATTCCTTCCTTGCCTTTGCCTGGACATGCTGCCATACCATTTGATATCATATAAAAGTTATTTTTTGGTATCTAGTGAAAAAGTCACCCCAATCTTCCAGTGATTTTTTGCCTTCCAGTGTTGATTTGTGGAGAGGGAGGGGAAATGTCATTCTCATGTGTTCTCTGAGGTCAGACTTGAGAGCATGATGACATTCAGTAGCCCTGGTAGATTAGGAAAGACTGAACTTTAGGCTTTGCTTTACATTTCTTAAGACAGGGTGTTGCTTTCCAGCCTCAAATTAATGCACTTAAGAGAGATAACAAAACCACAGGCTGCAATCCAGCAGGTAACACACACAAGATGGTTTAGATGGATGGGAGGAGGCTTCTTCATTTGTTATCCAACAACAAGCAGGACAAGAAAATGGGAAGTTTCTTTCAACATCCATGTGTTGTTTCATGGATGGATAACTATTATTGGGCTGTATAGCACAGGAAATATGTTAGAGACCTTCAAAATGCTTTTTTCTTTCCATGCCAGTCTGCATGTCCTCTCTCCAAGTGAAATCCTTCTTAGGGGAGGCCAAGGAGTAACCCTCCTTATCATCATTACAGAAATAACCCAGCCCTTCCCAAAAACCCTGATAGTTTCATTTTGGGCTTCTCCAATGTTCTCAGAGATTGGAAAATTCAGGAGAAAAAGTTGCCTAGAATATGAGGATATTCAAAAAACAAGTGATATATCCCTGAGTGGGTTACTTAGGGAGTGTTTGTTCATGAGTTTGGGGGTTTCAGTTTAATCTCTAGTTTTGATCAATGAGGTGGAACAGAGCTGCTCAAAGCCATTTAATTTCAGTTTTTAAGTGGCTTTGTATGGAGGTGCACCCTACTCAATAGATGCTCCAAAAATGGGAATACCTGTCTGTTTCTAGGGACAGGTTTATTTTCCCATTGTCCACCATAAAAATGCAAATTTTGATACTATCACAGAGCCAAACCAGCTGGATTTTTTATAAACGTTGCCATACACTTCCTAGAAGAGACTCAGAGAGGGAAGATCCTTCCTGAAAGCTGGAGACAGATGATTCCTCCATGAGGTGGGGTTTCAGCGGCCTCCTCCAAGATGCCATCATCTATGAGGGAATTCCTGTTATTGGGTTGGGATTTCTTAGCAGGTCAATGCTCCCCCTGAGCACTGGGGATACACAGAGGTCCTGAGTGCAGCAATCTGTAATTCTTCTTGGAGCAGCTTCAGAGCTAATTAGCTTTCTCCTGGAAATCTGTCAGGCATGGGAAGTTGCTGGAGTCAGTGTATGCTGTGTGGATATGAGGAGCAGTTGTGGAACCATCAAACTGCAAAGGGCCCATTCCAATTCTTAATGCCAGAGCACGTCATCCTCCTGGATCCTGGCTGGAGCTCTGCGAGCTCTGCTGCTAGAAAATTCAGACATCTTGGCATGGACTGAGTCTATAAATACAAATAATCTGTGCAGCTGCATGAACACTGATCCTTGGGTGAATGAATTAGGTGGTTTAACCATTTATTTTCCATCTGCATGTGGAGTAGTGCAGAAAGAAACAATGGTAAGAAAACTCAAGGATACTTATTCAGATCTTTGGCTTTCACAATGTCCTTCCTTCCTCACACTGGCCCAAAGGGTTTTTAATGATAGTCACAAGTCTACAAATGAAGATCAGGGAGTTAATATTGTGCTTCTAGGGAGCTAAATAGTTCTGTTACTTCAAAATATGAATTTATCTGAGGTGTTTGTGTCTTTTTAAGGGTTTCTCTCATGTCTTGGTGATGGGGACCTGAAATGGATAGATCCTTCTCTGAATCCTCAGCTCTCCAAAGCTTGCCGGAGGCTGAAGAGAGATTGCTGAGATACCCAGACACTTCTGCCAAAAAAATAAGTGACAAAATTAAATAGTCATCAAGGATTTTTCTTGAAATCCTAATAGAATTTGTCTGCCAGACCTGCATTTAGCCATGATGGAAATGTTGCCATGACGTGCTGTTGATATTATGGAAACCAAAATACCCACCACAGTCCTCTAGGAGAGCCCTGGGATTATTTTAACCTTTATTCCCTTTATTTCCATGGTGAAATTTAATACAATGTGTCTGGTGAATCTTTTTTTAAACCTTTTGTCTGAAGATGACACTATTTCAGTGGTTTGCAAACAACCACCAAGGCATTCTCGATGGCATCCCCTATCTTCAGCTTCTCCCAAAAATACAGCAGTTCTTGTACTGTGACTGAGGGGGTTTTTGCAGGAGCAACCTCCTCTCTTGCAGCTGACCACAGGATGAGGGTTTATAAATCCTGGCCTAGTCTTGGATCCAGATTGGTGATCATCTATTTATTAGTGTGGAAAGGTGACTATGGCAGGAGTTGTAACCTTGCCCTGTCACAGAGCAAAGGTGGTTTTCTCCTCCCTGGGCATTGCAGGTTTCTGGGGGTTCCAGCTGCTGCCTCATCTCTCTGGGCAGCTCGAGGGTGGGGAGTCCTTTGCCATCCCTCCCTCAGGCTGGTGGCTTCAGGTGACATGTCCCTGTTGCCCTTGGACTCACTGGGTGCTGTCAAGCATCACCTGGGCAGTGATTTTCTGTCCCCCAGCCCAGCTCCATCTCTGTGCCCTCATCAAGTGGCCTTCTGTACAGAGCAGAAAAGCCCAGAGCTGTCCTGAAAATCAGAGAACACCCAGGTGCTTCTGGGAGAGGAAAACAACATTTTTGCATTCTACCTTGTCTTTTTGGGGTTTTTTTTTAGGGCATTGCGCTAAATAATTGCTGCGGATGAAGATTTAGTTTGGAGGTCACCAGTACCATACCACCCATGATCTGAGTTTCCTCCAAGTTTCCAGATCTTTGGCAGTTTAAGGGCCAGGAATACAAGTTTTTATTTCTCTATGTATCCCATTCTCCAAACTTTGTCAGCTTTGTCCTCACCAATCTTCTCCCATCCCTGCCAAGGCTCATCTGCTTCTCTCCACCTCACCACCTTTCCCTGTTTCAACTGATGCTTTGCAGAGGTTGAGGACTCATCCTGTAGTTTTCATCCCACAGGTCTTGCTATTAAAGTTCTTTTCTACCTCTTTCTCCAGCTTTTGCTTACCTACCAAACCTCAGTTTGAAGGGCATATTTTTGTTGTTTAAAAAAATCGATAAATAACCAAGGTTGAGGCTGAAAAAATTACAGAATTTGGAGTACAATCAACTGGTAGGAGCTCAGGTGTTCAGTGAAGTCTATTTTCTGGTGGGGTCCCTGGTGAGCTCAATGTCCCAGCCAGCAAATCTCACCCTGCTCAGACTGAAAAACTGAGTTTCATCAGGATAATGCATCCTATGGAATGTTTGCTCAGCCATCCAAAGCTCTGTAAATATCTAGGGAGGTCTACAGGGTTTACTGGTCCTTGCAACAGGTGGAGAAATGCAATAGTCTGGATTAAATTATGATGGTGTTTGGTGGAAGGTGTGATTTGATGGTCTTGGAGGTCTGGTCACTACCTTCAAATACCTCTGAATTTCACCTCATTCTGAGGAGCAGCAGCCCTAGGGAGCATGACACTCTAAAATGAGTTTAGATACGTTACTTAAATATTAGATTTAGAAATTAATGTGGGAGTGAATTAATTTTAAAAAGCATCAATCTAAAATATTTAAATTTAAAATAAATTATGAAGACTGCTCTCTCTCCTACTGCTTGGAACACTCTTCCTGTCCTTCCAGCCAGGGCTTTTTCTGTATCTCCTCACTGGTTAGGCATTAACTCCTCTTTATTGCCTCTGAAGACAAAAGCCAACCATCAGAAGTCAGCCATTGAGGCCTGGGAGGCTGGGTTCAAATTTCTGTTTTCCTTGGAGATGGGAGAGTGGCTGCCCTCTGAGAAATGTTGCTGTCAGCTGCAGGCCACATGACCCATGGAGAAAGAACAAGCTGCACAAGTTATTGATTTATTGTTTGGCAGAACACCATCAAATGCAACTCATATTTGGGGGAAGAGCATGATGCTTAGAACACATAAATTATACTAAACATAAATATAATAAAAATCAATATGCCAAGAGCTGTTTAAATGGTATCAGCAGGGTAGGAGGATTTCAAAGCACATTAGTGAAATGAAGGACATCTCTGCTCAGAGCTGTGCCAGAGTGGGTTCAGGTTGGACATCAGGAGGAATTTCTTCATGGAAAGGGTGGTCAGGCACTGGAACTGTCCAGAAGGCAGTGAATCCCCATCCCTGGAGATGTCCAAGGAATACCTGGACATGGCACTGAGTGCTCTGGGCTGGGGACGAGGTGGGGATCAGGCACAAGTTGGACTCGATGGTCTGGGAGGTCTTTCCAAGCTCACTGATTCTGGGATCCATTCTCAGTCCCCCAGAGCTTTGTCTTGTGTCCTTCCAGCATCCTTGAGTCCATGGATGTGTCATGGCTGGGACTGGGGCTGGGCAGCTTCATTTGCCACCCACTTGTTTCTGGGTTTCTCTAGATGATGAACAGTAAATATATAAATATAATCTATAATGTATAACATATAATAGGATATATGTTAATCTGTTTTATTATTTATATATGCTCTGATATAGAGTAGATTGAATTGGAAAGAAACTGAAAGATCATCCAGTTCCAACTCTCCTCATATGTGATTTCCTAACCTTTAATTTAATCCCAGTGCAGAGAAGTGCTGCACCTGGCAAGCCCATCTCTCATCCTGTGCTCCTTGCTGTGACTCTCCAAGTCCCATGTGCTTGCTCCCAGTCCCCTTATCCCTCTCCCAAGTCACCATGATCCTTTGGGCATTTTTCCTCTCCTCTGAGTTGGTTCCTCCCTTTTTCCAGGTAGATGATGTTTGCTGCTGATTGTGGTTCCTACTTGGATGTATTGGCTAAATAAATGCACAAACTGTGCCAGGGATAAAAATTTTTATTTATTAATGGTATAAAAAAGGTTTGGAGTGCCAGGACAAGGGGGAATGTCTTCCCATGGGAGACAATGGCTTCCCAGTGCCAGAAGGCAGGGTCAGATGGGATATTGGGAAGAAACTCTACCCTGTAAGGGTGGTAAGGCCCTAGCAGAGGGCTATGGCTGTCCTATCCCTGGAAGTGTTCAAAGACAGGTCAGACAGGGCTTGGAGCAACCTGGGCTAGTGGAAGGTGTCCACAAGATCTTGGAAACAGAAGATCTTTAAGGTCTCTTCCAACAACCATTGTGTGTTTCTGTTGGTGGATTTTCATAGGACAGAGTTGTGCAATGTGACCTCTGCTCTTAAGCAAGATGATGAGCCAGAAATCTTTAAAAGCATCTGAAATACTTTAACTGACCTAAAAATGGTCTTATTGTGGCAGGACTGGAAGGAGTGTGTTAGTTGACACAAGTGGGGAGTGGGACTGAAAAGGGGAGGAGATGTTCAGCCTCAAAGACCAGTCTGTGCTCACCATGACCACTGTGGAGGTTCCTTCATATTTTCTAACTCTGATCTGTCTTTCAAGGTGCTGACAGATGCAGATACAGATATTTAATTTTCTCTTTAATTCTGATCACGAGAAATTAAAGGAGTTGATCCACCAGATCACATAACAATGTTAAGCTCATACTTCTCCCAGCTGTGGAAGGGCAGCTTGGGAAGAAGATGCTTCCACAGAGGGAGCCCATGGGATCACTTGTGTGCTGCCAGCTGAACCATGCAAACCAAATTCTGCCCATTTTGAGAGCAAAATATAATTTATGGTTGAAACACTGTTTCCACTGAAGTTCAGGGAGCTGATTTGAGCTCAGAGATGGATGGTGTGGAGCTGGAACATGGTTTCTGGGCTGAACCTGCTGGTTTAAAACACTTTCATGATGGGGAGTCCAAATTCCAATAAATTCAAATCTGCCTATGTACAGTAGGGGGGAGGTTATCAGTGGCATCAGCCTCAGAATAAAACCAAATTCACACAGCATTTGCTGAGGACCTGCTGAAATGCTGAAGGAGACCATCTCAAGGAGGACCTTGGCTTCAAGGGAAAGCTCATTAGCTCCCCTGCACTGCCTCATGTTATCATGGACAGAGGGGGCCTTAAAAACCTGTTTATAGATCATGCATTCATAGAGATCATGGTTAAGTATTTATATTTGTTGTATCTGTGAGCACATGGTAAAAAAATATGTGGTATATATTTATATTTATGTCTGTGTCTATAAATTCCTTTTCTACTGAAATTGAGAACAAACATAAAAACCCTCATTCCTAAATGAAACCATCATGCTCAACATCTTTTCCTGGAGGGATGTCAGGAACTCGAGGCATCTACTCTTCATGCAGCACAAGCACACTAAGGACCAGACATTGGTCTCACTCATTTAGGAACTTTCCACATCCCATGGATTTATCATATCAAACTCATTTGAATCATCAGTTTATGCAGGGATAGTCCTGCTGGGCCTGGCTCACAGTGCCCATTTGCTGAAAAAGCAATTAATCCTCCCTGGGATGGGTTCATGTCTGGATGGATGAATCCTTAGTGGGGAGATTCTCTCACACCTTGTTGCCATTTCCAGCTGTGGACAAATTTTCCCAAGCTCCCCAGGATGGATTTTAGGATGAAAATGTGTCCATACATAACCAGAAAAGAGCTTTTTTGAGGTTTAGCTCCTTCAATTTTTCATATAGCAACGACCCTTTTTAACATACAATACAAAAGTATTTTTGGATTATATTAAACTGAGGAGTTCAGCTAGGAATTGAGAGAGATGTGGAAGGGGGGGTTAATTCCTAGTTTCTCACTTTGCAAAGAAGCCTGAAGCTGTAGCAGATGGTGTTCAAGGCAAGGAGAGAAGAATTTCACACCCTTCTGTTAGTCGGGAGGTTTTATGCCAAATATATACATTTAGACATCCAAAAGTAGCTGCTTGTTGGTCGTATGGCTCTGGGTTACATCAGTTTTTACAACAGGAGTGCAATGGGAAATGTTCCCACATGGAGTTACGCTGGGAAAAGGGATTTTTCAGTTGATTTCCCACTTTAATCTGGGAATTTTCATTGTGTAAATTAGGTTTTCCTGTGCTTCAGTAGGGAAAGGCTAGAGTAGATAAACTCCTGGATCTGGTCTGGCTCTGCCTGGGAGGAGGTGAATGAGTTGGTGGAGGTTTCTGCTGCTCTTGGGTTGGTGAATCTTATTTTTGGGGCTGTTTCTCAATTCTCACTGTGACTAATGGCAATATCCCTGTGGGATGAGACAGCTGCCTCCAGGGCGCTGAAACACTGAGGGATTTTTGGCTTGCAGGATGTGTGGATGGATGCCCAAAGCCCTCTGGACTTCTTTAAATCTTGGGAAAATTTGTATTTTTGATATCTCATGATAGGGCAACAAATTTCACATATCATAGTAAAACCTTTATCTTTAGATGGGACTTTTTACCATCTTTTGATTTGAATTTCCTAAACCCTGAGTTTTGTGCTTTTAGACAGACAGGGAATTTATTATGGTTTTTATTTTGTATTTTTATCATGTCTCCTGTTTCATTTAATCTCTGCATTTCCTCATCTCTGAAGTTTTTCAAGCCCCTGGTCCCTCCCTCCCCACCTCTGAATTTTACCAGTTGATTTTGGGGAGCAGCAGCACCCAGGGACCAAAAAGAGTTTTGATACCTTATTTAGATATCGTATTTATCACAAATATCATATCTAGAGAAGTGTGAATTTAAAAATAATGTGTAACTTTTTCTCCCCTAATTGTGCTTTTTAGCATTTGGGTTTATTTACTGACTACTGTGACTGAATACAGAGTAATTGATGATCATATGTGGAGATGTAAAGACATTTTCCAGCATATCCAAGATTTTGTTGGACTTGTGGGTGTTTTCTCCCACTCAGGATAAAGAAATCTTTAATTCCACCCTGGATTAGAGTGTTTTGGTTTTGTTTAGCACTAAAAGTCTTGATAACAGAACTGGTCCAACAGTCCTGTAGAGATAACAGGACTTGGTTCTCAACAACTCCAACTCTAAAATTACAGGATATTTCTGTTCCTAGCAGGAGTGTTTCCATCAGGCCTTGCAGCCCAGTTGGGAAGGTTTTCCTGATGCTCAGCATGTGTTTTAATTTTAAATTCATTATTCTGTGCCATGGGCAGCATTCATGCTCTAGGTCAGTGTAGGCAGGCAGAGTTTCTCTTTAGCAGAGCTTTAACAACTCCTTCTTTCCTAGAGTTCCAGTAATTTTTCTACTTTAAATGTTGGATATTCTGCCCCATTCTGTTTGTTTGGTACCCCAAATTTGACATGCTGCTTTGCCTCAGCTCACACTGCATGAGAGTAAAGATTTACTCTCATATTCCATGGGCATTTCAAAGTCTGCATCCCCATTTTATATCTTTCTTTAATATATCTGAACATCATAAACCGTGTTTTATTCAGATCCCTTCAGTGACTCCACGCTGCCATGCTGCTAATGTGTCTGTCCATGCTTAGGACAGCAAAGCTGTTTCTGAATTCCCACTTGGGAAGTGAGAATCTCCTCATGGAGTCCACAGAGGTCACCTGGAGAACAATCTGTAGCATCTTACCCAATAATTAAATGAAAATATGGAGCTACTGGACTCTAAAAAAGTCCTAATGTCTTTTTTCAGTTCTTTGCTCCATTTCTTTTGCTGAGTCTGGGAGCTCAGTGCTCTGCTCCCCAGTGAACTTGCATTGCTCCTCTTTCCAGCAGACTGGGTTTCAGGTACCCAGGGATGGGAGGAGTAAATCCTGATGTTTTTATTGCAAGTAAGGATGCCAAAACTGGGGCTCTGTGGACTTCACTGCACTAGAAACTTTTGCAGATAGTGGTAATGTCAACCATTTTGTTCTTAATGTAAAGATGATCTTCCAGGAATAGGAGATTTGAATGTGCCCTTAAACATAACTTAGTTTGAAATCAAGGTATACATTTAAGCTGATTTTTAATCAACCTCTGGCTTGAGGAGTTCTTGTTTGAGTGGACTGAAAGTGTTTTATGTTGTTTTTGTCTTGTTAAATGAAAACCTCATGTTGTTTGAATGGAATTCCCTCATATTCCAGTGCTCCAGGACCCTGTGTCCATCAAAGGATGGCAGAGGCTTTGTTGTCATACTCAGAGATGAAGGAATGTTTTGGAGGTAGCTTTAAAGGATATCTCCTGAACTCTGCAGGAGGATGGTCTTTAGAAGACAGCTATAGAAATCATATGGAATACTAACAACTGCAATTTAATTAAGTTTAATAGACAGCAATGATTTTATCCTATAGCTTCTGTCTTTCTGTGGACAATCTGCAGGGTGTTCTACAGACCAGCAAACGTCCCAGAAATTTACATCAAGCCATCCCAAAGCCATAGTTATAGTTCTTGATTTGAGATCCTGAAGGCAACCAAACAAAGTACTGGAAAAATGCTAGGAAAAAAGGAATAAGGGGGATTTATTTCCATTTAAGTTTTGGAGCAGTTGCTCTGGAATAGTTCCTGCTGCCTGTCTTGAAATGAGAGCAAATCTGTGAATTATTGTGGAAAAGGTTGTTTGTTGAGGGCTTGAATCCCTCTTTTAATTTGGCCAGAGTGGGAACAGGTTGTGTTGGGGATGGAAGGGAGGGAAGAACCCCAGAGCCTGGGAGTAAGTGTTTCTGACCCAGCCCAGAGAAAAAAGGAGCAGAGGAGGGAGAATTAGCCAAAATTCTGCAGCTGAAGAGAGCTAGGCCAGGAGGGACCTGATGACTGACCATCAGGTCTGTGAAACAGCTGAAAATGAGAAATAGAGACCTTGAACTCTGGTCTTCTCTGGTAATTTACTAGACTATTTTTAAAAACTCCATATCTGGCATTGCTGATTAGTGCTTTTGCACTGATCTCAGCAGCAGTATAAGTTTTTTATGTGGCCAGAGGAGTTTCACAGCACATTTGCTGTGCAGCTGCTGAATGTCCCATGTGGAATTATGGATATCTAGAGGCCTTCTAGAGCAAAGCAATGGTTTCTCAGCTTAGATGTGTGGATACATAAAACTCTACAAGATTTATGGGCTTTTGGAGGGCAAAAAATGAAAAGCCCCCAAACAAATATTTCAACAAAGAGTGATAATAATAATACATAAGTCTGGTAACATCAGCCTGTCACCACTGAAATAATGCTGCTCTTGGCTCATCACACCAAGGTTTTATTGCTCTCTGCATGCTCCTGACCAGTCTTGAGCTAGCAAAGCTGGGCCTAATGGACCCTGCAATCCATTAAGGGGCTGCTGGAAGCGGGCAGTTGATGGATGGTGCTGACTCCCAGTGACTTTCTGGGAAATCCCTCGGGAGCAGCTTCTTCCTGGCTTGCATTGATTGCCTACAGTTCAGCAGGGACTTGAGAGTGCTGTTGTGAGGTCCTGCTGTGTTCTGGATGCTCAGCAAGAACTGAAGGTAAAAGATGAAAAAATAAAAGGAGAAAACAAAATTAATAATGTAGAGCCATTCCTTATTCTCAGGATTTTTTTTCCCAATGGGATGTTGTATCTTTTGAATCCCAAAGGCTTTAGGGATGTTAAAAACTCCTTCTAAGGCAGCATACATCTGTATGTGTCTGTATTATTGCTAATTGTACCTCTCCAATACTGAATTCAAGACCTTCTAGGGGTTGTTTTAGCAAAAATGTACTTGTGAAATGTCTAAAGCTCTTTAGGCTCTTTATTTCTAAGAACATCTGTGGAGTTCATGTTAATTTTGGATGATGATGGACATACTTTTTTTAAAGTTGTTTGCTCATATTACAAATAAAGACAGAGGCAGCAATAATAATCTGATTATTATTAGAAACATGCATCCTATTAGGATTTGAAACCTGTTTCCTTTCTATCTTCAATTCTGCCATCAAAATGTCCTGTGATAGAGAAGTAAAAAGGCAGCTGGATCAGCAGGACTTTGTCCAACACATGGAGTAAGGTGCATGGTCTGATCTCTCTGTTTAGACAGTGAATAACAAGTCCTCAAACATATGATAAAAATTATGATTTTTAAGCTCTACTTTCATTTAGATGCCCTAAAATAATTTCTACATAAGACTTCTTGAAGTAATCCAGTTGCAAGTATATCTCAGAGGAGATAACCTTTGTAGGAGAGCAAGGGTTAGAACTATTTTGGTGGAAAATGAATAGCTTTTTTTGCTTCAGCTTGAATTTGGGGGCAGTTGCTGTAGAGGGTGCTGGTTCTGCTGGTCCTGGAGCAGTGGCTCTGTATAGCTGGAAGTCTCTTCATTGGCCCATACAGCACCAGCCATTAATAGTGGGAGATATGGAAGAGCAGAGCCCACGGAAGCAGGAAAAGGAGGTTTACTGTGTAAATATATTGTGCCACAATTTCCTTCCAGCAACTGAATACTAAATATTAATTGATGCAAACTGTGTGACACTGATGTGTGGGAAGTTCACCTGCACTGGGAACCCCAAAACCCCCCAGATCCCAAAGCATGGGAAGCAGGAGGATCTGCCCTTCTGCCCCACTCAGGTGAGACCCCACCTGCAGAGCTGCCTCCAGCCATGGGATTCAACATCAGAAAGATGTGGAGCTCCTGGAGAGAGTCCAGAAGAGGCCATGGAGATACTCCAAGGGCTGGAGCCCCTCTGCTCTGGAGCCAAGCTGGGAGAGCTGGGGGTGCTCACCTGGAGAGGAGAAGGCTCCAGGGAAACCTCAGAGCCCCTGGCAGTGCCTAAAGGGGCTCCAGGAGAGCTGGAGAGGGACTGGGGACAAGAGATGGAGGGACAGGACAAGGAGGAATGGCTTCCCACTGCCAGAGGACAGGGTTAGATGGGATATTGGGAAGAAATTGATCCCTGTGAGGGTGGTGAGGCCCTGGCACAGGTTACCCAGAGCAGCTGTGGCTGCCTCATCCCTGGAAGTGTTCTAGGCCAAGTTAGGGCTTGGAGCAACCTGGACTAGTGAAAGTTGTTGCTGCCCATGGCAGGGGGTGGAACAAGAAGAACTTTAAGGTCTCTTCCAGCCCAAACTGTGCTGTGATTTAGAAACAATCCAGTAAAAGCAAAGGGGGAGTCCACACATGGTAGACATCCTTGGCAGGCTTGGACTCCACACAGCCACCCTGTGTCCAAACAAACGTCTGGTGCATCTGAAGTTGGGAAATGCTCTGTGGTTCGCTTTGTTTCAGGTTGTTCCAGAGGTTCTTTACCCTTTTCTTTGGAATCACAAAAAGCATAGATAGAATATTTACAGGAGAGATGTCTATTTTGGTAAATAGTGTATCAGTTTCCACAAAACCCTTTGGATTTTATCTTTTGGTTTTTTCTTACATCAAATCATCGTTATGTCATCTGTGGGGTTTTTTTTTTTAGGAGGAATATAGAGCAGAAGGAATTAGCTGGCACAACATCGACTACATAGACAACTCCAGCTGCATCAACCTGATCAGCAAGAAGCCAACGGGACTGCTCCATCTGCTGGATGAGGAAAGCAAGTGAGTGGGAAAATGCTGGCTTTGGAAAGGAGATTTGCTTCTTCTGATAAAATCTGTTTATTCTTCAGTTTTCTGAAAAAAAACAAACTTCCCAGAAAGGTGCTAATAGCTTGCTGGGCTGATTGATGTTTCTAGTATTGCTTTTGAGGTGGTAACACACAGAGTGGAGAATCAGCCAGCTGAGCAAAAACCCTTAAAAATAATAATTAAAATTCCTTTCCAGAATTTCTTCCATTAAAGGGAAGGGAAAAGGTTTCCTTTGCTTCTCTCTTCATTTCTTTCCCTGTCTTTTGGGATGTGATGATGTAAAGGTGCTGAACCCAAGTGCATGAGTTAAAACAGGATGTGTGGGTGCTGTTATTGAGATATAAGGTGGACTTACCAATTTACTGGTAAAAATTGAACCAGAGTGAAGTGAGAGCACTTGTCCTTAGGGGCTGCATTTCCACTGGTTTCATGGGCATCAGGGACTTTGCTCAGATTTGCATCCTTGTTTGCATCCATCTGTCTTAGGAGAAATTCTTGGGTGAATATGTTGCTTCTGGGACTGCTTTGGTGTGGAAACTTTGGAGCAGAAAGTTCTCCCATCAGATGCTTGTGCCAGTTTCCTCCCTGTGAAAGGCAGGGAAAGCCAGGTGGTTTTGCTGAGGTCACCTCAGATCCACGTGACCAGGGGCATGCAGCCTTCTTCCATCATTTGCCTTTCAGATTTCTCCTGCACTTCTTGTCTCATTGACAAGAGACCAGCAGTGATGCTCCCCCAGTGATACTGTAGTGGGATAAAACAAATTGGGTAAAGTTGTGAAATACATCCCCAAGCTGCAGATTTCCATGAAGTTTGAGGATGGAGGGTTGGCTTTCTCTTAACAAGAGTCTCTGCTGAAGCACACACAGAAGTGCAAGCTCAGAATGTCTCTGTTTTCCCTTTTGTGGCCAAGAAAGAAGTGGAAAAGTTTTCCTGTTGGGTTTACAGCTTCCTCCTTTCGATTCTGTCCATTCAGTTTTCCTCAAGCCACAAACCAGACGCTGCTGGACAAATTCAAGCGCCAGCACGAAGGGAACTCCTACATCGAATTCCCAGCAGTGATGGAGCCAGCTTTCATCATCAAACACTATGCGGGCAAAGTGAAGTACGGAGTCAAGGTCTGTCACCCAGCTGCTCCCCACCAGCTGCTTTCACCTAAATCTGGGATTGGGAAGGAATGCCCCAGAGGCTCCACAGTGATGTTTTGGACAGGATTTGGCCTAAGAAGATGGGAGGGTCAGGAGAGAAGTGTTTGGGGAAATGAAAAGGTGGTAAGAACAGGGTTTTCCTGGTCTCCTCCGTGTGGGCATTTCAGGAAGAATTTAGGGATGCACAGTGAGTTTAGTGCTATAGCCCAACAATAAGTTAAAATTGGGTGTCTGGTGGCCTTTCTGGGCTTGGTTTGTGTAGAAAACCCAGTGTTTTCCTCATCATTAGCCACTTTTAATACAGATCATGTGTTCTTAAGTCTCAGCATCCCACTGCCACAGGTACTTTCTGGAATCCCACGTGAATGATTCCAAAGTTGACCCTATTTCTATTCACGTCAGTTATTAGCAGGAGGAATTCCGGTGGCCAGATGAGCCTGTGTGAGAAACAGCCTCGGGATTTGCAGCTGCAAATTTCTCATCATGTTTCTGATGCAATAAATGCACGTGATAAGCATCAGAGATGACGGTCATAAAGAGGTATCTGATACGGGAGCAGGAGAGAAAAAGAAATGGGATTCAATAGTTGTGCTGGCCCAGAAGATCCTACCTGGTGTATCATGTGGATATTGTTTATTTTCCTCTTTTCTCATCCTTCTCCTTCCCCAGGATTTCCGAGAGAAGAACACGGATCACATGCGCCCAGACATCGTTGCTCTGCTGCGGAGCAGCAGGAACGCCTTCATCTGCGGCATGATCGGCATTGATCCCGTGGCTGTTTTCCGCTGGGCTGTCCTCAGGGCCTTCTTCAGGGCCATGGTCGCCTTTAGGGAGGCTGGAAAACGATACGTGGAGAAGAAATCTGGTATGTGTGCCCATCACCCGGTCCTGGAGCCTGCTTTTCAGCGGCAGTCTGGGCCAAGTATGTTATTACCCTGACTTATTAGGAGTTTTGAATCTATTAGGAAACTCATTGAAATAACAGGTAGGTTTTTTGCAGAAGTCACATTTAAAGGTTCATCTGGATTTTAACATACCGCAAGGAAATATTTTCATTTTACTGTTGCTTTAAATTTTCCTTTTTGTAGGATGCATGGATAGAAAAACCCAAGTCATTCAAACAGAGACTTACAAATTATCCAGCAAAAAAGATAATTTTTTAAAAAATAATTCTTGAACTGTGAGTTACATCTGGAAACAAAAAAAGACAATAAATCTTCCTATAATTTTCCAAGCTGTTCACTCTTTCAGCTGCAGGAGAGCGTGTCTCTTGTCTAGCAAAATTCATCTGGATGGCTTTGCAGTCATCCAGAACCACGTATCGCAGGGGCATTAAATTAAAGGAAAGCGATGGTGCATCATCATGCTGTGGCAGGCAGGACCTAGCTGTGCTTTTAGACCATTTCTCTGCATAAAGCAATTTTGGAAAGATGGGTACAAGCTATTACTATTCGTTTCTGGGCACAAGAGGGCTTGAAATCCGTGATGGAATTAGAGCCTCAGCAGGGAACATGTCAGCTGGGTTAAAATTAACTGCAGAGCTGCACCATGAATTACTTTGTAATCAGTGAGGTTTGCATCACGGAGAGTGAGGAAGCCTGGGATGAGGAGCACAGGGATGCAAACTCTTCACGCAGAAAGAATAATTTTCTTGGGAGCAAATCCCAAGAAGAGCAGAAGGCAAAAAATCAACTTTCAGCTCTTGAGGTTCTTCCTCTGACTCCTCTCAGATGCAGTGTAAGAGAAGAGCTGATTCTCATGAGCCTTGGTCTGTCTGGCATATCAAGGCAGTATTTTTGGACAGAGTAACCAAAGAAGGAGATGGCAAAGGTGTTTGGCACTGTGAGAAAGAGGTGGCTTGCAAAATCCATCTTTGCATTTTCATCTTGCATAAACCCTAGGCTGAACTCAAATAAGGTAATCCAGAAGATAAGAAAAAAATCATTCAATCTCAGGAAGTAAGAGCTGATTTCAAGCCCTGCTTTGCTTTTTGTGTCTCTGGCAACTGGTCCTGCACACTGCTGTGCTCATCTCCTCACTCCCACTTTTCAGTCCAGACTTTGTAGCAGTAACTTGCTTATATCTCTCCTTCTATATATCAATATATAGATATGATGATAGATAGATAGACAGATAGATAGATAGATAGATAGATAGATAGATAGATAGATAGATAGATAAGTGGATGAGTCCAGGAGGTCTTGAGACAATTCTGAGACTCAATTCTTGCACCACTTTCTCTTTCATACCAAAATTAACTAATACATGGTGATGGCTGAATTTCTAAACCTTTTCATGGTGCTGCTCCATTATCTGTCCATGTCTTTTATCCTGTGTTCAAATTGCTTTGTGCTTTGTACCCTCTGGGTTTTGAGTCAAAGAAGAAACAAACCCCGCAGAAAGCCAGATAAGGTTTGTCTTAAAGTTACCAAAAATCTTCAGATCATTTATACCCTGAACTTTTATGTGCACAAGATTGGGAAAAAGTCATGAGAAGGTCTCCATTATACAGGCAACACTACTGGGAGGTGATTACCTAAATCTATATTCCATACTGAGGTACATGTTATCTGTGGGGGAAACAGCCTACAAGCAGTGGCAGAGCTGGGATCCCTCTCCTTGTCCTCTTTGGGGAGCTCCCCACCATGTCCAAGCATGACCATCCAGGTTGGACAGGTCTTGGAACAACCTGTAGGGGAAGGTGTCCCTGCCCAACTCAGAACTGTTCTGGCATTCTGACTTTGCCCAGGTCACATTTAGCAAGGTGAGATCAGTAGCAGTGTTTTCATTGTGTTTTTGCTGGTGTGACCTTACACCCATCCCCTGTCCTGCTGTCCTCCTCCAAAATCCTGCCACCAAAGCAGGTGGCTGTGGAAGAGGTAGACATAGGCAGAAGGCTCAGCCAGCAGCAGGACAGTGTGATGGGCTGGTGCAGCATGATGCATCCACTGCCAGATGCTGGAATTCCCTTCTTCTCTCCAAAATAATGCAGAAATGCCACAAACTGATGCTGTGCATCTGTGGCAGAAAACATTTCTGAGTAATCAAAGTATCACTAAAGTTCTCCCATCTTGATAGAAGCAGAGAACCAAAGGCAGCATATTTGAGGTTTATTTTGTTTTTTGTCAAACCTTGATGGTTTTAATTAGCCAATTTGAGCATCTACCTGCCCACAGATGTGGAGCTTCTGACAAAATGATGGTAGAGTAAGAAAAGCCTCTCTCACACAGTCATCCACATGCACACATTTAATATTGGTACAGGTGTTTTTTCAAGATGTGCTGCCCCTTCTTGATTTCTGAGGTCCTTTCCCCATCCATCAGGCAGGTGAAGTGAGGGAGCAGGAAAACATCCAAAACGTGCTTCTTTTAATTAAAGGCCCTTTGTACTCTTTGTCTGAACCCCAGCTGGATCTCTCATGCTTTTACTCTTGCAATACCCAACAGGGATTTTCTGGAAAAATCCCTGGCTTATGTCTAAGCAGCTCTGCAAAATTTTTCTCTGCTTCCTTTCCACATCATCCTTTTGGTTGTCTCCTCCATGCCAAGTAGATGCTTCTGGAAGGATAATCAGCTTTTTTTTTCTTGCTAGCTTTAGGGACTCTTCTTTTTGTTGCTCCTGATACCCTCCTAGTGCAGCTTTTGGTGATTGTGTGATTGTCCTTGATAACTTGAAGGTGAAGAGCAGCAAAGTGGTGTCACTGTGAATTTTCTTTGGTACCTTTGTGTTCTGCCTGAGTGATACTTCTTCATATGGTGCTGCCAACTCTCCTCGAATATAAGATGTCAGGATCGGGCAAGCTGCACTTAGCTGAAGAGTGGAACTCTTCAATAATTTGATTTTTAATTCTTTTTATTACTAAGTTTATCAATGAGCCTTGAAATGGTCCAATAGAACTGCATGTTAGAACTGGATTTGTCTGTGAACTTAGATTAAAGGAACACTGTCAAGCTTTCTAGGAAAGAATATTGGCTGATTGACTTTTTTTGCTGTCATCAATACACATTTATTATGCAAAACCCTCTAATTCTTGGCAAAAACTTAATGGAAAAAATGGTGCTGTTCATACAAACTAGGCTGCAGAGACATGGTTTTGCTGGACCTAAATCCTTGCTCTGATGAAGGTTCTGTGGTCTTGAGGCTATGCCTGTCCTCAATGGGCTCTGCAGTTGGATTTGGCCAACAAGGGCTGCTCCTTGGGTAATTACTGCTTAAAAATAATCCCACTGGCTTCTGCAGATTTATTCCTGAAGCTGATCACCAAAAAAAAAAACCACTGTCCTCAAAATAATCAATGAAAAAGACTGCATTTGCCAAATAAAGGTGACAGCAACCAAAAGCTTGGTGTTTGAGGTCTCACTGGTGATGAGGTGAGGCAGAGGCCCCTTGACAGTGTTCCTGTGTAAAATTCAGATCAGTCCTTTCTGATGGTTTGATGTGTTGATATGAAATGCTCTCCACTTTGCTGGCACAAAGTGACTCCATGGTGACCTCCCCACGCCTCTCTGGGAGTGTGGCACATCCTGGACTTGGCCAACAGTGACACAGAGGCACTGTGTGTTGGCACATTATCACTGGCATCACCTCTCCTCTACCCTGTGCTCACACCTGGGCCATCAGAAGTCCTCTTGGCCACACATTAATGGTTTCTTCCAACTCAAACCCATCCTGCTAAACTCCAGACTCTGTTCTCTGCCCTCAGCAAATATGGAAATGATGCTTAATGCAAATAATTTACATTTTTCCTTTTAATTGCCAAAATCTGAGCAAAATGTAGCACTGGGATGCAAGTTGAGAATTCCAGGTGGTTGCCTCATGGAGCATCTGGACAGGGATTTGTGTGTAACACTGGGCAGAGACATGGAAAGGATTTTAAAAATAAGTTAATAAAAGTAAAGATTTATCTAATAATCCTCTTTTTGCCCAAATAATCTTGGAGTGATTATTAAGTGTTTATGCTATGTCTGATGAGGATTATAATTGGGACTGGGACATGGTCCAGCCCATTGCTCCCATGCCACAGTGCAGAGGAAACCACAGTTAAATTGTGTCAAGCACAAAACGTGTGACCCTTGAGTTCCTTTGGGCTTGTTCCTCCCCCTCTCCTGATTTCTGCTTATTAAATCTTTCTCTTCTCTCCATTTTTTTTGTTTGTTTTTATTTTGCTTCCCAAGGGCATGATGATGCAGTGCCATGTGCGGTTTTGAAAAGTGTGGATAGTTTTAGCTTTCTCCACCACCCAGTTCATCAGAGGAGCTTAGAGATCCTGCAGAGGTGCAAGGAGGAGAAGTACAGTAAGGCTCCACCACCCGATCTCCCCTCTGATACCACACTCACACATCCAGAAATGGAAACCAGGTGCATTCCATGTGGAAAGGATAAAAAAACAGCACCTGAGGAGCCCTCTATGATCAAACCAGCTGCCTTAGATCAGTTTTGAGCCTATTGGGAAATGATTAGGCAGAGTTGGAAGAGGCAAATTAAAAGCAAACCCCTATCTCTTGAGGTCTCGCAAAAATAATTTTATTGGCAATTTCCCCATTTAGTCACTGACATTAATAAAGAATATTCCTGATACAAGGCTGGTACAGCTGGAATTCGACTTAATTTGTGTATTTCATTGGACTTTAGAAATATCTTTAGCTTGTGAAAATATTGTCTCCCAGGGCTTTTACTTAAAACAGAGGCATCATCAATGTTATTTTACGGAATGATGCACTTGGTCTCCATTTCTTCATCTTCACTCTTCTGTCATGTAATAAACTCATCCTGCATGACAACATGGACACTCTTGCCTGCACTACTCTATTTTATTTTTATATTTAAATAGATAATTTGGTGGTCTCATGTTTAGATATATTATTTGCCTGCCATTATTCTCTTTCTTCATGTTGTGTCTTAAAGCTGAGAGAAATAGAGCTGCTCTGCATGGGCAGCTCAACTTGCTTAAACCTCAAGAAATAAAAGTGTAAGTGGAAACCACCTTTTTTTCTGTAGAGCTGAGCACAGTAAGTACAGTAGGTGCATGTTCAACCTTCATAAATATGGTTTTCCTGTTAGAAATCTTCTGTCAGATGTCTGTGCTTCCTGCAGCATGTGGGGTTGGGGGAGCAGTGGTGGTTTAGATCTTAATTTAGGCTTTCATTATTAATTTAACTACTTTATTTTCCCCTACAAGTTCCCAACACTGCTATAAGAAAATATAAGGAGTGATACTAAATTTTACTTGATTTTAGATTTTATTAAGTGATATTCTGCCAAGTGACCTTACTGATATTACTAAGAAACTATCGGAATGGAAGATAGTTATCAGCAGAGTAATTTTACTTGCAATAAATGAATCAATGTAACTTTAAGTTGGCTCAGCAATATGGGAGATTTGCAGTTCCTTAGGTGGGAAAAAGGAAAGTCATACAACTCAAGAGATACTTAGAACTTTAATTTAGTGGGAAGCAGGAAGCTGAGCTCAATGTTGAGCTCAAAACCTCACTCTTATAGACTAGTCCACACAACTTGGGATCTTTTACTATAAATCCAACCTGTGGGTCTAAGAAGAGCAGTGCCACAGTTTGTAAATTGGCATCTGACCATGCAAACAAGTAATTCTTGTTCTGCATTCAGAGATCCTTCCCATCTTCCCACGGGGTGTGCTCCTGCTTCCCCAGGCTCCCTTGGCAGGCTGAAGTGGGCTTGGAGCGTGTATAAGGTTTCAGTTCAGAATCCATCAGGTTTTGGGCCCCACAGGTGAGCTTGCCCCAGGGACTTGGCTTTGCCCACAAGTCAGATGAGGTTATATATCATGTCCTCCTTGAGACAGGAACCAAGGTCATCTCCTTGTCTTGAACTGTGCAATTAATTCTGAACAAAGAGAGAAAAATTAGTTTGATGAGTTTATTGAGATTCCCTTGGCATTCTGGAGTCAACTGGTCACCCATCCCTTACCATCAGCTGCTTCCCTGGTGCCATGGAGTCCACCAGTTCCTCCAGGGCAAGACACTGGGTTTATTTTAGACACCTCTGATTCAAGACTGGAGCTCTGCTGTTGGCATTCATCCATAGGGAGTAAACATAAGTAGGGCTTATCCAAAACTCTTCCCAACAAGGGCAAAGACTTGTTAGGTAAATCAGTCCATCTTTCTGAAACACTCCAGCTGAAGGAAAGGGAATATGATTGAAAAATCAGAATAATTTTTGCCTGACATGTAAACCAAATGAGGCTGTGTCTGAGCTGGATGAAGGGAGTGAGAGGTTGTTGCCACATTGTTCTTTCCTGCTGTGTATCAATTCCTACAACTTAGTAGCCCGTATTCACTATACACAATTCTCAAGGCTATGTGCAAGTCACCAGCTGAAATCTAAGACCTTTTTACCTTCTATTTATAAAAATCCCCCGTATTTCCAAGAAAAGGGTTTACATCAACATTGCAGCTTTTTTTTGGTCTGTATTCCTTCTTTAAAGAGCCAAGTGATGGCACAATGTCTATTTGGTGCACCTAAAGCACTTCTCTTTAACCCAGCTTGTGCACTGTGACCTTTGTTAATCACCAAGTAACTTAAGGTGCTGAGCTGGCAGAACCATGATGCAGTTTAAATGTAGCTGTTACCTGAAAGCCTGAAATAGAAATTCCCTTTTCCTGAGCAATGCAAGGTGTGGATGCAGGGATAATTTGATACAACCTTGTCTTCATCACTTCAGCTTGACTTGTTGGGTTGGAAAGTGTTTTGGACCTTTCCTTTCTTTGGTGGGGAGTGCAGGAAAAGGTAGGAAGGCAGATTTTGCTCCACAAAGAAGGGTATGCATTTAAAAAAATCTTGGAAATACCAGTGAAATACTGCTTTTCATGGACTCCTTTAGACAAGAAAAGCCTTCTGGGCCTTAAGAGAGGAGTATCCAGGTATATTAAAATATACTTAATCTACATTAAAAATAGGTCTAGCTATACATTAGGTGCTTTCTTAGTCTAAAACTAGCTACACAAAGTACTAATGCAACGTTTTAAGCAGATTCCTGGTTATTCCCATTTTTCCCTCTTTACAATTGGGTTTCTGTGCTCTAAATCAGGACTTCGGACACAGAAATGCCAGTCTTGAAAGAGGTACAAGAACACTCCTAGGGCAAGAAATGGAACCCAAAAATGGATTAAATGGCAAAAGGAGGGATTGGAAAGAGTTTTGAGCTTGGATATTGTTAAGCACTCAGATGCATTACCTGCCTTGCTTTTCAAAAACCTCCAGTGCTGGAGATGCCAAACCTTCTCAGCAGGAGTGATTTGGTTGGTCCTGCCTTGGAGCACAGGCAAGGTTCAAAGATGACCTGGGACAACACACCCTCAAATTTTCTTTCGTTGACATTTCCAGAATATTTGGGCAACCTTTAGATGCAAAAACTTAACCAGCTGGACCATCAGCCTTTTCAGGGATCTCCTGCCCAATTCAAGATGAACAGATTCTCCTGTTCAGCTTCAAGATGAGCTGTTACAACACCTTAAAAGGACAAGGAGGGTGGTAAATATCCAGTTAAAGTGATGTCACCATTGACTTTGGTAGGAATTAATCTTCTCCTCAGGAGTTCCAGGCTCAGAACAGCAGGACGAGCTCAGGTCTCAGCATATTTGCTTTGTGTTCATCTTTCAGAATAAAAAATCACCAGGACACCTTTTAGCTCCGTACCTGGGCTGTATGAAATAGTGGAATTATAAATATGGGGAGGAGGGGATATGCCATTGCTTCCTCCTGTTCTGCTACAAACCATAGTTTAGACTTTTTTCTTTTTAGAAAGATTTTTTTCCCACTGTAGATGTCTCAGGGCAAAATAAAACACATTTTCCCCATGCTGAGGTGAGAGCTGTGATTTTTCCTGTCTCACAGCAGTGATTTTGAGACAGTTATAAAATTGCTCAACTGTTTTCATGTCAAACTCCACATTATCAGATCTTTAAATTTCTGTAGTTTGGTGACTTGAAGCATTTTGTTGTCTATAAAAATTGCCTACTGTCTTTGTAAGTGCTTGGTTACAAAACATTTCCACTTCAGGGAAGATAACAGCTGCTACTGTAACCATGTGTGGCAGCTTCCTTGGCTGAATACAAAATAGATACTTTATTTAATATATTGTTTTATTAGATATATATTTTTTTATTTATTTACAAATAAGTTATTCTAGTTATAAAAGGATATAATCTCAACAGGATATCAAGCCTTTATAAAATAATATATAAAGTATTTCCTATTTGCTGCACATGTCCATATATTTGGAGGGAGGGAGGGAGAGAAGTGTCTAAGGAATGAATGGCCATTTTCCCAAGCATTCTAATTATTGTTTTGCCCATGCAGCTGGTGAAAAGCTTGGGAATCTCTTGGACATGGAGAACATGAGTGACTGCTCCCCCCATCATCTCCTTCCCTCACCCCATTTGCTAGCTGGGCCAGCGTGTCCCTGAAACACCTCATGCACATGTGGGAGGGGAATTAGAGGCTGGAGCAAGCGGTGTTACTCACAAGGTGCTGCCTCTGGCAGGGAGGTGGCACCGGGAAGCAATGGCATCCTTGGCACCCGGCTGTGCCCGGAATGTGCCAGGACAGGTCCCTGCTCCATGCCAGACTCAGGGCTGAGCTGTGGCTCTGCTCATTGGCTGCTGGGGAGGAGCCAGCTGGAAACATCTTCTCCATGTGCTGCTTCAGGTATCACTCGCAAGAGCCCGAGGACGCCGCTCTCAGACCTCCAGGGAGCCAACACCATCAACGAGAGGAGCCCACGGTAAGGCTCCTGCTTTTACCTTGGCATGGCCAGGGATCTGGGATCAGAGAGCACTGGCTGTACCTAAAAATGGCTGTGTTGACATTTCTCCTATCTCACCTACTAATCTGATTTCTCTTTGTTCTTTCTCTGCCGTGAAACACCTTTCCTGACTAAACAGCAGGCAGGGAAACCAACTTCCCTGTGTTAAAGGCAGCAGTTGGTGTTGGGTGTACGAGGGGATAAGAAGCTTTAAAAAATGAATGGATGTGCCAATACCAAGGGAATAGTCATTTAAGGAGGACAGATTTGGGTGCAGAACTGCATACAGCATGTGGTGGCTCCAGGCACTTTGGAATGTGGAAAACCTGGAAGTTATGGGGTTTGAGATGGTACTTTGCCAAATGCTTGCATGATTTTTTGGGGGAAAAAAAGCACATTTGCTTCAAAATTGATTGATTTTTACAGTTTTTATGTACATTTTTATTTTTAAATCCTTCCTTTCTGACCATTTAAGCAGCTACTGAATGAGACACAGGTCTACACTTGAGATACAGATCTGTGCCTCTTCTGCAAAGCCTTCTCCATCCCCATTCCAGAATTAACTTGCTTGTGAAGCCAGTCTTCATTTCCAAGGCATGTCTGGGCACTGATCCTTTTCCCAGCTATTCTTGTGCTATCCCTCTGCACATCCCAGGAGGTCTGATTTCCCAATACCCTTCTAAAGGCGTACAGTGCATCTCTGCTTCCCTCTGAGCAGGTGTGTGCTGGGGAAGGAATGATAGGAGCACCCTCAGCTCCTACAGCCACTGCTTGGAGCTGTGGATATCCAGGTGTGTCTTTATGGCTGTTCTGAGGTTAATGAGAAGCCCAGAACAAGTCAAGAGGAGTCTGAGTCTGTCTCCATTTAATGTGTCCATTAAATCAGTCCTTGCATCTCAGTGGCTTCCCTTCTACACAAAACTAAATATCCTGCAAGGATATTATGAAGGCTCATTTTTAATGGCTTTAATGCCAAACAACCACAACAAAAATCAGATACACATTGTTCCTTTTTTTAGGGAAAGAAAAGTGGCTTCTTCTGCCTGGTTTTATTCACCACGTGCTCTCTGAGTGCCATTAAGAATAGAATGTCCTTCTTCCTCTGAGTTCCTCTCCTTTGAGAGAGGCAGTGGCACCCTACTGAAGGAGAACTGAATGGTCTCACATCATTATAAGTCTGTTTCAGTGGTTAGAGAGGATGGGATTTGCTTAAAATGGTGGGATTGAATTCATAAATTCATGCCACTTCTCAAGTTTGAGCAGAAATCCAGCTGATACAAGCAACACCACCCTGTCCTGGGAAGGTGATGCAACCCTGGCTGTCCTCCCCTCAGTCTGTGTCACCCTCCTTTCCTCTCTCATAATGCTGCAGCTGCTGGGGCTCTGATGGGTTGGGTTGTGATGACAGTTGGTCCTTGGTGACACTCAAAGCAGGCAATGTTGGTGTCTCCAGAGGTGACATTCCCCGTTTCCAGCACCTCTGATTGTGCAAGTTTCCCTCAAGATAATGTAACATGAAACTTTGTCCCTTTGGAGATTTTCCCTTGTAGATAAGAGGATTCCTGCAGTTTCTCTATCCAACCTTTGGCACATGAGGAACATCCATGAACTGGGACAGGGCTTTTCTTGACTGCCCAACTCCAGCTTTGGAGACACTTTAGTGTGGGAGCTGGGGCTGCCAACATTTTCATAGCTCAAAATATTTCAATTATCCAGCAAAGGGACATTGTAAAGGCAGGGAAGTTCCTCCTGACCCAGGCAAGGAGGAGGATGTGTTTATTTACTGTGGGGTTCAGTGTGTGGACAGCTCTAGTTATGTGGCTTAACCCATGCCAGCACAGCAGACAAGTCAGCCTAAACAGCCGGAATTGAGGAACTAATTTTTTCCTTCCTCATCCTCAGTAGCTGTGTTCTACCAGCAGCCTCAATCTGAGCCTGTATTTGCAGAAAAAGTGCTTTGGAGTCATCCTAACTCTTGTGTTCTTCCTTCTGTGGTCCGTGGTCCATGATCTTCACTTTCCTTGGGCATCATCAGTAATGAGTCCCCAAATATCACCTTTACCCCTTCCTTCTGGAAGTACAGACCAGGTGTCTCATAAGATCTCCAAGGTCCAGCCTGTGCTTTCAGAGTAGGCAGGGGATTTTGATCCCTTTGATGTAGCTACTTTTGAACTGGAGAGTCATGTCACATTTGATGAATGTTGGTATTTCAGGTAAATGGCACTTGTTGAGCAAGAGGAGGTGAGCACAGGAGTGCAGGTAACATGTCTAGAAGAGAGATTGGCTTTAGCAGCTTCCCAGCAGATTGACTGGCAAGCAATTTATGGCTCCAAATTAAACAGGAATTGCTTTCAAAGCCATCTCATGATCATGCGGTTGCTGATAAGTCTGGTTGTGCATCCAACCTAGAGGATAGCTTGGGGCCTGTCTCTAAAAGCAATTTTCATGCATGACATCACTCAGGAAGTCACTGTGGAGGGTTTAGGGAGCCAAGTGCTCTCCTCTGATCTCAGGAAAAAAAGTGGACGGGTGGTTTGCACATGCTGGGTGGGAAACCAGGCTTCAGCAGAGCATTCCAACTGCCTTCCCCAGCTGCTGAGAAATGAAGGCCAGGCCATGCCTAACCAAAACCACTGGGGCTGGTTGGGATCCTGCTGGTTGGTGCTCACTAGTGACACTTTTATGTGCAGGGGTGTGTGAGCAGGTGTTGGTCTGGAAACAGATGACTGGGCTTGGTGAGGTGAGCAGCACCAAAGTACCAAAAGCCTGTATCTGCTGCCATGTGAACATATCCATCCTAAAGTGTCCGTAATGAACAGAGCTGACATTTTATCTCTTGAGTTTTTCAAAACCACATGGGCATTTCTAAGGTTTTCCAGAGAGGCTAGCCAAGCTTAATGGTGTTGTTCATCCCAAAAGTGGCTGTTGAGCTTTAGTGGTTCCCATCAACTGGTGATTTTTTTTTCCCACCTGCAGACAGTAGAGTTTTGGTGGATGGTACCTGAGATGTAAAGAGAAGAAAGGTGAACAGGAGGGATCACTTGGATATTCGACCTTCTCACTAAGAATCTGTCAAGGGAATGCTTAAGAAAGCAGGTCCTGGAGCGCTTAGCCAGAGGTTTTACTTTGCTGTGATTGATCTCTCCTTATAATAGTGGTGCATGTCAAAATGCTGATTTAATAGGATCAGGAAGGAATTTGGGAAGTGCTCAGATGAGGCAGCGAGGTGACATTGCTCTGAGGATCTGGCTCCAGGTTTTGAGCTGGCTGAACATACAGCTTTACATCCTTTATTTTTTTAATTTCCATCTGGCACTTGAGATTTGCCTTTCCTCCAAATCAGGTCTTTAAGGCAAAGGACTGCCTTGTTTTCAGACCTCAGAAGTAGCTGGTGCCTGAAGCCATGTTTAAACCACCATATCCTTCTGCATCCTTGTGACCTAGTGCAGCCTGGAGTCTCCTCCTGTTCCTTTTCCTCCTGTCTGAGATAACTGAGGGGGGAGGGGGGCACGTTGCAGCCCCCACATCCATCCTTAGATTGCTTTTCTTTTGTATGATGATTTCTGCAGGGCTGATAAAAAATCTAGAGTTTAAAAACCCCAACAGACCACCAAAATCCCACCAAGCCAGAAGTATTTTGTTTGGGTGCTGCCCATAAGAGGCTTCATGTTCCCCAGACACCACTGGAAGGCTCCTCATCTCTGGAAATTGCTTGTCCTGATATGCAGTTTGGTCAAGTATCCATTTCCATCCCTCCAAGATGGGATTTTGGTTCCTCTCCTCATTCTCTTAAGTCATTCTGAAGCCAGGTGAGCATTTCTGGAGACCACAGCAGTTATGCTCCATGGCAGGGGGGACCAAATTGAGTGACTGATTTGTAATCAGGTCCTTGAGAGTGATTCAGGGTCAACCCATCCATCCAGCTGGGGCTGACATCCATCTTTGTGGCAAATAATGAGTTTATTGCAAATTAGATTTGTTTTTCTCTTCCTAATGGGATGATTGTGTGAATTTGAGGAGACAGAGTCAGCACTAGATGACATGGCCTCATATCCTTCAGACCACCAAAGGTATCTAGAGGTATCTGCAGACTCAAGGTTTCTGTCTGGGAGAGCTGGAAGCTGTTATTGTCCTGCTGATAATTTGTTCCTTTTGTGAATATTTGATCTTTGAGAGGTGTTTTAGTAGACAATGGCTTCATGTGCTGTCTGGCACCAGGAACTCATCCCGTGGCAGTGAATGAACAGTGGAAAAAAAAAGCAGCAGCTCATTTTCTACCAATGAGTTATTTTATGATCTATTTTATCATAGAACCATGTTTTTTATCTCTTCCTAACGGTGTCTGGTGTTTCAGGGATGCCTATGCAGTTGGCTGGAATGGCCGGATGGGGATGAGGCACAACAGGCTCGCCAGCCCTGGCACCTTCCTGGACAAAGATGGGATATTCGTCAGCACAACCAACAGCAAACTGCTGGAGAGGGCCCATGGCATCCTCATGTCAGTACCCAGCAGGGGATCTGAGCTTTACTCCTGGAGCATAATGAGCAGCATGGGTAGTTAGGGGAATGTAAATAGCCAGGATATAAAACTCTCAGAGTGCAAGGAGACTTGGAGGTGTTTCCCAGTCAGGTCAAAGCAGCTCCAGTACATTTGACATGTCTCATTTAACTCATTCATTCATTCAGAATGACAGAAAAAGGGAAGAAAGAGAAGGAGCAAACCTGCTGGTCACACCAGTTTGGAGATACAGCAGCCATGTAATGCAGTCACACTTCTAACATGATATCAAAATTTCCATTATAAATTATGTGGGCAGATGATGTTAATGATTCACACTGCAATCTCCTCAAAGGTTCAGGGAGCATCCCAGAGTGGCTGGGATGAACATGGGCTTTGGAAATCAGCAGGCTGGAAAATCATTTTGTGAGGTAGCTTCTTTGCTCTTCCCAAGTCCCCAGGATGCCATCATTTCCAATGTAACCATTCCCATTAATTGGATACATTCCTCTCAGTCTGCAGTATGCAGGGGCAGCCCCATTTCAGTGCCAGCTAGGGGCAGCAGCTGTTTAGGATTTGGAGGGACTGGTTTCTTAAACTCCTCTATTCCACAATTGCACTGTGCATTAACCTGAGCCTTTTATTATCTCCCCAGGAGAAATAAGAACTTCAAAGCCAAACCCAGTCTCCCAAAGGTGAGTGAGGAGCAACATTTTCCCCTTTGTGTTCTGTGGGTTAAGGATGTAGCACAGTAATGCAATGCTGCTGGAAATGAAGAAGACCATTGTGTCTACACCAAGACTTTGGTCAACTCAGCTCTGTTCAGGGCTCATTAATTTATACAAACCCAAAGGATTTCAGCCCTGATTTCTGCTGGATGAGATATGAGCACTTACATCCTCCTTGGAGCTGCTCTGGCTCCTTTTTCCTCCTTCTGAGAAGGAATATATACATGCTGGTGGAATTTAATAGCTAAATCTCTAAACTAAAATGAGCAAGTAAGTAATGCAGGAGAGCTGGTGCCTGATAGACAACAGCCTTCTTACTTTCCTTCCATCTTGGCTACGTTTATTATATTTTAAGAGATGCCAGGAGACCTGTTGTCCCTAGAAGAATGATGCTTTTTGTGGTCCTCACTGGTGCTGCATCTCTGATCAGGAACAGAGCACCAGGAGAGGAGCAAACATTGTTTTTACTCCTCTCTCTGTCCATCTTGCACTTTCAGTGGCACCAATGCAATTAATCAATGAACATTAACAGTGAGGAGAATCATAGAATCGTGGAATGGTTTGTGTTGGAAAGGATTTTAAAGGTCATCCCCTGCCCCCAGTCATGGGCAGGATCACTTTCCTCTAGACCAGGGTGCTCCAAGCCCCTCCAGTCTGGCCTTGGACACTTCCAGGGATGGGACAGCCACAGCTTCCCAGCCCCAGCCTGTGCTGGGGCCTCACCACCCTCACAGGAAAGCCATCCCTCAGTGCTCCCTGTTGAGATTACTTCACTTAAGGAAGCCCTCTAAGGGTTAAAGAGGGATGTAGCAGATGGTGTGATGGTAACATCTGAATTTTCTGTGGATTCTCTCTTCTTCCACAGCACTTGCTGGATGTGAAGTCCCTCAAGCATCTCACGAACCTGACGTTGCACGACCGCATCACCAAATCTCTCCTCCACCTCCATAAGAAGAAAAAACCACCCAGCATCAGTGCCCAGTTCCAGGTGAGCCCTTTCCTTTGATGGAGAGAGGGGAATTATCTGCTCCAGGCACAGTCCTGTCCCATCCCCTGCAGCATTTAGGCCATGAATCCCACTGAGGGCTTGAGGGAACTGGGAGACATGGCAGGTGTTTAAAGGGTGCAAATGGAGAGAAATAAGAGTGAGGATGGGTATCATGGGGGATGACATGGTGAAGCAAGGTGGGACATGAGGATGAGCTGCAGAGGGAGATGTTGGTGCATCCCTGACCTCTGGTACCTCATATTGTGCTGCTTTCTCCCCCAAATCCAGAAACTGCAAAATCCCCAAATCATGTTTTTTTACAGTATTTTTACTCTCATCCAGCATAATCTGTTTTGAAACAGAATGGGAATTTTAATAGGGGCAGAAAAGTCAGAATCCTGCTGCATTATCTCCAGGTGAGCAGGGGAATTCAGAGGAGGGATCGATCTTACAGTGTCAGTGCAGTGTGCCAGTCAGCAATCCCTGGGGTAGTGCAGAGAAGATAATCCTCCAAGGACTTGGCAGTGCTGGGCTCACAGTTGGACTCAATGATCTTAAAGGCCTTTTCCAGACTAAATGTGATTGTTCTATATGTGCATCATGGCTTGGAAACTGCTACAAGATGTGCAGAAGCAGGTGGTAATAATAGAAAGCAGCTTTTCACTTAAAATCTGGGTTCTAAGCAAGTCTGGGTTGGTTTTGACTTGTAATTTTCACTGTTTTGGGTTTTGGGGTTTTTTTGGAGATGTGGTTTCTATTTATCTTTAGAAAGTCTCTGTGTGTAGGTGTGGATAAGATTAAATAATTAAAAATATATGCACACACATGTATATATAATTAGCAGAACGCACATCTGTATATTTATATATTTAGCTTTGTTTAATCTAATGGTATTCTTGTCAAAATTCACTCCTGCAGAGTTTAATTCATACCCGTGGAGGGGTTGAAACAGGGATGTCTTGGAGTGAAAGGCCTTCCCAAAACCTATTTATGCTCCCAACAAAACTCTGAAAAGCCCCAGGGGGCTCAATTGATATTTTTTGTATATTTTCACAGCACATTCAAATAAAATACCCCTAATTTCATTGAGCACTTTTTAAAGAGAATAATTTTGAGGGACAAAGCAGCAGCATTGCTTTTTTAATCAAGAGCAAACCAATAAAATTGCATGGAATTGGGTCACAGGCAGGAAACACAAATGTTTCCTATCATTTTTTTTTGCAGAGAAATGCTGCTTTGTTTCTAATGCCTCAACACTAGGCTTGCAGCTGCTCCATCTCCTTTGGATTTCCACTATCCCTATACTTAGGGTAATCTGTAGGGGAAATAGCTGCCTTGGAGTGTGTGCTGGGGGATGCAGGATCCCTGAGCAGGGATGGCTTTCACGATGGAAAGCTAAACCACCCATATCTAAAACTGTAGAGCTCCCCTCTAACCCACAGGAGGTGGTGCCCTGGAGACAGGGATGGAACAGTTCCTGAAAGGCTGAGTACAGGTGCTAAAGGAGTGGGTGGCTGGAAAGTTTTGCTGGCAGAGGGACAAAGGAGACGGGTACAGGGTTAATCCAGTGACCTCACATGTCCTTTGAGGATTCCCGACCACCAGATGGCTGAGGGAGCCTGGACCATCTGCCTCACACAGGACAGTGCTGAGGGAATGGAAATGGCCCCTCCTATGGGTCCAGCACATCCCATTCCCACTATTTCCAGCACTGGAGCACTCTGCTTGCTGGGCTTTTAGCAAAGGAGTTGTGTCTCTTGAGTACCCCCTTTCCCTCCCACTAGCCTGTGGGGGCACAGTGGGAGTCTTTTTTTGTGTAAAAATGAGTCACTTCAGATTTTAAGAAAACCAGGAGCATGCCACATCATGACATTCCTGCTGCTTCCTGGGACAGGAGAAGTGATATTTGCATGAAGTTAATGTACCTAACACAGCTGCATCACATGTGCCTGGGATCCATCCCTTGCTCCTTCCGAAATCCTGGATGGGAATCAATTTTTCTAAACATGAAAGGCTTCCCAAAAAGATATCTTTGAAGTGATCAGAAGGAAAAAAGGCTTCCTATGAGCAGTGGGCAAATTGTTGCTTTGTAATACCACACCAGTTTATTAACTCCTGTATTCCAAAATGTATAGCTCTGCTTATAGTAAATGCGACAGAATACCCTTTACATGACTGAGTTTTAAACTCTATTAAAATCAAGAATAATCAACTCTTGTCAACCAATGTCATGTTTGTAATGTGCTCAGCAATTAGATATAGCCAAAAATATACAGCAAAAAAATGTGGCTGAGGAGCCTGGCCAGCAGCAATGGACCCAGCACACACTCTGGTTTTCAGCCTGGTTTTATTCCAAGAGCTTGTGATTCATCCCAAAAAATCAAAGGTTTGCAAGGTGAAGGGATAACTGAGCATGACATCCCACTGGAGCAGCTGCTGTAGAGTGATGCCAATGTAAATTCATTGTTATTGGAGAGACTTTTAATGGTGATGAATAAATAAGGGGAAATAGTAAAATGGAACCAGAAAACTGCTCAATTCTCAGTGATCCTTCAGTCAGGAACATGCCAGCATTGAAGTTCTTCTCTAGAAACAACCTCTGAAGTGTTCAGACTTTCAGGCTTCAAAAATTATTGTGAATTCATTATTTTTCCTTGACAAAGTTTTCATTAAAAAAAATTCATTTTTAGGCCAACAGTAAAGTTTTGACAATTAAAAATCAGGAGTAAATCCTGCCTGGAGTCACTTCTGATAAAGAAAAATTTAATTTGTGTTTAAAAAGCATCTGTGGGTGGTGGTGCCAGGTGTAAATTTTTGTCTTGGAGCTCCCACTTATGGCTGGAAGAGGTTTGTAGTGTGGAGTGGCATGAGAATTTGCACTCCAGGGGAGCCAGAGATCTGAAAATCCAGCCCAGCATTATATTTATCTTTGGTTTCCTTGTTGAGGGCAGAGACAAAATCAACTAAGTTGCTTGTGCTAAAACACTCATTTGGGGGAATAATTTCCCAAGTGCCTCATTTACTCATAATTAATTCCAGTTTATGTTGGTTTGTGATTTAAGCATTTGGATTTTCATTATCCACTGTGATCTCCTCTCCCTTCCCCGTGTCTCTGTTGCAGGCGTCCCTCAACAAACTGATGGAGACCCTTGGCCAAGCAGAGCCATATTTTGTCAAATGCATCCGATCCAACGCTGAGAAGGTAAATGCCATCCTGTGAAAGCAATCCTGCTAGAAATCAGCTTGAGAATCTTTTGTCCAATTTTACAGGGAGTTAGATAGGAAACAAATTCACAAATGGAGTTGGATTTAGAAGATTTGAGCAAGGAGAAGCATGGATTTATCGCTTCAGTGTCATTCTTGATAAACTGCACTGGCTTTTATATTTGTAGAAACCCATGTAGGCAAATATACTATTTTAATTTATATGAAAAATATATTGACTTTAATAAATGAATTTGACTACTTTGAAGATTCTGACCAGCCATAAGAGAGATTTATAGAACCATGAATTCACTTGTGCTGCGTCTGAGCCCTAAAGCTTCCTAAAATAAAGTTTCCATAAGTAAAAGCAGATACTTTTAGAATATACTACATTGATCACAATGACTCATATTTCTTAAATTTGACTTTACATAATTGTGTCATGGTCTGAGGATCCACTGTTCAAAATGTAGGCATGCTTTGTGGATTAATCCTTCCGAGTTTTACCCAGGCATTTAAAGATGAAGCTTTTAGTATTCGAGATTATTTAGTTGCTTGACATCTTACCCATTAACTGTCCCCTTGGGGGGTCTTATTAAATTTAAATGCAAAAAATCTTTTTTTTTATGGCTTTATTTCTCTAGTTAACTGTTTGGAATTCTCAGAAGCAAACAGGATTTGATCCTAGTGGGATTAGTTCAGTTCCTGGAGACCCACATTCCCTCCCTCCTGTAGCGTCACATTGTAGCGTAACTGACAATGTGTGTGTCACGCACATGTGCTGCATCTGCTGAACTCTTTACCCATCCATGCACTTAAAAGCTTCAGTGAAAGGAAATATTTGCTCATCCTTGGTCTGTTTTTCCCCTTCCAGCTGCCCCTGCGGTTCAACGACAGCCTGGTGCTCCGGCAGCTGCGCTACACGGGGATGCTGGAGACCGTGCGCATTCGCCAGTCAGGATACAGCTGCAAATACTCCTTCCAGGTTGAGTACAGCAAGCTGTGTCTTCCATCACCTTTAGCATCATTAGCAGAGTTGTCTGAGTGTTGCTGGTTCATTTTTTATCAGGGTAATTAATTTCTAGCTTTTGGAAGGCAGGGAATGTAACAGGCTGTTCTCTGCCTATGAGCCAATCTAGATTTCAGGGAGGGCTGTGAGCCCCTGCACCATAATTTTTGAACAAAACCGGTACTTTTTTGCAACATGGACTCCCTTTTGGGGAAAAGTGTCTGATTTGCATGTTCTCTTCTGCATCTGGAATTACTGGGAGGAGTGTTTGCCCTGTTGTGTTGGCTGTGTCCCATCAGGAGGGTGACCGGCATCCTCTGAACTGCTAGAGTTAGCCAACTTTTCCTGTTTCCTTCCTTTCCATGTGTTTGCCAGGTTTTGTGTACATGTTGGTCCTTTCATGCTTTGCTGGTGCTGATTGGTTTCCTGCTAGCAGCTGCTTTGGAGCAGACATCGTGTTCTGCACAGCACCTGTTTAGAAAAAGAAAAATGCGCAAAAATTTTTTGCTAGGAGCAGGGCTCCCAACCTTGCTTGGGAGGATCTATCCTCTTGTACCTCCTTCACTCTGAATCTTCACAGCAGTAATGGCTGGAGCATCTGAGAGATGTTTTGCAGATGTTGGTATCTTCCTTCTGTCGTGGCCCTTGCTAGGGATGTGGAGCATTTTTTTGCTTGGGACTGACCCTGTGGCTCCTGCAGAACCTCTCTTCCCACACTGAAAAACATTTGAACCTTGCTGGGTCCCTGCTTTGATGTCTTTCCCATCAAACAACAAATGTTGGATGAACCTTGGTGTTCCCCAGTGCATAGAGTGCTATCTGTCCTTCTGCTCACTCCAGAGGTCCCGTTTCATGTGGCCAGTGGAACAAATCTGTTACTTATGGGAGAAAGAAGCAGCAGGACCCAACTAACCAAATCTTGGTGCTGCTTTTTCTTTTTTCCTTCTCAGGATTTTGTGGACCATTTCCATGTCCTTTTGCCACAAGGGATCAGCCCGTCTAAGCACAATATCCAGGATTTCTTCCGGAAGATAAACCTTGTTCCAGACAATTACCAAGTTGGAAGAACAATGGTAAATGTTCATCCCCAGCTCAGTCTTTAAGACACAAATACAACATTTGCCTGTATTTCTGTCTGATAAATTAATATCTATATATGGTTTTGCTTAATGATACTATTTTTCTTCTGTTTACCAAAAATCAATTATTTAAAGGAAACTTTTAATATTATTAACTTAAAAGAGTAAGGAATAATATTGTTTTGTTATTGGTTGTAATGAGGCAGCCTGAAAAAACGCATGTCCTCCAAAATCTCTTGTGTGTGTGTACACTTAGCTTGATACGATGGTCCTCATTTTGCCTTCCCTGATGGGAAAGCTCTGTAATTCAGAGCTTAGACAGTCACAGGCTGCTGTGAAACCTGTTAGAGGTGCCTTCACAAAAATCAACTCCTCAACTTTCCTGGAAGCATCCAGGACATAGAAACCAGGAGGATTAAATCATTTGACTTGTGGTCTGGGAAGCTTTCCATGCTAGTGTTTTTTGGGTTGTTTTGTCCAGGTTTTCATGAAGGAGCGGGAGCGGCAGCTGCTGCAAGACCTGCTGCACCAGGAGGTGCTGCGGAGGATCACGCTGCTGCAGCACTGGTTCCGCAGCCTGCTCTGCAGGAGGCAGTTCCTGAGCCTGCGGCATGCAGCCATCAGCATACAGGTGGGTGCTGTGTGGATTCCAGTGCAAATTGGCAATGGGGGGGAGCTGGAGAGGCTGCATGAAGGCAGGTGCTGTCCCATCTTCACACAACACCTGTTACAAGGAATCCCCTGCTGTGTTTGCAGAGATTTTGGCGTAGCTACCAGAGGCGAAAAAAAGGCAAACCATCCCCAGACCCTCTGGTTCTCAGCAAAGCCGCTGTCATCCTGCAGACCCACTGGCGAGGCTTCGTGGAGCGGCGCAGGTTCCTGCAGATGCAGTTTGCAGCCCATCTCGTGCAGAGCTGCTGGCGGGAGCACACCAGGCGCCGGCACGCCGCAGCCACCAGCATCCAGGCAGCCTGGCGGGGACACCGTACCCGGCAGGCGTATGCAGCCCGCAGGAACAGAGCCGTGTGCCTGCAGGCAGCGTGCCGGGGCTATTTGGCACGGCAAAGGTAAAGAGGAGCATGTTTTTTGGTGATGCCCCCGGGGGGGAAGGTGGTTGGTGTGAATCAGGGCACTACACAGGGCAATTTCCCCTCATAGCATCCGTGACCCTCTCCTGACCTGCCCTGGTCCTTCGTTTGCCCACGCTTTCTGCTTTTTAGCTCGTGTCCTGCTCTTGGAATAAGCAGGGCCTATTTCAGGTTGGAGCACGTAGGCAGTGCAAAGCCAAGGCCGTAAATACTTGCAAGGGTTTTTTTTTTCCCCCTTGGCAGCAGCACCAGTTTAAGTAGCCTATTTTTAACTCAGATTGCCTCACCAATCTGGTTGCTGCCCTGGCTCACAAGGACAAGGGATACCGGAGACTGCTGCTGTGGAGGGCACAGGCTTTCCAGCCATGCCTTGGCTCACTGGCTGGGAGGCAAGTCACAATTCATTCTCCAGCAGTGCTGCCTGCAAGGTGTGGAGCACCTTAACGTCGCTTGGAACATTTGGGAGCTGCAGAGAGCTCTTGGTGCCAGGCACAAATCTCTGCTAGTTGTTCCAGATGCAGTCCGGGCAGAATGGCGAAGATGGAGAAACCAAGGGGGTGTGATGGGTTAAGCTTTTCTGGCTCCAGTAGCTTATGAAGGAGCTAGACCAGGGATGGAGTCTGGATCTGCTGCCATCGGCACAAGGGGAGCTTTCAGGTGCGTTGGGGCAGCCCTTCAGTAGCAGAGATAGCAGAGGAGGAGAAGGTTTAAAACTAAACGTGCCTTGCCTTGTCTTGCACCAGATGTGCAAGCAGGGTTGCTTGAGATGCTGCTGGTGGTGGTGAGGTGGTGGTAATAAGACACCATTAGTGCAGTGCCTTGAAGGGTCCTGAGTGGGCATAAGGCTGAATATCCTGGTTTTCTGCTTTCTTCCAGGTTTAGAGCTTTGAAAGAGCAGCAGTTAAAAGAGATGCAGCTGGAGAATGGCCTGGCAAGTAGAGAAGAGAATGGACTGGAAGCAGATGTTTTGGAAATTAAGGGCTCTGACCCATCTAAGTGGGAGGACAGCTCATTTGAAGAGCGAGTGAGAGCTGTAGAACAACATATATCACTGATGGAGAATAATCGGGTGAATCACATGGACCCACTGGATGCTTCCCTGTACAAAAGGCATGAGAGAGCCAGCAGCCAGAGTGGGATGGACACCAAGGAGGAGATCATCGTGAGAGAGAGGCCCAAGTCGCTGGAGGATCTCAACCAGAAGAAAGTGGTTCGTGCAAAGAGGGAAAGCCGGAGGATGCGGGAACTGGAACAGGCGAAATTCAGCTTGGAGCTGCTCAAGGTCCGTTCCACAGGTGGGCTGTCACCTTCAGAGGAGCAGCTCTGGTCCACAGAGCTGGTGTCCGAGGCATTGCACTCCCCTCAGGGAACCCCAGAGAGCGAGAGCTCTCAAGGGAGCTTCGAGTTGTTAAGCAGTGAAGATACCTCAAGTAATAAACTCATTTCCTTAGTCTTAGATGATCATGATGCACAGTCATTTTCCGTGGACTCCCTGCCCAGCAGTCCCCAGGCTCAGCTGCAGGAGAAGCCTTTCTGTGCAGCAGATGGGAACAATGATTTGCCCAGCTGCAGACAGACCCTGGCAGATACAGTGCTGCCCAATAACCTCACCAGGAAGGAGCGTGGGGTTGGTGGCCCTCAGAATGTTATAAAGGCTCACCCAAGAGAAACCCTTCTTTCCAGCAACCTCCCGACTTTCTACGTTCCACCGCAGGACAATGTGAAGATGGTGGAGAACAACCTGAGGAATAAAGCAGTGGAAAAAGAGGAAAGGACAGTTACATTCTCCAAGACCAGGAAGGACTCTGAGCCAGACCAGGGCAAAGCCTTGAGAGAAGACAAGGAGGAGGATAAACCCTCTACCAAGAGAGAGGAACGTGGGACAGTGACAGCAGCACGGGCCCTTTCTCCAGGTTCTGTCATCAAGAGACTGGAAAAGCTCAACGTGGAGAAGGAGGAACGGCAAAAGCAGCTTCAGCTGCAAAATGAGAGGGAGATGATGGAGCAGATTCGTCAGCAGAAGGAAATTCTGGAGAGACAACGCAAAGTCTTCGAGCAGCAAGGGAGGGTAGAGGCTTTGCAGAGGACAGAGCAGAGCAGAGTGAAGGACCCTTCCCTCAAACCAGCCAAAAAAGCAGACAGCCGGCCTCAGTCAGTCCTCATCCTGCACCCCCAGAGCAGAGGGGAACACAGCCCCACCCCAGGCATGGCTCCAACCTCAGCAGTGGACATCAAGGGTCTCACTGTTGGCACCAGGGCCAGCTCTCCAGCCCACAGTGCCCCCAAAGACCGACCTGTCAGCATGTTCGTGGAGCGAAGAGAAGGTCTGGAGCCCCGCTGCCATTCCAAACCAGCTCTGGACCCCAAGGACCACCCGGGCAGCCATTTCTCAAGGACAGAGCGCCTCCGGCAACCGCGGGTGCCCAACCAGGCCACTGAGGAGACGAGGGCAAGCTCCATGTTTTTCACACCAAAAGACAATCCCTTCGGCCTCCAGTGAGTAAAGAGACGGTGGGCTTTCTCCTAGGCTTTCTCCTAGGCTTTCACCATAGGCTATCTCCATAGGCTTTCTCCATTAGCTCTTTCCTCTGTTAGGGACCTTTTTGTACAAAGTATCCAGAACTTTGTTTCTGGAGTCTGCATAAACCTCATAGTTAAGCCAAGGGTTCTTGGTCTTCTAGCAATGAGGAGACAGAGATCAGAGGGAAAGGAGGAAGACCTGGAATATGATTTCTCAGTCTCTTACTATGTTATATAATCCAGTGAGATAATCATGGACATTAGCAGGTGAAGAGAGTCAATAAACAGGCTCAATACTGTTATTATTTACCCTACATGAATGGGGATAGGAGTTTATTTCTCAAAGTAAAGAACTATGAATAAGTTCTTAGGATTTTGTGCAATTGGAATAGAAATTACTCAATGAGGCAAAAAATTCCAGGATTTTCCTTGTTTACCATAGAATTAATACAGCTATCAAAGTCATGTGGACAATATGACTGTTGCAGATGAAAAAACACCAGCTCTCAGAGAGAGTTTGGGAGTGAATGCTCTTTGGAGACCATATCATTGACATATGTAATTTATGACACCTGTAATGGACTTAGCAGTTGCTCAGCTCCAATGCATTGCTTAACCTTGTGCTGCTCCAGAGTCTGGAGATGGCAGCAAGATCTTGGGACAACATTTGCTCCCACTTTGTTGTGTTGCTTAAGGTACCTTGCCTAATTTTAGGGTGGTTTTGGCTGAGTAGCTCAAAAAGAATATAAATCACCCCCTCCTAAATCCTGCTGCACCATTTCCAAGGCAAAAGCTCACAATGAATGACTGTTGGTAACTCAAAGTACCTCAAAGTGTAGTAGTCTTGTGGTTTCTGTGTCATTATGACAGGAGAAGATTCCTGTTGAAAATTTCTTTTCCTGGTTCATGCACACCATAAACAAGCAACAGGAAGAAAAAGACATTAAGAATTGCTGTATTTTAACTTTTGCTCTGCAACAGAATAGTCACATTTGAGAATCCCAAAGTACAAAGGTACAATCCATAACGACCTTGCTGTATAAAGTTGACAGGAAGAATGTTTTCTCTTCTTGTCTTGTCGTATTAAGTCCAATCCTAAGAATTCCAAGCAATTCCAAAACCCCATGACCATGACTTGCAATTTAGTCTTGACTGCTTGGACTATGCTCCCAGGAGCTGGGCTAATATGGTGGGAAGGCTTTTAGGAGAGGATGACAGATCTCTGTTCTGTTGTGTTTCAGCAGAGAGGCAAATCATCAGTGCCTTTCCAAGGGCGAACTAGTACGGAAGCCATTTAAGATGCCGGGGTCTGGCAGAGGCGAGGTGAGTTGTGACTTGTTTATTTTCTCTTTCCATGAAAAGGAAAGCATAACTTAGTGAAAAGGGGGAAACAACTTATTTTGCCAGGTTTCCCTCAAAAGCTTCAAAGAAGTGAACTCTGAAGCACAAGGGCTGCTAGACATGGGTAGGGAAGGGGGATATGACAGCACAGCAACCTCCACATCTTCTCTTTAAATAAAAAGCCCTGTAGGAATAATTTGTAGCAGCTCTGGGTAGAAGGATCCCATGATCCTGATGGCAAACACTGTCCAACGCTGTCTTGTCTTGGTTTGGTTTAATGTCCATTTGAGTAACACCCATGATTGTCCATTTTCACCGTCCTGTCTTAGTTTTTGTTCTTCCTGGTCCTTTGCTGTTTTCACTGGGCATAATACTGCATCCCCTTCATGGGGATGGAGTGGTACTCAGAGATGTCTTAAGGCTACATGGGTAGAGTCTCCTTTTTACTTTAAAACCCTTCTTTTCGTTTTGTTTTGTTTTGTTTTATACTTTGGTCAAGCAGGTGCCCAGACCGAGCCATAAAAAGAAAGCCCGCATGGCGCGGACGCGCTCCGATTTCTTGACTAGAGGTACTTTTGCTGATGGGGAGGGGGACACGGAGGAAGAGGATTACGATGGCAGTTTTGAGTTCCTTCTCTCCTCTGAGCACCCTCCTCACGCCGAGGCGGTGCCCCTGGGGCAGGCCTGTTACAGTGACTCCGAAATGGTAATTGTGTCCCATGTGCTGGGGGAAATGAAACTGAGGGAGAGAGCGGAGCTGCGGGAGCCTTTCTTTGCTAACCTTAGCTGCACTGATCCCTCCACTGCTTCTTTTCCCACTCCCAAGGATGCTGTAGACGGGTAAATTTGGCAAACACAGCAAAAACAGAGGCAAAATCATGGAATCACAGAATCACAGAATGGTCTGGATTGGAAGAGACTTTAAATCTCAATTCCATCCCCCTGCCATGGGCAGGGACACCTTCCACTAAACCAGGGTGCCCAGAGCTCTATCCAAAGTCAATTTCTTGCTCCTGGGTTAATTAAACATCCACTTCCCATAGTTTTTCTGGAGCATTACAACTTGTATTGCACAATTACCTGGTTCAGGGGCTTTAAACTCAATCCTCCCGTTTGAACCTTTTGATCTAAATATTTTTTACATCTGTAAAAAAAATGGAAGTAAATATTGTCCAAAAAGCAACAGACAAAAAAATTATATAAATCCTGCAGCTTCTTTTATTTTTGATTTTTTTATCCTTGGCCACAATATCCAGTGATGATTCGGTCCTCAGTTATCAGAGTGATGCTGGCAAACAGCAGCTCAGAGAAAGCAAAACCATGGAAATTGGACAATGAAAATGTAGTGAGAGTGAAATAGTGGGTTTAAAACAAAGACAACCAACGTAAGTGGTTTTTTCCCAGCACAGTGATGAGTATCCCTTAGCAGGTCTGACAGGAGCCAGCACAGTGAACTTTTGCATCTCAGGCTTAATCTCCCCCCCACATAAGCTGCTTTTGGAAAATCACAAACCGAGAAGTTTCAAGAGTGGAAGAGGCCAACAGATTCCAACCTGTTCATAATTTTTTTCCTGAGGTGGTGGAGATGTCCCCATAGGAGTGTGGGGAAACACCAGGAATCATGTCCTGCTGTGGCAGTTTGGGTGGAGTGCTAGGTAGGGGTGCCATATTCCTTTCCTCCAGCTGCAGTACAGGATATGGAGCTGAGTATAAAACCAAAGAAAAGCATGAAACCCAAAGCCAGAGATTTATTTTGTGGGTCTGGCAAAGATCCCGTGAGATCCTAAAAGCTGCTTTTCCAAGAAAAGCAGGAGGCCAAGGAGGGCTTTTCATGACTTTTCTTTTAGCAGCTCTTATTATAAAGGATATTTTTTTTCCGGGCTAATTTCCTCACTGGTAGAGGGCAGAGATTTACAAATTCCATATATTTTTTAAACCTGCTCTTGATAAGTTTGCTGGGGGGTTGAGACAGGAATACTCAAAACTTGATTGGAAGACATCTCTATGGACTGAGATAACCTGGCTGCACCTTTATGCAAGTCCCTGCTTGTGGAGATTGGGAAAAGGAGAATTCTATGCATTAAAATGTACTTTTTAACATAGAATGGTAGGAACGTTTAAGTTGGAAAAGATCTCTGAGGTTGCTGAGTCCAACCACAAAGCCAGCACCACCTTGTTCACCACCAGACCATGGCCCCCCATGCCATACCTGGAGTGCCTTGCTGTGCTCCTGGAGGCTGCCCAGGTACAAAGGGAATTGTAGCTGTAGGAATCATCCCCTCTGGGGTGTGAAAAGTGCTGTGCTGGTGCTTGGCAAGCTCCATCTTTGGGAACATCCTGGGTCACTTTATTCCTTGGAAGTGCTCCTTGGGACTCTGCTCACCTGGTTTAACAGCTCTCACCGCATGCAAGTAGCAGTAGGTGTCACCTCTCTCCTGTCTCTGCTGTGTCCCTCTTCTCCTCTGCTCTCCAGCACTGGTTCTAACTGGTGGCCAGGACTTTCACCCCTGGTGTGGTAAGATCTGCTCTCTAGGTCAACACTACCCCTGACGTCGTGTGCTCCGCGCTCCTCCATCTGTATGTCCTGACAATGTGTCCAGTGTTTCCATCTGTATTTTGTATTGCAGGTTTGGGACCAACCCTTTGGCATGGGGCTTTTTTGGGTCAGGATCACCACAAGTAGCAAAATTCAGGGACTGTTTATTCGTATTTATTAGCAGAGCCCGGTTGGGTATTGCGGATGGCAGAGAAGCCTGTGATAAAGTTGGGCTGATGCCTCTTGGGGTGTTTTGGGTACAAACACAAAAGTATGGAGGTTGATGTCTGTGCAGACACTTTGGTTGTGTCTTGTGATAATCACATGAAGGGAGTCTGGCAGCCACCATGTATGGGTTGGTTCTCATGCCAGTGAATAGCTCCTTCACACAGCTCCTGCCTCCAGCTATGACTTTCCAAAACAGCCTCTTTCCACGTCCTGCCCAGCAGCCAGCGCTGCTGGCTGGGTGAACAAGAGATTGCATGCAGCCCCATGGAGCCAAGACTATGATGGGTAACCAGCTGCACTGCCTGCTTTGCCCATTGTTTTCTTGGTCATCAAGTCACTGATTGTGTACCCCAGCTGGTGAGTAGAGGCCCACTGGAATCCAATGCTCCTGACCCCCATTCAGGGTATCCCAGAACATCAAACATCCAGAGCATCTGCAGCCAGAGCTGGAACCCATGGGGCACCAGTACATGAGGTGGCTGCTGCAAGTACAGTTGTCTCCAAGGATCTTTAAGGATTAAGAGCTTCCTGACAAGACCAAGATTCACATTTTTGGCTGGTGAATAGCCAAGGATTAACCTACCTTGCAGTGAGGCACAAGTGGGAGGAACAGCTCCTGGCTGTTCTTGTCAGCACATGTTAACATCACTTTTGTTTGGCACCTAAGCCTGGAGAGCTTTTCTGCAGCAGCTGCATAAATGGAAAGCCTTGGCTAGAGGAATCACACCAAAAATACCCTCTGGAAACATCCTTAGAGAGTGGGACCTGGGAACCAGTCATTTTGCTCCACCTGCCACACTAAAGGAAGTTTTTCTATGCAGCATACAGCACTGCTGCCTGCTGGGATAAGTCCCTTGACCATAGTTTATCTTATGGATGGGTGAAACACAGGTTATTCTGTCAGAGGAAAAATACTTGGTCCCTTCCTCATCCAGAAGACAACTTCAAACACCCAGTTACTGCCATTTGCCCTCATGATGCTTTGTGGTGTTCCCTAGCAGGGTATTTTCTGGTGCAGATGCTCATCTTGACATCTGAGAAGGTTTCCCATCCTTCCCCTTCAAAATTTCCTGGCAGAGAACTGCAAACAGAAGGATCTTGTGCCAAAAATGCCTTTAGTCTTTGTTTTCTAAAGCTGGAAGCTCAAAAGGTTGAAATTACTCAAGAGCAAAACCTTATTTTGGGGGCAAGTATTTAACAGATCATTTTTAAAATAAGTAATAGGTTCGGGCTGGATGGAGATCACTTTTATAGGTTTTGAATTGCTTTTTTTCCCAGTATCCATCCACAATTTCTGTGTAATCATCACCTAAATGTAAGAATGACAGGAACAAAATCTCTTTCATGGTTTAGGCAGTTCCTGACTTTCCCAGTGGTAATTTTGCCTTGCATGCTGCCATCTCCTGGATGGAAGAGATATTAGTCTGGGGGAGAGGGGAATAAAACATGGAAAAAGAGTAAATATTGCAAATGTGACCCCTCCTACAGTAAAATTCTATACTTCTTATAGAATTTAACTTAAATATTTTAACAGAAGGAAAATAATTGCTTTAAAATATAGAGCATTCAGTTGAGAAATTGAGGTGATAGGAAAGCTACAGGAGATATTTGACCATCATCTCCCAAATCCTTCCATACAACCTGATTCTTCACTTTGCTCATACTGAAAGTTTCCCCTCCAGGAGTCCAGCTCCCAGATCACAGCTGTAATTGGAAAATAGAACAAAAATTTAGGTATTTTGAAAATATGGCAAGTCTATTTCTAGGCTACTTCATGGGATCCTGTTAGGTTGAATTACTGCAAATTCATCCCACCCTTAAAAATGATCCAAGGGCATTTTAAATGGTGGCAAAGGTGGAGATATTTTCCATTAAAGCTGCAAAATTTCTTCGTTAAAGGGTTCCTTTTGGTGTGTCCTTGGCACAAAGACTTTGGTCTTCTTTTCTGTAAAGTACTCAGCAAGAGCTGGAGTAGGAACTTCTGCTGGGGCAGATCCAGGGAGTTGAAGGTTCCCTTGGGGAATCACTTCATTGTGGCTAATGGGACACTCTGGGTGGAGAGCTGGAGTGAAGATAGTGGATGAGCTGTGCAGGCTGAGCGATAAGGACCCATGGCTTGGTGCAAACTGATTTTCGTCATGGATTGCTCAAGGAAAAAGATGTTTGGACCTTGTTGGAGAGTTGGAGCAAGGGAAATGCTTCTCTTTATTAGGAGTCATTAAAATATTCCTCTAGGGGCTCATCAGGACTGTAGGTTTTCACCTGCCAGCAAATAGAAATAAAGATGTAGGAGATGAAATAGCTGATTTTTGATAGGGAAAAAAAATTATCTGATATCCCAAGAGCTGTCTCATTTTTAAATGCTTCGTGCTTGGAATCGTTACAGACCGTGCAGCGATTCACCTCTGGGGAAGGCCAGGCCAAACTGCACAAAACCATGTCCCAGGGGGAGATTGGAAAGCTGGTGGCCACACAGAAGAGTCTGATTCCAGATGGGAGGTAGGAATCGTGGCTGGAGATGGCAGACAAGTCCTTCCTGTGTCCCTCTTGCTCTCCAACACCTTATTGAGCCACCCAGGCTCCTCTGGAGCTCCACCTGCAGCCTGAGTTACCCATCCCACCTTTTCTACATAACCATGGACAGGCCCAATCAGGTCTGGCTCATACCACAATTAAGTTTTGGTGATATGGGCCAAATGTCCTGTTGCAAACCACCCATGCATGAAACTGAAGTTTCTCACCTTTGCTGAGGATGAGTTTCCCTGGTAGAAATTGCGTGGATTTATCTCCTCAGGAAGGTTCAGAAGACTGAGATAGTTTTAGTTAGAAAGACCTTTCCTAGTTAAGGCAGTTCCTTTTTCCATGACTTATTTCCAGGCCTCAACGAGCCAAGATGAGGTTTTGGGTGAAGGGAAAGCAAGGGGAGAAGAAGACCCCCCGGGAGAAGCTTGCTACCCAGTCTGAGCTGCTGGAGCTGTATGCGGAAGAGGAAGCCCCTGGCAGGGAGGCCATTCCTGGCTTGCAGCTTGCTGAAGGTGCGTGGTGGGGAGGCATGGAACCAGTTGTAAGGAGAGAGAAACTGGGTTGGGAAACTGGGATATGTCCATGCTGGTTCATGTCTCTTAATTCGTGAATGGCGTCAAGCCAGAGCGATGGCAAGTAGGTTAGAGGGTGGTATCCATAATGGATCCCAAGGAATTCCATGTCACTAATCCTTCCAGACACCATCTGGACATGGACAGATGTTTCCTCTCTTGAGGGAGGAAATAACCTAACAAAGCAGAAATGACATTTAATCTTCCTGTGAGTTCTACACTGTGCTTTTCTCCTCCAAAGGTTTATTCCAATGCCTATCTCCCTGTTTTAGGGCCAGAACTATTTTTCATCCACTCCTCAATCTCTTTAATCTCTTTCCCCCTTTTCATTTATCACCAACAGAGTTGGGTCCTCATCACCTGACACCCCCGCGGAGTCCTGAGCTGTCAGGGATGTACCGGCGGGAATTTAAGGAGAACAAGGAACCCTCTCCCAAAGTGAAGCGCAAGCGCAGCGTCAAAATCAGCAACGTGGCTCTGGAGCCTGTGCAGTGGCAGAACGACTCCCTGCAAATCATAACCAGTGCCAGCGACCTGAAGAGCATGGATGAGTTTCTCCTGAAAAAGGTAACTCCTGCCCTCCTGCTCCATACATCAGCACAGAGATCCAGGAGCAGACAGAGGCAATAAAGCAATAAAGTGAAAATGATCCTGTGGGTAGCTGTAGTAATGCTAACAATTCATCTAAGGGTGTCAGGGCAGGTCTAGAGAAGTTTCTGGTTTTCACAGAGGAGAAACCACCTGGTGATCATGGTGGAGCAGCTGCTTCTTAGTGCTGCTTCATCTCACACCAGCTCTGAGAGACATGGGTGCAAAAACCCCTTTGTTTTCCCAGATGAATGAACTGGACAATGAGGATAGCAAGAAGGACACGCTGGTGGATGTCGTGTTCAAGAAAGCACTGAAGGAATTCCGACAAAACATCTTCAGTTTTTACTCCTCAGCACTGGCAGTAAGTGACCAGATGATGGGTGGGACTTCAACCTCCAGGAGAAATGGGATATTCTGGGTCCTCCTTGTGGTACAAGTGTTTCCAAGCCCTCCGTTTCTGGTTTGCTCATCCCAAGGAATGGATGTGCTTCCTTTGTATTCAGCCCCATGATTAAATTTGGACTAACTCTTCCTCATGAGCCAGCTCTCAGGATATATTTGGTGTAGATTCCTGATCCTCATTACAGCTTTGCTCCCAGCCAAAGGGGAGATGACAAAAAGTCAATAAACTCCAATTTGTCACCCAAAGTGCCTGGAAACCTTCTTGTTACCTTTGCTAGTCATGGACGCGTCTAATCTTTTTTTCCTTCTCTTGATCATACTTGGACTTCCCCCAGGCAGCTGGAAGTCAGTGAGGCTGAAGTAATTGTCTGGAGAAGAAAAGCTCTCCAGAAAAATCTGGGCTGTATAAAAATCACTTTGCTTTTTGCTTCTGTTTCCTTAAAAGATGGATGATGGGAAAAGCATCCGCTACAAGGACCTCTACGCCTTATTTGAGCAGATTCTGGAGAAGACCATGAGGCATGAACAGAGGGACTGGAGTGAGTCTCCAGTTAAAGTCTGGGTCAATACCTTCAAAGTTTTCCTGGATGAATATATGATAGAGTACAAACCCCTGGACTACACTGCAGGGAAGGTACTCAGAACTTTTCTTAAACCCCCTTGAAGGTTTAGGAACTATGTTTCTGTGGGGTTGTGACTCTGTAGACACCTGGGATGCTCTGTTGTGTTCTCTGCTTTAAGCTGAGCTGGACAAGGCAAGGTGTGACTCACTGGTTGTGTGCCACTGGGCTCAGCCAACCCCAGATCACACTGGGTTGAGCTGGGCTTGCCAGTGCCAAGGATTAGATATTGTCTCCAGGGCACAGCTGCAACCAACTGTGGATGGTTGGAAAGGCAGCTTGTGGTGCATCTTTAGGTCTAGGGGGTTTGTTCAAACTTTGAGGGATGCTGAAAGAGGTACACGCTCTCAGGTCTCCTGACCGCTTCCCAAGTGACCATACACATCACCATGGGTTGGGTTGCAGGAGAAGGGGACATGGGCACTGGTTCAGGTCAGGTACCATTCTTAGAGCAGTAAGAGCCTGCACTGTGTCACAGACCTGATCTTACTTCCTGCTCCATATTGTCTGCAAGGCCAATCAAGGGATCTGAGGCTAGGCTTGAGAGATGGTGTCTATTTTACAAATATCTCCTGGCTCTTCTGCTCTGAGTCCTCTCCAGGCAGATTTTCTCCAGAGCAGGCTGAGCATAGTATTCCCCTGGGTCACTGCTGGTGGGATTGGAGCTAGAGCAGCAGCTACTCCCAGTTCCAAGATGAAGATAGGAAGAGTTGTCCAGGGAAATTCCAAAACTGGAGTGACCCATAGGAGAGTTTTCTAGAATGACTCTTCTTGGGCTGCAGGTGCACTGGAGGATGGGGGCACTGAACAATGTTAGATATGAGCCCTCTGTACTCTTCACCTGGCAAAATTGCCCAAAAATTTAGTTAAATCTCTTTCCCTCACCAGGTGCCAAAAATGGAACGAAAAAAGAGAAGAAAAAAGGAAGCAGATGTGGTGAGTTAAGCCTGCACATTAAAAAAATCAATGTCCTTGGGGCCAGAATGTCACGAGACTGGCTTGTGATATGTCAGGAGACTAGCCTGTGGTCTGAGATCTGAACATCAGCCCTGAAAGGACATGTTAGAAAGACGTTCGAGGTGGATTTGCTCTGCTTGATCAAGGATCACTTGGATTGGCTCTGAAAACACGTCCCTCATCAGCCAAGACATACATGTAATGTAAAGGGTTGTTAGAAAAGGGCTGAGAGCAAAATAGTCTTGCTCCAGCTTTCTGCATAGGTTTCTAGTATGTGTTTTACATCTCTGGGATCAGATGTGGAGGACATTACATCTCTTGTTTTCCTAATGGATATGATGGTACTAGGAAGGGTGCAGAGCCAAAAAAAGAGCCAAAACAGATGCACAGAAAACCTCCTTAACATGAAGAAGTTGACCTGCCAATCTCAAAGAGTTTCCAACCTGCTTCCACGATGGTTCAGTTACCCTAAAAGATGGATGTTGGTTTGGGCTGTCTGTGAGGTTGCTGGGCTGAAAAGGAAACAAAAATACCAAATAAAAGCAAGAGCTAAAGTTAAAGAGCTATCTGTGTTCATGTCTCCATTTTGCAGCAGGCTGAGCACTAGCTCCCTTTTCTCACCACCCAACCTCTATCCTCCAGGTGGAAGAGCACAATGGTCACATTTTCAAGGCTACCCAATACAGCATCCCGACATACTGTGAATATTGTTCCTCCTTGATCTGGATCATGGACAGGGCTTCTGTTTGTAAATGTAAGCATCCTTTCTCTGATCCTTCTATTACAGTGGTGAGTTTGGGGATTTTGAAATGTGTTTACTGCTGTTTCATCCAACCCTATGCTCAAATAATTTTGATTTTATTAATACCTGAAGAGCTTTAGGGATAGGTCTTAAGGTTTTTGAAGTCAACTAGTAAGTCCATCCCAGCAGTACCTCCTGGCACAGTTAATGAACTTTGTGTTACACATCTTATCCCCACAGGTTATATGGCTGTCCCATAGGGTCAGACACATTTAACTGTCACGGTAGAAAGGACAGTTAAGTCAGGTATGGAAATGTGTCCCTAGGATGCCTGTGGGGATCCTGACCTTGGCAAACATTGGCTTTGCCTGTTTGACCTCCAGGCATGTGAATTTTTGGGGAGATAGGAAAATGGAGGAGGGATGATGGAAATGCCTGATCCATCTCTTCTTGGAAAAACCCAAGAGACGGATCAACCTTTTCCATCATCCCTCCTCCATTTCTGTGATTAGGTTGGTAGCATCAGCCCTGGAGCATTTCAGGCCCAGTGCAGGAAGGAGATGCCATTTCCAGTCTCTGAGGGTATCTGTGTCTGATAGCTCGGAGCAACTCATGGATTACAGTCTGAGTTGATCTGTTTTGGGGGGGAGGATTTAATGTTTCACAGATGTAAATATGGCACCTTTAATTTTAAAGGCTCCATTATTTTTGTTTGAGTGGATCTAGTACAAACTTGGCCCCTGGAAACTGCAAACCCAACATGCTTTTGACTTGGTAGTTCTGAGAAGTGCTACTCAATTCACATGAATTCCTGTTTCTCCAGCAGTGTGGCTTTTGGGATAATTAAACACTCCTTTTCTCCATTGCAGTGTGTAAATATGCTTGTCACAAGAAATGCTGTCTTAAAACCACGACCAAGTGCTCCAAAAAGGTAAATGTCTCTCATTGCTTTGCTTTCATTAAATACCTTGAGACAAATATCCCAAGTTTGTACAAAGATTATTGGAGGTGCAAAGCTTGATAGAATGCTGGAAATAACCCTCCTTTGAGCAGGAGCTTAGAGCAGAGATCCCCAAGGTCTCTCTAACCAGAGTTTTGTAGATATTTTGGGAACTACACAGTGATGAGTCACTGTAGATCTGCCCAGTCATGCAGCAGATGTTGCAGTGTCATTCCCTGCCTTGTAACCACATGGAATAATAGGAATTTCCCTAGATTTATAGCTTTTAAGGATTTGGAAATGTGGGGTTATTCTTGGAAATACAGGCTTTTTCTCAACCAATGGTCCTTGCTTGCCATGGCAGAGTGAGGAAGGGCAAGTGGAAGATATTCACTGCCCTCTTTAGAGGGGAATTAAATATTGTTCACTGGATTTAAGGGTATGGGGAACAGGGAATGAGTGCAGCAGGTCATCCCAGCTAACAATGAATCATCAAGATTTGGTGGGGTTTTCTTAAATAGCTTATTTTGTGCCCGAAAGAAGGAAATAGAGTCAGGATAATAATGAGTGGAAAGGTTTATCAGCTCCCTGGGAGACTTCTCAGGAGAGAACCACCTCCACAATACACAGCCCCCAGAAAGCTGCATGAGTCAATTTTTCCCAAGGAATGATCTGACTATATACATTGAAGATGTGTGTGTGTGAATATATTTGTATTTCGAATATATATAAAACTTTTTCTGCACTCTTTCCCTTTCTGACACTATTTCTGCAAGAGCTGGGAATACTTCATAAAAGTTTGTACTCTGAAATCCAGGAAGTTCATTGATATCTCTGATTAATTTTTTCAGACATTCTTGGACCCACCTTCTTTGTTATGATTTCTTTGCACAAGGAAATTTTTGTGCTGCACCCAAGGAAGCGAGTTCACTGTGTCTTCATGGGTAGCTTTGCACTGGGCAGTTAGAAGTTCTCTAGGAAGGCTCCAGTTTCTCTGTGCTTGGTGAATTTGTTTTTTTAGGATTGTTCTCAGTAACAGGGAGCTACAAACCAGTCATGAGAAAGAAACAACATGGAGACCTTTCAAACATCTGCTCCTAAGTTTTGCAGGATCAATGAAAGGATGACATTGAGTGGGAAAAGGAAAAAAGCAGGAGTGATTGTACGGGGAACCACTGTCTTGCTGAAGGCGGTGTTCATCTCACCTTTCTTTGGCTAGGGCTGAGAATATGTGTCAATATTTTATTGGATGTTTTGACTTTTCCCATCCAGAATCTTCAGTGCAGGAGGACATTCTTCACATTTGAATTTGCCAGATATCAACTCTACAGTGAGCTTTTGCAGCTGGCAAAAGGGCCCTTCCTGACAGGTGTAGATGGGTCTTTTCAAGTTCTTTTTTTTTGGATCTTGTTTGTTGACTGATATTTTGTAAGTGTCAATTCTTTGAGTTGATGTAAACACACAAGATTCAGATTTGCCTATTCTGCTTCGTGCATCTTTGGGAGGTGAAATCATCCCTGGAGATGGTGCCAGAGGGACAGGAAGTGGAAGAGGACCATGCCCAACTGCGTTGGCTCTGCCAGACTGGGAATATAAATACAGTGGGGTGGTTAAAGAAAGAAAATCCAAACTTGCCTTCAGGTGCATGTCCAGAGACCAGGTTAGCATTGCAAGACCTGTGTCCTGTCCTGTTCTCCTTCATTAGACTCGCCCGTCTCCTGGATCTGCCAAAGGACTCTGAATACTGGGATCCAAAGCTGCAGCAGCACTGCACTGCAGAAGGATTTGAATCCCTTTTCCCCTTTTCCTGTGCAGCACGACCCGGAGCTCTCCCCGCGGCAGTTTGGCGTGGAGCTGTCCCGGCTGACCAGCGAGGAGCGCGCGGTGCCACTGCTGGTGGAGAAGCTCATCAACTACATCGAAATGCACGGGCTGTACACCGAGGGCATCTACAGGAAATCAGGATCCACCAACAAGATCAAGGAGCTGCGGCAAGGCCTCGACACAGGTAAGAGGAGGGGAGAAAAGATCCTACATGGGGAGGAAGTTCTCAAAGTTGGATGGGAGGAAGGCGGAATGCTTCAGCATTCCTGACTCTGGGCTGTGCAAGGAATGATTTCACATTAGCAGCCATAACTCAGGTGACCAACTCATGGAGTTTTTAGGAGCAATCCACAAAAAAAGAGTAATAATTGAGGAAAAGTGCTGCCTTACACCCTAGCAATCAGTAAGAAAAGAAATCCTGGTCCCACCTGAATTATTTTGCCCTGGAAAATGTATTTCTCTCTAATTTTACCATGTGGAGCTGAAATCAGGTGCTGGATTTGTTGCCATTAAAGGCACATAAACATTTTTTATTTTGGAATACTTTATGACTGAACAGTTTGGGTTGGAAGGGACCTTTAAAGGTCACTTTGTCCAGCCTTGGGCTTCGTATTGATCATTGTCTCTTGTTCTTTTCCTTCTTGTTTCATCTGGTGCCAAACCCAGACATCGATAATGTGAATTTAGACGACTATAACATCCACGTCATTGCCAGCGTGTTCAAGCAGTGGCTCCGAGATCTGCCCAACCCCCTCATGACCTTTGAGCTCTACGAGGAGTTCCTGCGGGTGATGGGTGAGGAGCTTCCCTCACTATCCCATTCCCTTGGGATTTGGTGGCCACTTTTAGTGCCAAACTTTCAATCCACTCTTTGGGGCCAAACCAGTTGTTTTTGCCAAATTTTATTTGCCTGATTTCAAAGTTGATTTTTTGGCTATAAAGGGTTTTTTATGCAAAACCTCAGGCAATTTGGTCTCATTTTGGTGGCTTTTGCATCATGATTCAGCTAATTTCAGCCCCAAAGTTCCATCTTTTAAGTAGTAATTTTAAGTGTTAAGAAGTACCATTTTAAATAGGAGGAAGAAGTAGAAGCTGCCCCTAAACACTGGTGGTTTCTCCACAGGCCTCCAGGAGAGGAAGGAGACAGTGCGTGGGGTGTACTCGGTCATTGACCAGCTCTCCCGCACCCACCTCAGCACGCTGGAGCGCCTCATCTTCCACCTGGTCAGGTATGCTGGGCCTGGGCAGCTTTAGGCAAAGGCAGGATGGTCAGGCATCTTTCCCACCAGAATAGCTGAGGCTTTTGCATCTGCTGTATCTCCCAGGTGGTGGCTGTAGAGCTGTTTCTCCAAAGGATGTTGTGTTGATGAGTGACCTCCGCTGTGCTCTGGCCACTTCTAGTTCCTACAACTCTGTGATGCCTCTCACCACTGCAGGACATGTTTTTGGGTGGAAAGAGCTGGTTGTTGCCTTGGGAATATCTGAGATGTCTTGAGGTTTTGTCTTCCTCCCTCAAAGCAAGATTGCACCGTAGAAATATCATCTCCTGTCTTCATCTATGACCATGTGCAAGAGGTGCAGTGGAGTGCCTCCACTCTGACTTGTCTCTTAATCTCTATTTTTTCAGGATTGCCCTCCAAGAAGAGACCAACCGCATGTCAGCCAATGCCTTGGCCATTGTGTTTGCTCCCTGCATCCTCCGCTGCCCCGACACAACAGACCCACTACAGAGTGTTCAGGACATCAGCAAAACCACCACGTAAGAGCCTGGGGCTGGCTGAGCTAGCTCCACCACTACATCACCAGTCACGTCTTGGTAACCTCTAGGATGGTCAAAGGGCTCAAAAATTGAGAGCTTTGGCATGAAGGGATAAACACATAGTAATTTATGCATCTAAATGCAAATAAATGCATCTGCATGAAGATATTTCAAATCCTCTAAATCCCCAAGATTGTGAAATGAGGATTTTTGAGTGATGAAGAATCCCCAAGAGTGGATAAGCTTCTGTTCCTGCCTGGCAGGAAAAGGTGGAGCTTGTGCTGACACAGTTTTATACTTAATGTAGTTAATTTTTGGCAAACAGATCTTGATTCTTACTTGATTTTGGCTTTTTTACTGAAGGAGGTCAGTTGTTTGGTCTGCAGCAATAGTAATATTAATATACTTAGATTTATTTATAGTGTTTGCCATAACTGAAAAGATGTTACAGAGAAAAAGTGAAGATTTGGCTCATACTAAATAGGTTTTAAAATAGAGACTGGAGTCAATTACAATAATGAAAACCCTCCAGTGAAGGGCTGGGCTTCTAAAAGAGGTGGTTTTACCTCCTCGTATTAAAATTTACCTCATATGCATTAAAATTGTTGAAGACCAGAACATGTTTAGAGATCCAACTGGCAGGAGCACCTGTCCTTTAACAGGATTTCATTGTAGCTTCTGCCTCACACTTCAGTTCCAGCACATCCTCTCACTTTATTACAAGGAAAGGACTATTTTTTTTCCCCAAACACCCTCCTGACAGCATTAAACAGTTGGCTCAGTTACACAAGCTGCTGCAGAGTTACTGCGTGCAACTGAGTTGGAATCAGCCTGCCTTCTCCAGGTTTGTATTCCACCACTCCCTCTTCCAAGGGGGGGTAAATTTCTCTGGTGGGATCCTTGGCAATCTTTAATATCTCTAGGCTGTTCCTCAATCCATCCCTAGCCTGTGATCACTCTTTTTAGGAGAATTCTCACCACCTTCTGACTTCCAGCTGGAGTTTTCTCCTCCATGCTTTTCCATCAGGGCAGACTTTCAAAATAATCCTATCTTCAAAATAATCTTTTCCTTGTAATGAAATGCGAGGATGTGCTGGAACTAAGGGAGAAGCTGCCACGAAATCCTGTTGAAGGACGAGCCAAGACAGAGCAGATCAGATGAAATGGCTTTCTCTTCCCATTTTGTCTTCTTTTGGGTTTTTTCTCCCATAGTTGCGTGGAATTAATTGTCATTGAGCAGATGAACAAGTACAAGGCTCGGCTCAAAGACATCAACAGCCTGGAGTTCGCAGAGAACAAAGCCAAGAGCCGCCTCTCCTTGATCCGCAGATCTATGGTGAGATGCCAAAACCCTCTCTGTCCTCTCCTGTCCTCTCCTTGCCCCTGAAGCCACCCTACCTTATCTTCTCCTGCTTATCTCAGCCTCCCAAACCTCTTGCAAACTCCTACACCATCTCCACCAGGACAGGGACCCTCAGTTCCGCGGTGGCTCCTCACCTTTGCAGGGAATCATACCAAAGCACGAGGACGTGGGAACAGTCCGTGGAAACGTCATCACTCCTGCTCAGATATTCCTGATCAGCATTTCCACCTTCATTTGAGCTTGTTAGGTCCTAAGTTGAGTCAAATCTTTCAGTGACCAGCTCAACATCACCCCATGGGTGACCTGGACCATTAGTTTTCATGCTCAGTCACATTATCTGGACCCAAAATGAATTCCCCAAAGGGTCTCCCTGCTCCTGCACTGCCTTTTTGGGAGCCTCAAACCCATCTCATTGAGCTTCCATGTTTGTGGGGGGCCTGCAGGCTGCAGATGCACCTGTCCTTGGCTTGTTGGGCTGCGGGAGAGGGACCTGGCATAGCACCGTCAGCACAGGCTTGGGCTGAGGAGCCAAGCAGCCCCTCTGCTTAGACCTGCCCCCTGTAATCCTCAGGGACACATTGCTTCTGCTTTTTGGGGATGAAATCCAAGCAGGGGCTGTCCAAGATTGTGGAGCTGGTGCTGCAGAGCTGCCCCACTCATCTCAGTTAACCGAGAAAACCTCAAACTGAGCAAAGCGGGTTTTTGGAGGGGCGGCAGCATGTGCACTCTAACCTTCTGCTTTCCTTTTCATCTCCTCTCTAATCCAGAAGCCCGTACTAATTGCAGTTAGATTTATGAGCATAACCCGCAGTTCAATCCCGGTATGTATCAGCGGCAGCTGCCGCCTCCCTCATTGTGTGTCACCGTCGCTCATTCCAGCTCTGTCCCACTGGCCATTGTCCGTGACCTGTCTGGTCCTGCCGCTCCTTGGAGCTGCCGTTCCTCCAGCAGGTCCCCGGGCACAGGAGTTTGGGGCTGGCGCTCGGCCATCCCTGCACGCAGCTCCTCACAAATACGCTTCCCACCCCTTTTCCCGTCCTACTTACTTTCATTTTCTATTTTAATTTCTTTTTCCATCCTGTGCTTCCCTCTTTTTTGCTTTGCTTGACACATCCCTTCCTTTCCCACCTCAATTTCTTCTCGCTCGGGATGCGTTTCAGCATCAAGTTGCTTTCACAGCGCTGCTGTTTCTGAAGATGGTGAATACAACCTTCAGCTTGGATGCCTTGGAGACCTCGAGGCATCCAAAGGTCTCCTCCACCTTCTTGGAGGAGGAGCACCACCACCCTGAACACAAGGCCAGGACATCCAGGTTTGAATGAGGAGTCCAGAAAGTCCTGTATTCCCCAAATCCATCCCAGCTTGAGTTTGAGTTCTATAAGATTGTGACAGGCAAGAACAGCACCTGCAGGATTTTGGAAATGCTCATAGGGCTGTTTCCTTTCCTAATAGGCTCAGCCCATGATGAAAATTCCCTCAGGTTCCCCCCATTCTTCTACATCCATGAGTGTCAGAAGGTGGAGAAGAACAAAATTTGAGCTCTGCTCCCCTGAGTATGGCATTTCTCAGGTGCTTAAGTCCACAAGCCAGTGGGATCTTTGAGATCTTGGGGCTTTTGGCTAATAGGATTCAGGGAGCTGTGCTTCAGCTCAGGAGCCCACGTGAAAGTGTCATCAGAAGAACACCAGGTCACAGAAAAAGCTTTCCTGACAAAGAAAGATCTCTGAGATGTGATGTTAAAAGATGAAAGGAATAAAATGGAGGAAATCTGGCTTTTAAAGAGGAAAAGGGAGGATCCTTTATCCTGAAAATCTGCTCTGGTTTGCATGGCTTGTCAGGAAGACCCGGGGATACTACAGTTGCAGGGGTTAAATAGGGGGAGCAGAACTGAGCTGCAACAGGCTCTTCAACCCCAAGGAGATGCTGGTTCTTCCTGGGTGATGGTTGTCAGGCAAAGGCAGCAAGTGATGGACATCTCCCAGTCCTGGTCATGTCAGGATCTGAAATGTAGAAGATGACATGTGTGGTCATGATAATGATTTTAAATAAAAGCTGTTTAATCTCTGCCATGTCCCTCATTCCCGAGAATCCTTCCTTTTCTTCTGCTCTGTGGAGCAGATCTGTAGCCCTCAGAAGATTAAAACAGTTGCATATGTATCTCTTCACCTGTACCACTACCATTTGCTTCCTTTTTAGTTTTCAGTTTCAGTATTAAAAAAAATGAGATAGTTCTTCAGACCTGCATTAAATCAGAGCAAGTTCAACTGTGGGCACAGAGATGTGCATTAGTTGTCTTACAATGGACCACTGGAAGTGATCCTGGTTTCTGGATATCCTGTACCTGAGACATGGCAGGACGTGGATAACATAATTAGGTGGGAGTTCCTGTTTGCTGAAGGGGTCAGTGAGACCCTTGCGATGTTCAGGAAATACCAAGGGTGGATGGGGGAAGGATGTGAGACTTTTCCAAGGATAAAATGGGAGTCAGGTGCCCTGAAATCAAAGCCTTGGTGATGCTCCCACCCAAAGCCACCACACAGCCTGTGGACTTTGTGGGAACCCAGCCTGGTGCCAGCTGGGCTTGCTTGGACCTGGACCAAGTTGCACTTGGTCCATCAGCATCATCCTCAGCACTGCCTTCCTCACCACCTCCATCCCCATCCCCTCCGATGTGTTGAGTCCTTCTGGTACTTCTCCCAGCCTGAGGTTTTGGAGGGTCCAGGGTGCATCCAGCAGCAGCACACTGAGGACCGATGTCTGTTCTTCTTCACTCCTTGGGAGAGCAGTGTGGTTGGCACCTGAGTGTTTGCCCCATCACCTGGGCTGGTGATGGTGACACCATTGTCTATCTTCAGGGCAAAGGACGCGTGCGGCGCGGCGCCTTCCCCAGCCCCGCATCCCCGGTCACCGGGCGCCTGCCCTCCATGACCGACGTCCCTGAGGAGACCATGAGCAGTGAGGAGGCCATGGAGATGGAAGTGACAGAGCAGCAGCAGGTGGCCATGCAGCAAGAGGAGAAGGTGCTGACTGAGCAGATTGAGAGCCTGCAGAAGGAAAAGTGAGTCTGGCCGAGGGTTCAAGCCACATCCCTAACCTCTGGATGTTGCTTGATATCGTGTGGTTGATAACTGGAGGGCTGCACCCCTCCATGATCTCTAGGTGCATGTACATCCCTTTCTCCTCTCCACCTTTTTGGTCCCGTTGGGTCAATGGGGCTGGGTTGGCTTTGCAGGGAGGAGCTGACATTCGAGATGCTGACACTGGAGCCCCGTGCCTCCGACGATGAAACCCTCGAGTCTGAAGCCTCCATTGGCACAGCCGACAGCTCTGAAAATTTGAACTTTGACTCCGAAGGAGCCATCTCTGATCGCTCAGGTAAATCCAGTTGTTCTTGGGTTTATGATGGAGTAGTTTGGGTTGGAAGGGACTTTCAAAGGTCATGAAGTCCATCTCCCTGCCATGAGCAGGGACACCTTCCACCATGTTTTTCTGTCACTTTCAGTAGGATTATTTGGGATTTTCAAGTTTATTTAAAGTCAACAGTTTAAATGTATGCAGAGAGGGGGGTTAAGGGTTCAAGCATGTGGCCCTGGGGGAATGGGTGGGAGCAGCCAGGGTTGGTGAGGTGGGGAGGTGAACATTTGTCCAGCGCTGCCACATCATCTGGGGTGATGCTGCCCTCACCGAGGTGCTGGAAGTTTACCCTGGCTTCAATTGCATGTGTCCCCAGGGAGAGGGGTGTTTGGATACTGGGTGATGTCTGGGTGCTGACCATCCATGGTCCTTCTGCCCCTGCAGAGAGAAGTGTAGCACTTACCTCCCTGCACCCCGCCAAGGCCGAGGGGCCGAGCCGGCTGCGACGGCACCCCAGGATGCGGCTGGAGCCGGTGGAGCCAACTGACACCCCCATCTCCTCCTCTTCTTCCTCCTCCCAATCATCCACCTCCTGCTTGCCCCACCTGCCCCGGAAGCGCTTCCAGATGTACTCCAAATCGCCTTTCTACCGAGCAGGGGGACACAGCGAGGCCCCCGAAACCCGAGCGAGCCCTGAGGGCCTGGCGGGGCCTCTCCATTATCCCGAGGACCGGCCACAGTTCACCACGCGTGGGACCTTCAACCCGGAGAAAGGCAAACAGAAACTGAAGAGTGTGAAATCTTCCCCCCCAAAAACCAAAGAGCCCCCAGATGGGGGGCCTGGAGGGGGACACAAGAGGAACCCCGAGGCCGACTGTGCCACCGCCCAATCCCTTGTCCTCCTGGGGAGCAACGAGTTCATGGTCTGAGAGGCTCCACCCTGGAGCCGCATCCATGCCGGGGCATCCTCCTCATTGGCAGTGCTCTGATGGCTTCCTTGTTACCACCAGGAGAGGAATTCTTAATTAAAAAGGCCGAGAGGGGACGGTTTTAATGGTGGCCTTAATGATTTGGGGGGGTTGAGACCTTCAGGTGGCCGGGGGGTGGATAGGGATGGGAGGCACTGACCGGCTCCTGGCTCTTCCTCTCGGAGCATCCCCCATCTCGGAGCATCCGCCGCCAAATCCTTGTGCCGAATTGCCATCGCCTGTTGGTAGGAGCAAAGCAAGCCTAAAAATCCCACGGGAGCATCCCGAGCTGGCTCCACTGCAGCCGAGCCCTCCACGCTTTAACCACCTCATCCACACCAACGCCGAGTGCATGGAAAAGTGTTAAAACCTGCCAAAAATCACCTTTTCCCTTTGGTTTTTTTATTTTTTAATGAGACCTAACCATCTTTCCTATTTTTTTTTCTTTGGCGGTCATCAGTATTAAAGAATAATAATAATTAATAATAATCGAGGACTACTTGAAGCAATATTTGTTTATATGCTGGTTCCTGGAGTTTTGTGTAAATATATATTTTTAAATTTTTTTTAATATTTTTCCCCTGACAGAACTTCTTTTTTTTTTTCTTTTTTTACTATTATTATTATTATTACTATTATTATTAATATTATTGGGCTGGAGGTGAGGGGAGCAATTGGCTGAGCCATCCTTGATATCACTGGCCTTGACTCAATAAAACATGGAGTTTTATTTTCAGCAAGAAATCCCTGGAGGTATAATTAGACCATCAAAACCCATCACAGGATTAATTAATGATGCTAGTTAATGACTCAGCTTGCAATCCCTCCCCAGTCGTCTTATCATCATCCTCAGTGGCACCTGGAGAGGCTCTGGGTACCAGAAAACTTCTGGAAAGGCAAAATTAGGAGCCCCAGGGTGCTAATTGGATTTATAAAGGCTAGATCTGTCCTCCTAGATGGGCTGGGACTCGTCCTTTCCCAAAATGCCATCAAAAATGGGGAAAATAGCAAAAAATTGAGTTTTCCTGAGTATTATGTCTTTTCCCGGCATGCCAGTGTTTGGCCAAGCTGCTCCTTGGCCCCCTCTCCCCTTGCCCATTCCAGGGATGGTTTATTTATTGGGGTTGCATTTTATTTTATATTTGAAATTTGATTTCTTTTTCATGTTATCTTTAATTTTTTTCCAACGGAAGAAGTGATAGATGCCACAGGAAGAGTGGGAACAGCATTGGCCTCGGCGCTGCATCCTGGGAGTGGAGCAAGACCAAGTCAATCACCTCCATCCATGGGGGAAAATGGGATTTTCCCAGCTCCAGAGGGGAAAATAGGGCTTTAGGGACCAACCCGGATGCACTGGGAAGGTGGATGGTGACCACAGCAGTGGAGAACTGCTGGGGAGCCACCCCAAATTCTCTGGGAGCTGAGATTGCCAGGAGCATCCGAATGCTTGGTGCCAAACCAGCCTTTTGAGCCTCTTGAACTAAAAAAGCCAGAATTGCCCTTAAAATGGCCCCAGGGGAGGAGATCATGGGGACGAGAGAAGATCCAGCCTCATCCTCAGGTTTCTCATCCCTGTGGGATGAGAGCAGGGACGTCAGATCTGGCTCAGGCAAATACATATATATACATATATATATGTTCATATATATATACATATATATGTGTGTATATGTATATAAGTCTATGTATATGTATATGTATATGTATATGTATACCTACTCTGTCCTGGAGGTCCTTTATATAATAAAATAACCATGCACAGAGNAATGTATGGAATGCAGGGAAAATACACAAAGAAAATAGACTTCTTGACATCGATACAGGTATGGAATATATATAGAATATATAGAAAATATGTTTCTTTATATATATATAATATATTTCTGGTTATATGTATAAAGAAGAACACATGTAAAAGAAATATATACATATATATACATATATATATATAAAAATGCAGCTGTGGCTGGAGCTGAGCAGGACTGGAGGGATAATGGTGTGTTCCAGGGTCCCCTTCCCCCGGCATCTCCCCCACTCCATCCCAGCCCTTCCCTGGCAGGATTTGGGGTCCCAGAGGGTTTTCCAGAGGGCTGAATGTACTGACTACTGGAGGGCTGCAAGGGGAACTATTGTTATTTTTCATGAAAAGTTTTCTAAGTAATTTATAAAGTCGCTGCTTGTAAACTAAACAGAGTCTGTATGTAAGAGGATATATTATCCCGCGTCGCCTGTGCTCGGAATCTTGTACAAACTGACAGAAACAGACAAATAAAAGTGTCATTCTGCAAAGGCCAAGAATTCCCAGTGGGACACTGTCCCTGCCACCCCTGCCCATATCCCGGGAGTCTGGGGTTTATTCTCTTTGTTCCGTGGGGTTATGAAGTTGTGGATTTTTCCAATCCCCGTGTGGATGGAGGAGACAGGATGGGGAGCCAGGGCTCCAGATCACTTCCCTTCGATTGTTTAGTGCTGGTTATTCACATTCTCATAATTTATGTTCAGAGAATTTCAATCTCTCTTACTTGTTACTCGCATTATTTTTATTTATGTATATACAGATTATTTATATACAAATTATTTTAATCAGATAATTTATAATTCATTTTATTTATATAATTTATTTTCAATTTTTCTGTATTCAGATTATTTCAGATTACTTCTATTCAGATTAGTTTTAGAGAGACTGTTTATATTCAGACAATTTCTTTTCAATTTATTTCTATTCAGATTATTTCATTTTATTTCTGTCCATATAATTTAATTCAGATGATTTCCAATGAGCTTCATTATGTTTCTCTTATTTATATGCAGTTTGTTTATTCTCAATTTATTTCTATTTATTTCAGATTATTTTGTTTTATTTTCTTTCTATTCAGATTATTTAATTAAGGTGTTTTCAAAGCAGATATTTATATTCCAATAATTTACATGCATTTTATTTCCATTAAGGTTATTTAATTTCATTTTCTTTGTATTTGTACTATTTAATTCCCATTTTATCCAGTCAGAGTATTCATATTCATCTACTTATATTAAGATAGTTTATTTTCAGTTAATTTCTATTCAGAGTATCTCAGTTTATTTAGTTTCATTATATTTCTATTCAAATTATTTCATTCAGATTCTTTCAAATAGAATAGTTCCAAACAGATTATTTATATTTATCTTTTTTATATTCAGATAATTTCAAGTTATTTATTTTCATTTTATTTTTATTCCTATTTTTCTATTTATCTTATATTGATTATTTAATTCATGTTCTTTATACTCATTTTACTTATATTTAGTTTATTTCCGTTCAAATAATTTATTTTCAAGGTACTTATATTCAGATTATTGATTTTTGTTTATTCCTACTCAGGTTATTCCCATTCAGCTGGTCCTCCCCAGTCCCCCATCCAAGGGGATCCAAGTCATTGCACAGGGACTCCGGCTGCAAAACTCTCTTTATTCCGAGTATAAAATGGGGGACACAAGTGGGAGACCCCGGAGCACAGGGACAAGGGTCTGTCACCGCGTGTCACCCCGGGCTGGGATCACCCCTGTCCAGTGTCAGCCCTGGGCTGGGATCAACCTGAGCATGTCCCAGTCTGGTGTCACCTCCAGGTGGCACCACCTTTGGCCCTTGTCATCCCTGGCTGATGTCCTGCCCCAGGTTGGCATCATCCCTGCGTAAGTATCCCCCCAGGTGGTGTCCCCTGGGTGGCAGCAGGTCCTCATGGTGCCAGGGTGCCTTTGCCTGGGTTCCTCCAGCATTCGGGACACCATCGAGACGGACCCCAGTGAGGTGCTGCCAGTGCACTGTGCACTAACTTGGGGACATCCCCCTTCCACTCGCAGGGAAGCTGGTCCCACCTCCCAGCTGCCAGCAGCATTCCACAGTCCCGGACATTGCCCCAGAGATGGGACCATGGGCACCTTCGCACCTCAGGCTGAGGGGACCCAGGGTGTGGGTGACAGGGTGCCAGCACAGGGTGACAAACAGGCCAGGTGACAGCGGGGAGTTCAGTTCTTGAACATGTCACACAGCAGCTTCTCCATGGGGGTGTTGCCGATGGTGCGGCGGAAGAAGAGCAGCTCCACGCGCTCCGAGGAGATGAAGCGCAGCGCTGGGAGGAGCAGCAGCAGCTTCCCAAACCTGGGGGATGGAGTGGTGGCCATGGGTGGGTGTCCCACCCTGGTGTCACCCGTAAAGATGTGAGGACAGCAGTACCTGACAGGTTGCCCAGGGTAGTGGGAACGGTTGTGCTGGCCCAGCATCACCTGTGACTGGTCCTGCAGGTTCTCCACTTGCTCAGGGTCCTTCAGGCCACGGGTCTCTGCAGGGACAAGGGGGTGACAGGCTGGGGAGGGGCACAAGGGATGGCCAGTGGTGGGTGCTGGGGGTGGCCTCACCTGGTTTGAAGAGCACCACGGCCTTCATGCAGGCAAATTCTGTGGGGTCGACGGCCAATGCCTTGAAGCGGCCAAGGGTCTCCTGCAGCGCCCGCATGTCCAGGGTGGCTGGAAGCAACTTCCCAGGGGCTGGCTCTGAGACAGCCAGGAGTGGGCAGCTCTCCAGGGGCATGGACCACTGGATGGCACAGAGCAGGAATAGCTCACTCCATGCTTCCTCCAGCAGAATCACCTGAGGACAGAACCCCAAAACCCCTGTCACCCCCAAAGTCTCCAGGACCTGTAGCCACCACAGCTGGTTGGGTTGATGAGCAACTGCAAGGGAAGCCTATGTTGTGGAGATGCTTCAGCTACCTCAACTGGCTGCTACTTTTTTAGGGGTTCCTGTTTCCCCATGGGTAGATCCCCAACTCCTATGGAGATTGCCAACCCCACCTGGTCACGGAAGGGCAGGTTGGAGAATACAGGCAGGTTCTTGGCCCATTTCACAGCCATGAAGAGGAGACGTGCTGAGGTCTCATAAATGTTTTCGTGGCTGGCTGCCGGGTACGGCGCCACCTGGTACTCGCCAGCTGCCCGCTCCGGCTCACTGCCCGTCACATCCACTGTCTCATCAGCTGCAGGAGTGCAAGAGGACACTGCTTGTCACCACACCATGGGGACATCGGCCACCCACCCCTCTCTCCACTGGCAGCCACTCACCGTCCTCAGGCTCCAGCTTGGCGCAGGTCTCGGCTGTCATCAGGCTGGCCATGAAGCGATGGTTGGTGGGTGGAGTGGGCGCTTGGGGACCCAGAGTGATAGTGGCACTGGGACCACGAGGAGCCGGACAGGGTGATGGGGGTACCTCACATGTGGTGGCCACGTGCTCAGGAGGCAGTTCAGCATCCAGCTGGATGCTGTCCAGCTGGACCTGGGCTGTGCTGCGGGGCTGGCGCTCGTTCTGCACAGCTATGCAGACAAGGTGGCATCAGCACCGACCACCCCGCTGTCACCCCCTGCTATTCATCACTGTGTGTCCTCCCCCACCTTACCGTCCTTGTTCATGCCAGCCTGCAGGCACTTCTTGAGCCGGCAGGCCTGGCACTGGTTGCGGTGAGCCTTGTCCACTGGGCACAGTCCCGTCCCAGCCTGGCACCTATGGGGAGAGGTAGCACCTGGCTGCAGCCCCTGAGGTGGCCCCTGTTCCCGAGGAGGGTCCTCCTCCATAGGTTCCCTCCACTCAACAAGTGCCCCATCACTGTGGGCACCCTGTCCCCAAGATGTGTTCTGTCCCCAGTGGGTGACCTGTCCCAGTGAATGCTCTGCCTCAATGGGTGTTTTGGCCCCATCAGGGGGCTCTGGACACCCTCTCCACAGGTGCCTCTCCCCCTGCATGTCTGTCCCCTGTGTGGTCCCTGGCTTGCTGAGTGTCTATCCCAGGGTACCCTACCCCACTGGGTGCCTGCCCCCAGGCTCCCTGTCCTGCTGTGTATCCATCTGCAAGGATACATTCCTTCCCTGCTGGGTGCTCCATTCCATGGGGTTCCTGCTCGGCTAGTTGCCTGTTCCCCCCATTCCTGCCCCACTGTGTCCATCCTCTGGATCCCTGACTCCCTAGGTGGCCATTCCTGTGGTCCCTGCCCTGCGGGGTGTCCTTTCCTCCACGGTGTCTGTCCATGGGACCCTGGTTCTTGCCTCCCTGGATGCCCATCCGCAGGGTCCCTGCCCCTCTGGCTGCCCTCCCCCTGTTCCCTGTCCCATGGGACTCCCACGCCTGTTCCCACCTGTAGATGAGCTTCCTGCGGACACTGCGCTTGAAGAAGCCGCTGCAGCCGTTGCAGGCGTAGATGCCGTAGTGCTTCCCACTGCTGGTGTCCCCGCACACCTTGCACAGCAGCACCGGGCTCAGCTCTTTCCCGGGGGCCGGGCTCAGCCCTGTGGAAGTGGAACCGTCATATCTGGGTTGACTCTGGGCATCCCAATGTCCCTCATCTCGCCCACCAGTCCCTGCTGCCTCCCAGCATCCTGGACATGGGGTGGCTCCTGTCTCGGCTGGTTCAGCCCAGGGAGATGAATGGTGACACCTCAGGGACTCCACACGGGGTTCACCATCTTCCCACACCCCAGCACACAGAGTGATGCAGGATGAGTTCTCATAGGAATTTTAAAAAATAAGAAAGGTATGAAATGGTGTTCTTAGGGATGGGGACACCAGGGGTCCCAGGAAGGAGACTGAGCATCCTAGAGAAGGGCTGCAATCAGGGATGGGAGGTGTCCTGGAGCAGGGACAGCTCTGGGGACATGAGGCACCCTAGACAAGAGTCACAGCAGGGAACTCTGGAGATCCTGGTGAAGGATCGGGGACCAAGGATATCCAGGAGAGGGTTTTGACTGGGCACCCCAGAAATCCTGGAGAAGGAACACAAATGAGGACCATGGATACCATGGAGAGGGTTGGGCACTGCAGCCATCCTGGCCTAGGGAAGGACCATGATAGGGACTCAGCATCTTAGAGAAGGATGACAGCTGAAGAATCCAGGCATCCTAAAGGACTGTGATGGGGATGCTAGGCACCCAGGATAAGAACCATGAAGAGAAGTGCAGCCATTCTGGAGAAGGCTGGCAATGGAGAGCCCAAACTATGATGGGGACACTGGGTGTCTTGGAGATGAACCAAAATAAGGACCCCCAGATATCTCAGAGGAGGACCACGATGGGGACTAAAGGCATTCAGAAGAAGGCCACGATGATCCCAGGCATCTCAGAGAAAAACTGCAATGGAGGACCCCAAGTATCTTGGTGATTGACCATTATGGGGATTACAAGTATCCCAGAGGAGAACCATGAAGAAGACCCCCAGGTATCTTGGGAAATGACCACAGTGGGGGCCCGGCCATCCCAGAGAAAAACCCATGTCCCTCCGTATCGCACCCGGTTCGGCGGAACCACCTCTTACCCGTGGGACTCTCATCCAGCCCGGCGCTCACCACCGACCCCGCCGGGGACGCAGCCATCCCGCACCCGGCGTTCCTGCCCTATCCCTGTCCTGTCCCTGTGGATCCCTGCGGAGGGTCTGGCCAGGCGCTGGGCGCTCCGGCAGCTCTGCGGCCAGCGGGGCTCTTGCCTTGCTCTCTTCAAGGCGGCTTAGCGGCGGGCGCTGTGTAAGCAGCCGCCTCTTTGTCACCCTCTTAATCTTTAGTGTCTGCGTGGGGCGGGGGGGATCAATCAGCCACGCGATGAAGAATTAAAAAGGTGCTGAGCCCCAGCCCTGTAACCCTAAACCCCGCGACACCCAAGCCACCCCCCCGCGCCGCCGCGGGCACTGTGGAGGTGTCTCCCTGTCAGTGCCCCCCAGGCACTGCGGGGCCGAGATTGCGGCAGAGGGGGGAGATGGGGTGGGACCCCCATATGTATCGTCCTACCCTTGGAACCCACCAGGTCCTGTAAGCGCATAAGCCCTTCACTAAGGCGGTTAGAGGGGAATAACGAAAAGTGGTAATTAAGGGGGGTAATTTCCCTGCCCCCAAGTAATTAATTACCGGCCCGGATGGCGACGGGAGGGGGGATGCTCGGTAGGGGCCCCGCTGTGCCTCAGCATCCCCTCCCGGGAACGGGGCCCCCACGGATGTTGGGGCTGCTGACACCGCAGAGGGTGGGGGCCAAGCGGCCCCCGGGGTTACGCAACCACCGCTAAACCCTCGAGGTGACAGGGCAGCACAATTTGGGATTTGTGGGCTTTAGCCGCTAAACCATCCCCCCCACCCCGCCCCGCTCAAGGGGGTGGCGAGTGGCCACCGTCACGGGCCCAGCTTGTCCCCAGCGATGGGCCAGGCTGAGGACAGAGGTTCCCGGCCTGCTGTGCCCCTTCCAGAGGGTCTCAGGGGTGTTGATGCTCTGAAGGTGTCCCAGGGGACACGCACTGGCAGCAGGTCCCTGCTGAGGGCTGGCAGCAGTAACTCCACTGGATCCAGGGGCTGGGGGTCACCCCTCCGGCATCCCTGACTGATGTGTGGCTCCATCTCCGTTGCCTGCAGCATTCCTGCATTGCCCTGCCTGCGGCATGGCTCCATCCTCCTGCCTACAACCTACTTCCATCCCTTTTGCCTGTAGCGTTTCTTCATCTTAACTGTCTGCACTGTATCAGCCTTGCCTGCGCTATGGCTCCGTGTTCCCATGTGCAGCAACACATCGTCACCCTTCCTGACTCTGCATTGCTCCACCATCCTTCCTGCCTGCACCATGACCCCATCTCTGCCTGCACCATGGCTCCATGCCCTCTGCCTCCAGACCCCTCCCACGCTGGGTTCCCCCAGGGTTCCCTGTCCCACCTACAGCCCCCTGTCCTGACCCAGATCTCTGACTGCCACCATCTGTGGCAGTGGCCGCCTCCTCCTGCAGCAGAATTATGACGCTGGGCTAATGCGGAGGGAGCAAGCTGTCGCCTCCCTGCCTGGCCCTTGGGTGCCTCCACACCTCACACCGATGGGTGAAACACCCTCCAGTGCCCGACCCAGGGGTGCCAGGAGCACCTGCATCCCAGCATGCCAGCCCACCCATGGGGACACGGGCGGCACTGGGGAGAAGGCAGCATGGCGATACAGCTGAGTCGGCTAATTTGCCCATCCCCTCCTCGCTGTTTGGTAAAAGCCAGCTCTGGAGCAGGGATTTGGGAGGGGGATTAGCTGGGCCAACCATCTGCTGCCAGCCAATCATCAGCACCCCCAGGAAAGCCAATAATTGCAAAAATATGGTTTCCCACCCCGTTTCTGCATTACACCCAGCTGGGTGCTGTTCCTATGGGATGTCCCCGTGAAGCAGCACCCTGTTCTCTTCCCATGGATGAGGGCTCCATGAGCACCCAACTGGGCACTCATGGGAGCCCAACCCAGCTTGTTTTGGGTGCAACGTGAGCAGGCCTGAGGCCACGGCCAAGGGGCTGTGGGGGTGAAGGAGCAAATGTTAAAGCCCGAGGCAGGGTCGTGACTCGGCTCGGTGACAGATGCTGGGGCAGATGCCATGGGATTACCCAGCCTAAAACCTTGGGATCTGCCCCCCTTCCCTCCAGCAGGCAGAGAGTGTTTAATTAGTAATTTACTAATTACCCAAAGATGCTGGTGATGCTTCTGCAGTCAGGAGCAGCCCCAGGGCTCCAGCCACCCAAATCCACTGGCTGTGAGGAGCTGGTGGATGCACCCTGGCCAGGGGCAGCTTGGCTGGGGACATCGAGTGACCCAGGGAAGCAACACTGCCCTGGCAGTCCTGCTCCTCCTGGTGACAGCATGGAGTGGTGGGGAATGGGACAGGACAGTGAAGACAAGGAGTAGACAATGGGGACAAAGAGAACATGATGGGAATCAGGAGTGATATTGGGGACCAAGGGGAGACAGTTGAGGCCAGGAGGGAATGATGGAGACCAAGAGGAGCTGATGGGGGAGGGAGAGGAGATGATGGGGACCAAGAGGTGACCACAAAGATCAGGAGGGGTTGACGGGAGCAAGGAGGAGGTGATGAGGACTGGGAGGCAATAATGAGGATCAGGAGGGGACAATGAGAACCTGGATGTTTTGATGGGGACCCGGAGACAATGACAAATGTGAAGAGCAGGAGGTGACAGCAGTGACCAGGAAGGGATGATGGAGACCAGGACATGACAATAGGGACCATGTGAGGATGATGGGACCAGGAAGGTGTGATGGAGATTATGAGGGGGAGGTGAGATGCAATAGGGGTGGATGGAGATCACAAGGGGATAGTAAGGACTAAGATGGGATGTTGGGGATTGGGAGGGGAGGATGGGAATGAGAAGGGTGTGATGGGTACATGTGGACAAGACAACAGAGACCAGGGGAGGATGGGGGAGATCAGAAGGGGACAAGACAACAAGAAGATGACATGAAGTTCTGGAAGGGTGGCTGTGGGACTGGAGGTGGCTGGGAAGGGTTAATGTAGCTGCCTGCACTGAGCTGGGTCCAGGCCAGGCTCAGGTTTCACCTGTTCATTCAGCTCTTGTTTATTGGAAGCTCCTTGATAAATGATTCTTTGGAGGTTGCCCGATGACAGAGGGTGACAGTCACCCACCTGAGCCCTGCTAAAGCCTTCACTGACCCTCAGCACCAGGATTAAAGTTTAATGTGATTCTGGAGCTGACCCCAGGCATGCACCATTCTGGGGTGACAGGGCTGGGGTCAGGCTGGTTGCCATCCCTAGGACATGGTGCTGGGTACAGACTGATGGCCACCCAGGGCCAGAGGGTTTTGGCACCAAGAGGTGATTTATCACAAGCCTAGTGTTCACTGGTTACCAGGGCCTTGTGGCCACGGGGCTGTTTCGTTTGGGGTCACTCAAGATGTTTGTGGATGAAATGTGACACCAGGTTGGGTTTGTCCCCCTGGGACTGGCCCTACAAGATGGGCACAGTGCCACGGTGCAGCCGGTCTGGGCACATTCCCAGGCCCTGGTGGAGCCATGTGCCAGTGCCAAGAGCCACCGTGGTGCCTGCTGGGGCGGGCTGAGGTCCTGCCCCGCAGCCACCTTCGGAGCAGCAGCAGCTTGGGAAACACGGCGGAGTGAGGAGACCTTGGAGGTGATCCCAAGGTGAAGCAGCAGGGCACAGAACGAGCACTGAGGCTGCAGCTTGGGTTTCAACAGGGTGACATGTCACCACAACTGTGGGGACAGAGAAGTCCCCAGGGTATGGGGTAGCTGTGCCCAGCACTTGGGACACCGTGTTTTCTCCTTGCAGATGAATCTCCTCGCTCAGGTAAAGGGGGAGTCGGCAGGAAGGACACCTGCACCCAGGTGATCCCACTCCTGTGCCATGGTACCCAGTGCCCCTGGACCCCACAGCTGGGACCTGCCTGGTGCTGGGTCTGGGCAGGGGGGGAGGGGGATGTGTGGCCTAGGAGGCGGGGCTGGGCTGGACTGCGTGCTGGCAGAGATGGGCGGTGGCAGGGGATGGGTGTCAGAAGCAGACAGGTCCCCCCCGTCTTGCCCTGCCCCCTCTCCCCACAGGTGAGCTCCTTCCTTCAGACCCTTCAAGCCCCGGACTGGCTGTTCCTCCAGCCCTGGCACTGGCTGGACTCCTGGGTATGGCAGGTTTGGAGGTGCTGGCATGAGAATCCCAGCCAGGTGCTTGGGCAGCGGGTGGCAGCAGCCCAGGCTAGGACTGAGCCATGACACGGGTGCCACTGTGGCTGATGCAAGGTGTTTGTCCCTCCAGGTGGAAAGCTCCAGGCAGGTAAGTGCTGGCATTGCCCCTGTGCCCTGCACTGCCTGTCTCACCCCTGGAACAACTGGGATGAATCCTGCACACCCTGCCTTTTCCTCAGCACCCGTGGGTGCTTCAGCACCTAGAGGAGGCAGCCCCTTCCCAGAGGGTTTCCATCCATGGAGACCCAAGCTGTGCTTAAGCCACCAAGGATGTGGGATAAGCCAGCAGGTCAGTGATGCTGCCAGTGTTCCCAGGGCACTGGTGGCCCTGAAACATGGCTGGGTCCCCAGGCAGTGACTGGGGCAGTGACCACGGCAGGGTTCTTCCTCTGCGAGGGGCTGCTGGGACAACACTTCAGCGTGGTCCCCAATGGGGTGGCTGAGCCCCAGCCTGGGGACCTCTTCCTCTTCCCGCTGGCCTCTGGGGGCCCTGGCTGGTGGGGTGCCCACGCTGGCATCTACTGCGGTGATGGGGAGATCATCCACCTGGAAGGTGAGCTCCAGGAGGTGTCATGGCATAGGGACATCTCCACGGAAGGGACATGGGGTACAGAGTCCACTCTGCCCTGCAGGCAGCTCAGGGATGTCACCATCAGGCATCGTGGCTAAGCATGGCAAGAGCCACCTCCTGCGGACACGGGGCCCGGCCAAGGTGCTCCGGAGGAAGGGAGGGCTGGACGTGGCTGCCCTGCAGCGGCGGATCCGGGCGGCCATGGACCAGCCAGTGGAGTACGACACCATCACCTGCAACTGCGTCCACTTTGCCCTCGCTCTCCTGGGGCTGGGCCACCTTGCTGGTGCCATGGTGGGTGCCACCACCAGATCAGGTGCCACCTGGGACACCTTGGCACCTGCTCCTGTCAACTGTCACCAAACTACTTCTAATTTCCCAGGTGTACCCAGCGCTGCAGTGATGGAGGTGACAGTGCTCCTGGGGAACATGTGGGGCTGGAGCATCCTTGCCTGGGGACCAGAACTGCAACAGTGATTTGTTAATCCTCTTGTGTGGCAATAAACAGTTGCATGGAAACCCTGTGCCAACCCTGTTTGATTTGTTGTTTTCTCACTTTCCCAGAAGCCGCTGTCAAGTGATGTCCCACCTTGACACACCTTGAAGGGAGAGGCTGCTCTTGGCACCCCATGGCCTCTTGAGACAAACATCTGCCTCTTTCACTGCTGGCATTTAATTTTGAGCATAAAAATTAGTATTCTCTGGACTGCTGGGTTGAAAATGGGCCAAAGGGCTGGATCAGGTCTGACTGGAGGCTGGTGGTGTACCCCAGGGGTCACCTCTATGTCCAGTCCTGGTCAACCTCTTCATTACTGGTCCAGTTAATGGGATAGAGTGTATCTGCAGTGAGGAAGTGGGTCACCAACCCATAGTGATCCTGGCACCCCTGAAGGGCTGGGTCCTGTGCTGGGCTCTCCAGCATGAGAGAGACAGGGACATATTGGAGAGACACCACAAAGGGCCACCAAGGGGCTGGAGCAATTCCCATAGGAAGGGAAGCTGAAAGAGCTGGGGCAGCTCAGCAGGGAGAAGGGAATGTCCAGTGGGATTTCATCAGTGTTTATAGGGTGGAAAGAAGGTGGAGTCTGGCTCTCCTCTGTGTCTCCTGAGGGTTGGGGTTTCCAGGAGAGCAGCAGGGTCCCAAAAAGTCTAAGATCCAAGCAGGGCTGGGGTCCCTGGCAGGGCTGTGGGATCCCAGGGAGGGCCAGAGTGGGTGTCTCTCTGGGCTGAAGATTAATTGCTGTCCATTAATTAGGTGCTTTATCAAATTCTTGAACCATGGCCATTTTCCCTCGCTGCCTCACTCCTGTGGGATGGGGTGAGTGCCTCTCCATCCACACCAGCTCCAGGACTGGTCAGTTGCCTGGAGAAATAATAGGGGGAATATCTGCCAATAGTATAAAATAGGAAAAAAATGGGGGAAATGGGGAAAAAAATAAATCAGAGAAATGCAAACAAAATCTCAACTATAATAATATCAATCATGAAATCATATAATATATACGATTTATAGTCATATATAATATATTACTGTATGAAACACCATGACCACATGACCACATCTATAATAATATTTCTATTTAACATCTGTAGTATAGTTAATATATTATATCTAGTATATAATAATTCCTATCCTGTTATTGATAATATTAAATATAAACTACAATATCTATAGCAATATCTATAAGAATAATATAAATTAATACCATACCTAATATATATAATAATTCAGATAGCATACATCACATATACTATCATGTGGAATACANAATACATTAAATACTATACACTATATACTATATAATACATAATAGAATTAATATAATCTGCAATATAATATAACATAGTATGACATGGCATACAGAACATGTTGCATATATTATATATAAACTGTAGAATGTAGAATGCTTTATGAATTATTTATAATATAGTATGATTGAATATGGCAAATATATAGTATTGCATAATTACTGAAATCTGTAATGTAATGTAATGTAATAAATAACATGCAATATATGATATAGCGTATGCAGCATGTAATAAAATATATAAATTATATTTAATATATAAGTAA